>JANBPO010003090.1:10822120-11159959 GCA_024336825.1 Amorphophallus titanum
GAACATTGGTAAAAATTATGTCATCAATTATGAAATATTCCTCCTGAAGGTCTGTGAAAGGTATGAATAGAATGATGCAGACCTTGTTATCTTCTTCTAAAAAATTATTTTCCACCTCAATTTTGGGAATTTCATGAATGTTACTAAGGTGATGTGGATGTGTAAAATTACACATCCACGTGTCCCGACCAGTCCAGCATCGACAAACAACTTCAGCCGAAGAAACTGCGAAAAGGACGGACCATTCGGACTCTCCTAACAAACAACACACTATCGTGAAGCCACCTCTGGAGTCATGACAGCGAAGAGAAACCAACCCCCAGGTAGCTCACCATCTATGTGCCTGAAGAAAGTCAAATAAACCATAACTCGTGCTTATAACGGGCCCAAACCCAGCTCAACGGCACACCCTCGAGGCCCCCAACGGTACGCCCAGCGCACCTTCAATGGTACGCCCTACGTGGGTCTTTGCTGGTACACCCCTGGAGCCCGTTCAGCGGTGCACCCCGATGGGTCTTCGCTGGCACGCCCCTTCAGCGGCACGCTCTGGCTCTCAGTGGCACACCCCCGATGGGCGTTCGCTGGCACCCTCCTTGGTTGCTTCCCCGGCACGCTCGTGTAGACCTTGCCCGGTACACCCTACGGCACCCCTCGCCGGCACATGCCCCTGTGGGCATCTTCACCGGCGCAGCCTGCGGCAAAGCTTCACGGCACGAGCCTATTGCCCTCCAGCGGTACGCCCGCCAGTTCTTCAACGGCATGCCGCTATGGCCTTCACCGACACGCCCCTAGCGTGCCTTCGCCGGTACGCCCCTCTAGGCTTCTTCAGAGGTACGCTCTCGTGGCCTTCAACGGCATGCCTACAAACACCTTCGCCGCTGTGGTCTGATCCCTCAGCGGCACGCCCTGGGCTCCCGTATCTGTCGCATCCGACAGACAAAATCTTATGCCCACGTCCTGTGGATCCTCGGCATGCAGTGAGTGTGCCGAGGTGTCAAACGGGGAGGAGGACATGCTACCTACACTCCCTACCACCCAGGACCGAAGTCAAATCCCCATTTAATGACACACGTTCCTGCCTCCATCGCTCCGCGCTCGAAGGCTCCTGCCGTTGAGGTTTAAAAGCCTCTCTTCCACCGGCGAACAAGACGAGAGAGGAGAAGAGAAAAGAAGAGACAGAAGGGAGACAAAAAGGAAAAAAGAGGAGACACTAGGCGAGACACGAGAAGGAGACAGAAGAGAGAAGAGGAAGAAGAGGAAGGGGAAGAGGAGAACTCCGTCGTGAGGTCCCCTCCAATGACCACTAGAGAAGAGAGTAAGAGAGAGAGAGGGGGGGAGAGGGTCTTGATGTAGCAGGAGACGTCGGGGGGTGAGGAGTAGTCACCCCTGCTCAATCCCCTCATTCCTCCTTGTGCTCGTTTCTTTCTCTTCTTTTTTTTGTTATGCTTGATGTATTTGGTCTCTGTTTGTCATGAATAAAACGTCCTCTCTTTTTTTGCCGATCTTCGTTTGCATTGTGCATCGTCGGAGCGATTTCACCCTTTGTCTGTTCTTCCCCCCTCTCTAGTGATTTGGTCTCTTTCGAAGGACCTCTGGCCGTCACCCTCGCCCACTTGCCGTGAGGGGGAGTCCCTTCTTCCCCCTGGGGATTAGATAGATAGACCTTTAAGTCCTCATACGCCTTTTGACAATCTTCGTTCCATTCAAACTTGACCCCCGCCTTGAGCAATTCATAGAACGGACGACACCTTTGAGAATGCTGGGATATGAATCTTCTTATTAATTGCAATCGACCAACCAATCCTCGAAGTTCCGTAATATTCTTAGGCAGAGGCATGTCCATTACGGCCTTTGCTTTGTTAGGATCAATCTGGATCCCCCGTTTGCTCACTATAAAACCTAACAGCTTCCCTGAAGAGACTCCGAAAACACACTTCTTCGGATTCATCTTAAGCTTATACTCCCTCGCTCTCTGCAGCACCTTAGCTAGAATAGCGGGGTGTTCTTCTTTGGTTCTCGACTTCACCAAGATATCATCCACATAAGCTTCCATATAAATATGCATCATGTCATGGAATATAACCATCATCGCCCTCTGATAGGTGGCACCAACGTTCTTTAGACCGAACGGCATAACCACGTAGCAATACGTGCCCCAGGACGTGGTGAAGGAGGTTTTCTCTTGGTCTTCTGGAGCAAGATGGATCTGATTATAACCTGAGTAACCATCCATGAAGGACAATGCTTCGAACCTGGCAGTATTATCCACTAAGACGTCTATGTGAGGCAGCGAGAAATCATCCTTGGGACATGTTTTGTTAAGATCCCCGAAATCAATACAGATACGCACTTTTCCATCCTTCTTGATAACAGGGACAATATTTGCCACCCATTGAGGATATAAAACAACTCTAACAAATCTGGCCTTGTATAACTTGTCAACTTCTTCCTTTATCCTTAAGGCCATGTGGGGGTGAAATCTTCTTGATCTTTGTTTAACAGGTGTTGTCCCTGGTTTAAGCACTAGACGATGTTATGCCAAGGAGGGGTCAAGACCCGGCATGTCCTCGTAGGACCAGGCAAAAGAATCGCTATACTCTCTTAGGACCTTGATCAAATCTGCTTCAACTGCTGGAGGGAGATTAGCAGTAATGATGATGGGCCTGGGATCCTCTTCAGTTCTTAAATTTATTTCCTTCATAGGTTCATCCACTGTCGATGATGGCTCATTGAACCTCATCAAACCTTACGCATACAAGTCGACAGTGTCATTTACATCGCTGTCCTCGGAATCGAGCGGGTCCTTCTCATCTATGACTTTATAGACACCTAATCTATCATCGCTCCACACCCCGTCTATTTCCTCATCGTCTTCAATCATGGTTGTCATGGCGATAAATTCTAGACACTTCAAAAGAGTATGACATCGCTGAGCTAGATCTTGCAAGAATCTATTAGGAATGGATCTAGAATAACGCGCAACCGGGCGCGGCTCAGACTTGGGTGGACTAGATGAGCTAGAACAAGACCCTACTTCTCTTGACCTAGACCCTGACCCTAATTCCCTAGACTCGACAGACCCTATATCTAACCTAGGAGAAAGAAAGCCTACTAGGAGGGAAGAAGTAGGGGCCTCGTACCCCTGGGAAGCTAATGAAGAGAGGATAGCGTAATCTTCCACAGAAATGTCCGTTTCAAAATTGACATTTTTTTTTGGAGATCAGTGGAGATTACACAGCAAGATGAGGAGGAAGGAGGGGGAGGAAGTGCCCGAGGGCAGAGAGTTGATCGGGTTATCGGTATTATGGACTCTGGGTCGTTACAGTTGGTATCAGAGCAGAGTTGGGGAGTTGTATCAGGAATTAAAATCTGCATTGGTCCAGAGTAAGTCCCTTTTGAGTCGTTCGTTGCTGGCTTAGGTTGTTTCTTGCGATGCTAATATGTTTTTCATTGTCATGTTTCCCTAGATTCAAGATGCCGCTTCGAAGGTGAAGAACCCCAGTTCCTCGGAATGAGGCTAGTGGTTCAGCTGCTCCTGCTGTACCAGTTCCTACCCAGGCTGCACCTGTTCCTAATCCGCCTGCGGAGTTACCCAGTGGTCGTGGACGGGCACTGAAAGAATTCCTGCTATTCCATCCACCGATTTTTGAGGGTCAATCTGATCCCGAGGCAGCGAGGGAGTGGTTGAATGCTACCGAGCGCGTCTTGCAATGCATGGAGTGCGCCGAGGATGAATGGGTTATGTTGGCTTCTTTTCAACTTCATGGTACCGCACGCACGTAGTGGATCTCAGAATGGGAAGTTGCCTTCCGTTCCTGTCCGCTTCGACAGATCACTTGGGCTGAGTTTGTTGCTGCATTCGAGCGTATCTATACTCCAGCTTGCCTGAAGTTAGCCAAGATGTATCACTTTCTGGAGCTGACATAGGGTGAGATGTCGGTGCTACAATATCGCGATAAATTCATTAAGTTGGGCCAGTATGCACCACATATTTTTCCTGATGATACTGTGAGGACTCAGCAATTTTTGCGTGGACTGAGAGCAGAGTTGAGCCTATCGCTGTTCGCTACACATGTTGCTGAGCTGGATGCCGCTTATCAAGTCACTGTCGCATTGGAGTTGGAGTTGACGAGGACTCGAGGTTTCGCTCAGACTGGGATGGTGTCATCGGTCATGCCACATCAGTCGCCCCACCAGTCATCTACTTCAGGAGTTTCTCCCACCTTCTCTCCTACTGATAGTGCTCCTTTCCAACAATCTCAGGGCAGAGGTTTCCATTATAAGAAAAAGAGGAAGAGGTTTGATCAGCCATCGTTTTCAGAGCCGAGTCAGCATTCTAGTCTATTTGTTTGGCCACGTTCAGATTTCGTTGCTCCTCAGCCGAGGCTATGTTCTAGATGTGGTGGCAGTCATCCGGGTGTGCCGTGCTCTCTGCCAGTTGTGTGTTATCGTTGTGATCAATTGGGGCACATTTCCCGTAACTGTCCGTTGTGGCAGTAGATGGTGCAGTTCTCGCAGACTTTGCAGTCACAGCAGCTGCAGTTCCGCCTTCTGCTGCCGCCTCAGCCTTCTCAACCAATTCAACCAACTCAACCATTTCAACCGCCTATTCCTGCACCTTCTCAGCAGTTGTCTACCGCCACTCGTCCGCCGAGAGCCAGAGTTACACATATCACTCGTAAGGAGGCGTTGGCATCTAATCTGATTGAAGGTACGATTTCCATTTATGATCGCACAGTGCATGTTCTTTTCGATTCAGGTGCGATGCATTCTTTCATTTTAGAAGATTTTATTGCCCATATCGAGAGACCGGTGAATGAAATTTCCTGTGATATGCTCGTGGAGTTACCGTCTGGTGATTTTATGTCTACTCCTATGTGCTTGGAAAATTCTCCGGTTATGGTCAGTGGTCGGAAGCTGCCAGCGAGGCTTTTCGATGTGTTGAGGATCGGAGCCTGCGGAGTTGCAGAGGATTATCGGGATGGAGGATCCCGAGTTGTCGTTGTGATGGCTGTGCACGTAGATCTGAGTGCGCAGCGGTGGATCGTAGCGTTGGATGCTACAAGTGAATTTTCGAGGATGTGTTGAGCGTCGGAGGATTGGTTCCTCTGTGTGAGTTTATCTCGGGTTGCGTGAGACGTGTTGTTATCGTGTCGTTACTTGAGGCATTGTGGTTTGTGGCACTGGCTGGATTGAGAATTGGGGGAAACGTGCTGGCGAGGTTGTCGCATGAGTACCCTATTTCTATGTTGGAAGCTGTGTCCTTGGGTGAGATCGTGTTTTTGGGGAAGTGATCTCTGACAAGATTATGGGTCCCGATTGGTTACCATGAGCGGCTGGTGAAGTTGATCGGATGATCGACCATGGTAAGAAGTGTATTGTCTGGGGACCCATGTGCATTGGTCATGGCGTTATCGATCAGTTTGCTGTGGTAGCAGGTGACACTTGTCAGTTTTGGAGAAGTGTGTCGTGGATTGTGAGCGGTTGTGTCCCATGGCTCTATGGTAAGAGCAGAATCAGGATGGGCAAGCGTCCATCGGGAGCAGTTGAGATAAGTTGTGATTGGATGGCGATGGATGGTGCATGTGAACGGAGGTCTTTGATGAGACGTCGGCGTTGGATGGTGATCCCTGGTCTGTGTCCAGTAGGGGAGGATGTCCCGGTGTGTTGCGTCGAGTGACTTGAGTACCGAGGGGAGATCCTGTCATGTGGTTTTGCCGTACTACCCTGAGAGGGTAGAGTTGGCGTGAGGTTCGAGATCGGATGCGTTGTCCGTGTGGGATTTGCCTTGAGGTGTAGTGTTGGTCAGTCGAAGGTCAGTAGAGGGTCAACGGATGGCCTCGAGCGTTGTAATGTTTCTTTTGGATCTGGTGGAGGACCAGGAAAGAAGGAAGAAACTAAGCAAGGCGAAGGTTTCCCACTGACGAATGTTTGGTGACCGATGGATGGTCTTTCATAGATAGAAGATGCTAGCTGTTGGGGCTCGAGAATGGTGAGAGCCTTGTGCCAGCGAGGCCTTGGGTGGCCGATTATGAGATGTGCTTTTCCCGGATTGGATCTAGGATTCGTGAGAAGTTTATCTTCTGGCAGAGTTGGCCGTGTTCCTGAGGGTGTACGGCTTACCGGGTGTGAGCTGGTGGAAGCTCCGCGTTGGTTACCACTAGTGCAGGGTGTGAGAGCGGTCAGCGAGTTGTGAAGCTGGCATTTGGTTGGTCTGCCGAGCGTGGGTGTCGACCAGTGGCTGGATATCGTGTTGAGGGGTGCATGTTCTCGATAAGTGAGATGGTGGCAGCAGTGCTGTGGTTGGTTTTCGTGTTGGCTGAGGCGATGCCAGACTTGTACTCTTTGCATGTGCCTGCTCTGATGATCGATGCGTCTTGGATTGTGAGCGAGGCATTGTCCGTGATCATCGTCTGGCCGCGTCCCTCAGGATCGTGATTTTTACACATATCGAGGTTTGGTTGGGGCTCTGATAGTGACGTCAGTCAGTTCATGGCGTTCTCCCCTTGTGGCTTGGTGCTTGTTCTGAATTTCGAGGATGAAATTCTTATAAGGGGGGAGGGCTGTAATGCCTGGTGGAGGTAGGGGGACAATTTTCTAGCACGTGTACTTCATTTTCCCACAGTTTTACGCTTTACAGTGTAAGAACGAGCGAGTTTTGGCCCGTTGTAGTTTTTCGAGGTTCGTAGGCTTCGCCGCAAAACGACGACGGTTCTGCGATCGGTTGGAGTCAATGGACTCCTGGGAACGTCAGCATTCCATTGATACCAATTTTACGTCGATTGGTGGTCCCGTTTGACTGCGGAGAGCCCGGGAAGCCCAGTGACCTCTTTTTGGTGATTTCATTAGAATCGCCAGTTTCTTGTGATTCGTGCATCATTTTGACTTCAGTCAGAGTCCATGTTATTGTGTGTGTGTCCGTGGCTATATCCCCTTCGTTTTGGCATGAATGGGGCGTGGGAAGGCCAAGATCGGGCCAACCCCACGGGTGGTTCACCGTGAGGATGGATGGTCGAACCAGCTGCCGTCCATCCCCATGGGCAGCCAGCCATGGGCCGTTCATCGTCGTGAGTTTTGGGGCTTGTGCTATCGCATGATAGACCGCACATCAGTTGTGCGGCCTAGAGAGGACTGCCTATTCCCCCTTGGGCGGCCAGTCTCTAATCGCCTATCTTTCCATTGGGACATGTGGCCAGGTACTGACCGTACATCCCAGTTGACCCTTTATCAATAGTAGAGTGTCAGTCGTGTTGAGCTGTCCGGTCAAGATCGTTTTGACCGACACTATAGTAAGTCGGTTCCATTCAGCGGTCCGGTCAAGACTATTTTGACCAGGAACTATTTTGGGTTTGTGGGTTTGTACGGCCCAGGGCTTGACCACACATCCTTGGGCGGTCCTACCCTGACCGCCTATCCCCCTCTGGTTTTGACACTTGAGTGGCCCATTCCTGTGCTTAGGCAGTCTGACCCTCGACCGTCCATCCCCGTTAGTGTTTTCGCATTCGATCCCTTGAGTGGACTGCCCTGAGCTGCTCATCTCCTTGAGTGGCTACGAGCAATCTGTTCATCCCCTCTAGGTTTGGGGCTTGTGCGGTCGCAGTATAGACTGCACATTGTTGTATGGCCCGATAGGGTCCACACATCCCCCGTTTGAGCGGGCTGTCCTTGGCCGCTCATCCCCTTTGAGTGGTCTGCCCCTAACCGCACAAGCCCTTGTGTGGTCTACCTAGAACTGCTCATCCTCGTGTGTTGTTGGTTTGCTTTAGTGGGTTGTCCCGTGACCGTTTGAGTGTCGTGTTGGACTCCGGTCGACCCGATTGTGACCCAGTGGTCGACTTTCGGTATTGTGAGTGTCCCGGACACCCTGAAGGTTTCGTGGCCATGTTTTGAGGTGTCCGTGGGTTCCGTGATATCGTGGTCTCAGAGCTATGGACTAGACTAGATTGACGGTGTTGTGCCGTCGCGTTCGACGGTCTTGACCCCGAGTCGTGTGACTCAAGGACCGTTGGGTTAATAGTGTCTAGTGGGCTATCCAGAGTTTGGTGGTCTCGAGACACCGGTTAATCCATGTTACTCGCAATGGGTGTGTGCGTGCTTTTCAGTGTCCACATTTAGTGAACCCCCACTAGTCATAGCTTCCTGCGTATGCAGGTGTGGACCCACCTGGGAGTGGTGGAGAGCGTGACCCCAGTGAGATGGTTTTTAGGCTGGTTACCGCAAAGATACATCAGGCCTCGGGTCCGTCCTGAGACTCGGGGATCAAAGGCTCTTCGGCATCGGGTGATCCACCCCCCGCACCCTCGGCGATGGCTGACCTAGGCACTGACCCCATTGGTGTGGGAACTGCCTCGGTCGCGTGCCCTCATGAGGCAACCGGAGTTGGTGATCCCTCAGATGAGGTAGAGTCCCCTCGTCTTCCCTCCTCACTTGATGCCGAGCTAGAAGATTCGAAAGACGCCAAATTCGAGTCATAGCACTGCCCGGATGGGAAGATGACCGCCCCTAGCGCTTGCTCCTCCACCTAAAAGCTGGCCCGGTGATAGCCTTGGGTGAAGCCCTTTCGGACGCCTTGACGGATGCCTGACTGGTAATAAGGGAAGGCTGCCTTTTGGCGATCAGTTTGGTAGTCCTCCGAGCTTTTGTGCTGCTTGAGTGCCTCTACCCTAGCTGACTCCACCCTGCTAGCAAGCTTAGCCGACCTCTTCTCCACCTCGGCCAGCGCAGCCTCAACCTCCACCCGAAGTCGCTCGGCCCCCTTGGCTTGGCCCTCAAGCTCTGCACGCTCGGCCTCCCATTGTCCATCACGCTCGATCTAAGTTGCACGCTCCTACTCTAGGAGCCTACTCTTCAACTCGAGCAAACTGCGAGCCTGAGCCAGCTGCTTCGCCGATGCTCGAGCCTCCGCTTGGCTCGACTTTGCCCATTCCCGAAGTGAGGTAATCTCACGTCGAAGCTCCTCGAGATCGGTAGTGAGCCAAGTGACCTTCTGGTCAGATGTGCCAACGGCCCAAGCAAGAGTCGATTGCTCCGACTCCACTCGAGTGTAGGCATCGGCTATGTTGGCCCCCATCTGGGCTAGAAACAAACTGCCCTCCATGATCATCTCGAGGACCACAAACGAAGGATTCTGCCTATCTCCTCCTCACACCACCCATGAGGCTATGTTACGACATCTCTGATAGAGGGGGCCCCGGATGCCGGGAGGTGGGCCAGTCCTCTCCGGAGGGGCCAGAATGGGAGTCCTCCCTCCTAGCAATACTCCCTCAGGATCCCCGCCAGTTGGCTCAGACTGAGCCGCCCCATCCCGTGTCTATCTTGCCTCGGCCGGCTGGGATTGAGTCGTGTCTCCTTGCCCCCATCCGGCCTCGACTGGCTCTACCCCAATGCCTCCACCCTGTGCTCCTCCGGCTTCGCCTAATGCTCCAGCATCGGCCACCACTGCCCGAGAGTCACCCACCCCCTCTGCGACCTCCACGACCTCATCGCCCCCCTCTCGCTCGGTGGAAGGGAGAGCCGGCCGAATAGGCTCGGCCCCTTCTAGCTTGGCAGAGGGGAGAGCCAAGCGAGCACCATGTTCGACCGAGCGGGTGGCCCCAGCCCTCTTTGCCCACTTCTTCTCTGCAGACTGAGCCTTCATAGAATCTCGTAACATCTTCTCCACGGGATCCTTGCGCTTGGCCCCCCGCCACTCAGAAGACCCTTCCCAGGCTACTCGCTTGCCTTTGTCCCGGGCTCGGGAAGAACCCTCGAGAGCCCGCTACTCGACGATGGCCGGGGCGTCATCCACATCGATCACCTCCAACTCAGTCGATGGCGCCTCCTCCTCAACCGGCCACCTCGCGTCTGAACAAAAGAAGACGAGTCTCGTGACTCAAGGACCGTTGAGTTAATAGGTCTAGTGGGCTATCCAGAGTTTGGTGGCCTCGAGCCACTGGTTACTTCGTGTCACTCGCGATGGGTGCGTGTGTAACTTTCTGTGTTCACGTCTGTGACCCATCCAGTAGTCGTAGCTTCCACGGCACGCATGTGTCGGCCCACCGGAAGCACTGGTGTGACGTGCCCGAGTTAGACGGTGAGTAGGCTGGTTACCGTAGGGCCCCCGCGTACTACCGAGTCCGGGCTGGTGGGGGAATTACCAGCTAGAGGACAGACCTAGGGCGTATGATCTGAGTGTGCACACGAGACTGAGGGTTCGGACCCGCGCTGATGAGCGTGACCTCAGCTAGTCCTTGTTTTGTGGTACTTCTGGTTACTTTGTGTGTCTGAGTCTAGCGCCTGGGGCATTGTAGCTAGACAGTTGTGACGCGGTGTAAGACGTCAGGGGACGCATCCGGTCGTTCTTCTAGTGGGCGGAGCTCCTGTCACGTGACATGAGTTGTTGTGCTCCAGGTTTTCGTTACTCGTCAGCGAGACGGGGTTTCGGGGGATATTTTTGGGAGCATTCCCGTAGTCGAGGTCTAGGGTTTTCGTGAGCGTCACCGAGAGCTTTCCCTAGATGGCGTAGAGTTCACGACAGTGAGGTCATGACTGTGTTTCCGGACCATGTGGTTTCGACTCAGGCCCTGCTGTGAGGGCAAGTTTTCGCGACCGAGGCGTCGTGTCGTTTTCCTAGTAGCGTGGCTAGGGACGATTCGTGTCTGGCTGTCCCCCGATCGTGGGATCGGGATGTCTGGTGCTTGACTTGGTTGTCCCCTAACGGGAGACCGGGTCGTGTTCTCTATTGCCAGTAGGAGTAGCTATTGTGTCGAGTTTTGACAGGCCACCGATTTTCTATTCCTGCTGTTACTGTTATTCCTTCTGTAGCTAGCGTAGGTTTCCTTTCCGCCATTATTTTCTCGGTTGGGGTTCCACGGGATCCCTACTGAGCCAGTGATATGAGGCTCACCCCTAGTTTTCAGGTGTGGCGATTCTTCCTCGAGGTTCGAGGACGTTGCGTGGAGGTTACTAGTCACCAACTTGTCGGGCCAAGTGTTCACTTGGCATGTGGTACGTTTTACTGCTTTAGACTATACTTCTGTTGGACTGGACTCTGTTGTAGTTAGTTATTTATTTTTGTTATTATATCTGTTGTGATGTGACACCACTATGGGGGTTATGCAACAATTAGACAATGGGTCCTCGGACCTATCACGCAAACACATTCAACAAGCAAGGTCCACGAAAGTGGCCGAATCCACCGTTACTCACACACGAACCTGGGTGACTCGGTGATGCCGAGTGGAGGTGATGGATCAAGCCCCTAGCAAGTAGAGTGCCAGCAGGGCTAAGGTGGCCCTCCGAAGGGTAAGAAGCCCACAATTCAAGGGCTGGCCGGGTGCCAATTGGGGCACTAGGTCCCTCCCTCACACAACCCACGGTGGCCGCTCGGAGGTGGAACACTCCGGGGTCGGGCACTCTCTCTCTCGCTCAACGGAGCAACTCCGTAGATATTAGATGAACAAGCACTAGATAATGAGCAAGGTTTAGAGCTTACCCGGTTGGTTTGAAGAAACCAACCCCGTTATTTTAGATATGATGCATTTTATCTTATTTCCTACTTCATGAAATATGCTTATATGCTTATGAATATGAATGAATGCGGGTGGTTTGGAGGCCCTACGACGGGATGCCGGATGAGGGCCAGCCTTGGGTTGTGGTGGGCCGGCCTCACTTCGAGCATGAGCTTTGGGTTCATTGCCTAAACGAGATCGAGCCGTTACGGCTTAGGCTGGTGATGAGGACCCTCGGCCTACATCAGGAGTGGGTCGATGTTGGAGAGCCCTGTGGGATTGGCAGGAAGACCCACGGGCGCACAAAGACGACCGATTGGAGGATCCAATTCGTAGACCAGTACGCCGACTGGCAGCGAGGCGGCACACGGGTTACTTCACATGCGGCGGACAGCTCTGAGTACCACCGACACTATTGGGAGGTCTATGCCGGCCGACCCCAGATGAGGGTCATAGGGGTTTATATGAATGCACTTTTTCTCATTTTCTTTTGTAAATGATATATGCCTATTATGCAACTAATATGTATGACAAATGCAGGATGCACGGGATGTGGCGGTGATGGACATGCAAGCTCATCTCCACAGCTTGGAGGCCCAGCTGGCGGCCACACGAGCTGATGTTGAGACCCTGGTGAGTGCAATCTATCATATGCAAATGATTTTTCTTCTGAATTACTGATGATTAGCCACTGACAATCTTAGTGAACGCAGCGTGCCCAGTAGGGAGCGGCGACAGGAGGTGCAGGAGGGGCTTCCAGCTCGAGGGGGCCGAGTATGGAGGCCACTGTACTGGAGGAGCAGCTTGCAGGAGCAGTTGCTCAGGCGGAGGAGGCGGAGCGCGACCTCGCCGCACGGGTAAGTTCAAACTCAAATTCAGTTTATTATATCATTATGTACTCTTAAAAACTTATGTTTTTTTTCTTTCTTTTCATTATGTTCAGACTGAGGAGCTTCAAGCGGCATTTACCGGTATTGCGAGGGAACGTCGTGATCGGAGTGCATTGGTTAGTTTATAAAACAATATTCATGTGTATTATTTTCCTTTCTTTTAAAAACCAATGATGTGGATATGATGTGATGTTTGTAGGCCGTAGAGCTGACGGCAGCGAAGAGGCAGATAGCATTGGGGCACACAGAGATTATCACCCGCAATCAGTGAGGCGCGGAGCTGGAGCAGATGCTGGGGCAGCAGGAGGAGTTGCCCAGAGAGGTGTCTGAGCTGAGAGTCCTCCTCGAGATGGAGCGGAGGGAGTGCACTCGAGAGAGGGAGGAGCGGACAGCGGAGGTGGCTCGTGAGCGAGAGGAGCAGCTAGCACGCGAGCGTGAGCTTGCAGACCTGAGGATGCAGCTGGGCGTCGTGCAGGAGTGACTCCGAGTGACCGAGGAGCGCCTCTAGAGGGGCCGAGAGCGTGCACGAGCTGCGGCACACTCGAGCGCCTTCGCCAACACTTCTTACATGACTGGTTCCTCGACTCGACCAAGGAACAAGGCAGAGGAGTGGGCCCGAGCTCCAGCAACTTCTCGTGGGTCCATGCCCCCTCCACAGATGCGCCATCAAGACGAGGCAGAGAGTAGGAGAGAGGAGGGTGGAGGCGAGAGCTAGGGAGAGACTTGTACTCCACCTGCACATCTTGTACTCAGATATTTATATATAATGGCTGTAACGTGCCTATGGTGGTGCGTTACGTTCTGGGTGTGACGGACCAGCATAGGACTGTCACATGGCTGTAACGGCCCTATTGTGGTGCGTTATGTGTTGATGTTTTCGAGGACTGTGGCTGTCAGTCCATCGACGACCGTGTCTGCCTCGAAGATTAGGTTAGTTCGTTCGCCCTGACGGACCTGCCCTTGTGCATCACGTTGTATAACGCCCCTAGCCTGGTGTGTTACATTGCTCGTGTTAGGCTTTTAGGCCCATTGGCCCTGACGCCCCTATCTTGGTGCGTTACGTGGTGTAGCGCACCTTTCTTGGTGCGTTACGTGGTCCGAGTTGTTGGTTTAGGCATGTTTGCCCTGACCCCCCTACCCTAGTGCGTCAGAGAAGGTAACGCCCCTATAGAGGTGCATTACAGTCCTCGTGTTGGTCGTGTTAGCCGGCACTGTTCGGTGATCCGCTCTATGTCTGTTCTATGTGTCTATCTGTCTTAGGTTTGTGCTTTAGGGTGGTGTCTGTGTGTCGGTGGTTTCTGGATCGATCAGTTCAGGTGACTGGGTGTGGTCTGTTTCTTGACTGTGGCAGTTCCCTAATGACTTGATCTAGACCTGCCAGTGTCCTTGACTCTGGCCTTGCAGTGGCTTTCCTTGACTGTCGGGTTCGCCTAGCGGTTGAATGACAGTTCGCTCTGCCCAGAGTGTAGCGCTTGATCGCGTGGTTTGCCCATGACCCGTGGGTGTCTGCTGACATCCTATGAGGGCAGTGACCATGATGAGATGGCCAAGAATGTTTGTGCATGCACTGTGTGTGCCTGTGTGTATGCGTCGCGTCGGGTTTCAGTCAACCTGGTGAGTCCATGGGTTGACGTGTGACCTTGTGTGTGTCTCAGTAGCCTTGTCCAATTCGAGACCGTGTTCTAGATGCCTCAGGGTACTATCCTACCTCGGTTGCGTGTCCTGGTGTGCTGAGGGTTCTTGGTGTCCCCTCAGGTCTTCGCCTGTCATTTCCTCTGACAGTGTCATTTCCTCTAGCTTAGGAATAGACCGTTTAGCGGCTTGTTCAGCTGTCTGTGATGATCTTGCCTTTGAGTCATCTGACTCAAGGATCGTTACGTGAGTAGGTCTAGTTGCCTTGTCCTGAGTTGTCGACAGTGGCTGTGCTGCCATTGGTGCTTCAGAGTACGTGCGATAGTGCTCTCTTGCCTATCTACACTTCCGCACCCGTGTTTTGAGTCTCCGTGTCTTGTGAGCCTCCACTAGTAGTAGCCTTACTGCACGCTTCGGTGTGACGGCTCTTGTAGCGGGACACTTTCCCGGTTTGCAGTTCTTAGGCTAGTTCTGTGGGCCCCCGGTCCAACCGTAGCGTCTTTCGGAGGGGGAATACTAGCTAGAGGGCTGGCTTAGGCAGTGGGCCAGTTTGTGCCCACGCGGTCAGGGACTTTGGACTTGCGTCGTCAAACATGACCCTGACTAGTCACTCACATTATGGTACTGTTCTAGTTCTTGTAGTGTCTTTGTCTCGGCCTAGTCTTTGCGGTAGGTTACGTGGACAAGAGGCTAGTAGGTGTAGCATAAGACGTCAGTGGACGCAGCTGGCTGTTCTTCTGGTGGTGAGGCACTCTAGTCACGTGGCACGTGACTCTCCCCTAACGACTTATCTAGGACTACCATTATTCTTGTCTCTGTGTGCGTAGCGACTCTTGGATCGCTTATGCCCAGAGTGTCGTTTCCTGACGTTTCGGTTTCCGTATATCTTAATTTGACCTCGTGGGTTGCCGTTCCTGTGGATATCGTTTGATGTCCTATGAGAGCTAAAGCCTATGTTATGAGGTAGCCAGGAGTCTTCTTGCTTGAGGTAGGATTCTCTATCCTACTGTAGAGTTGTCATTGTCAGGTTTTGGTCAACCCGGTTAGATCCAATGGTTGATAGGCGACCTTGTGTGTGTCTCGACAGTTCTGTCCAGTTTGAGACATGGTTCTGGATACAGTGAGGTATCGTCTTACCACGTTCTGTGTGTCCAGGTGTGCTGAGGGTTCTTGGTGTTTCCCTCAGGTCTCCGTGAGTCATTTCTTACGGTGTCATTTGCTCTGGCTTAGGATTAGACCGATTGGCGACTTGTTCCGTTGTGAGCGATGATCTTGACTCCGAGTCATGAGACTCAAGGATCGTTGTAGTTTCAGGTCTAGTTGCCTTATCCTGAGTCTGTCAGTAGTTTCCTGTGCTACCACTGGTGTTTCGTAGTACGTGCGATAGTGCTTCCTAGCCTGTATGTACTTTGGCACTCACGTTTTAGAGTCTGTGTCTTGTGAACCTCTACTAGTCATAGCCTTACGACACGCGTTTCAGCGTGACGGCCTTTTTGGCGGGGCACTTCCCGAGATATGATTTTTAAGCTAGTTCCGTGGGATCCCGGATCTTTACGGCAACGTTCACTGGGGGAGAATACTAGCTAGAGGCCTGGCTCTAGGCATGAGCCGGTGTGTGCACACGTGGTCAGGGGCTTGGACTGACGCCGACGGGCGCCCCCCTATCTAGTCACTCGCGACGGTAGTTCTGTTATGGTTCTGATAGTGTCTTGGTCTCAATCGTGCTTCTTGGGCGACAGGCAGACGAGATGCTAGTAGGCGCAACATAAGACGTCAGTGGACGCAGCTGGCTGTTCTTCTAGTGAGGAGGTACTCCAGTCACGTGACACGTGACTTCTGCATGACTCTCGTGTTTCTCGAGCGTCGTGACCTTTTCAGGTTAGCCTTCTCGAGGCGTTGCCCGAGGTCAGTGTTATGTTGTGTGCACAACATTTTAGTCGTGTTGGGTCTGTCTAGACTTTTTCTAGGTCTTTTGTCTTTTTCCTTTTTCCTTGCAGGCCTTCGCTTGCTTGGCGTCTCGTCAATGGATTAGCAACTTCTGACTTCGCCAGTTCAGAGTTTGCCCTTCTGTTGCTGTTAGGAGTAGCTTGGGAGCCAAGGTTAGTTCGGCAGCCGTGCTCGTTCAGTACGGCCTTTCCCTTTTCTTTTAGCTTCCCTCTTCCTTGCTTGTTCCCTACTCCTGCTTCTCTTCTTTACAGCTTTCTAGTGTAGTTTTCCCGCTTTACTACACCTGCTATTTTCTGTTCCATGTTACTACGTCATTTTCAGTGGAGATCCGCGTGACCCCTACTGAGCCAGTGACATGAGGCTCACCCCTGCTTTTCAGGTGGGTGGCGTGTTCTGCTTCCGCGGTTCCTAGTGGCGAGTTCGTAGTGGCCAGCTGTACCTACGTCAGGCTTCTCCCGACTTCTGGGTACGTCTACCAAAAGACTGGAATGCCCTTGTTATAAAAAGAGATTTTCTTCTGGGGGCTCCACCCCTGGAAACCCCCGCAAGGGGCGCTGCCCCGTTGACCCCCGAGACCTGACCACTCAGGTCGATCCGCGCGACCTGACCGAGTAGGTCAATCTGCGTGCGAGAGCGCCCGATGGTGGTGTAGGCCGCGATGGAGTGCTGGGAGTCCCGAGTTGGGATCCGGCTTGCCGTAGAGTGGCTGGAGCATACATGCCCACCAGGTGCTCGGGGAAATTCCCAACATGCGCATGTGGGGCCGTATAAGGATGCTATGAGCTCCTGAAGCTTGCGGTCGGTCCAGATGGGTCTTCCTTTAACTTCAGAGGGTTGGAGGGAGGCGGCTTAGGGGTAGACCCCGACCTCGTTGCTGGGTGCCACATGGCATCGCTTGTAGTCAAGGCGCCCCTGGGTTGGCCCGGGTAGCTGTGTTGAATGTGGGTAAACCCACAAACTGAGTGATCGGGAGCGGGCCCGATCGATTGTTGATGTCGCCATGGGTCACGGCTAGCTGGATAGAACCCTTGGTTGGGCCTGGTGACTGGCGTAGCACCCTGTGCTCGGGGTCGATCCCCAGTTGTTATGTCGTGCTGCCTGGCCTAGTGACACATCTTGATTTTTGAGCCCGAGTAAACTGGTAGAGCACCTTTGGCATTATGCCACTTTGCTCTATTTAGGGAGCATTTCCCTATGCTTAATTCTCAATTAATTTAGAGAAAATAAGCGGATGCCAACAAATGCCCCCCACGGGGCATCCGTCAGAGGAGAAGACGACAGCGTACGGCCCGTAAGCCCTATAGGCTTGATTTCTCCCGACCTTCTTGACATTGTGGGGAGTTAGTTGTTCTGAGGGTTGGCCCTCCCGTCATGGTCCTTCATGCAATGGTGGTACGTTTGTGGAAGACCGTTAAGCCTGGGAGGTTGTAGAACTGGATCCCTGGTGGGCATTTTATCGAAGCCACTGAGGGCGTGGAGCTGGCGGAGATGGCGTATCGAATACACGCGTGGTGCTTGAAGTTGTAGCCCGCTATCGATGACTTGGGAATTCTGTTCTCGTTTGTCTCACGTGTTGGGCTTGCGGTAGAGGTGTGCAGGCCCCGTGTCACGCGGGTGATCTGGTCTGGATGCCGAACCTTCCATACAGGTGGTTGCTTTGGCAGTTGATGATGTGACTGGGCTGGACGCCAATGATGATGGCGAAAGGAGGCCAAGCAAGTTTGGTGTAACGATGCTTCTGGATATGTTGCCTGTGTCTGGGGCCCTTCCTTGTGCAGTGGGCTTTGTGGATTTCCTAAGGAGAGGCAGCTTATGGGAAGACGGGACTGTCAGGCCCATCGCGCCTTGTAGGGCGACTGGCAAGTAGTGGGGAGGCTAGTTGTGACTCCCTCTCATCATCTGAGGTTGCACTGGTGGGAGCCATGTCTTGCCCCCAGAGGTGGACTTGTGGACTGAGATTTATGTTTTATCAGGTTTTCCACCTTGTTTATCAAGGAGTGCCACGAGTATTTCTCACTCCTTGGCCTGTTCCCCTGTGAGCCTGGCTGTAGCCGACAATGCGGCGTAGGGGGTTTGAGACTTCCCTGTCTTGGGGATTAGAGGGTCACCTATCCCTCAGCTTCTGGGATTGTTAGCGACGAGATGGTTGCCGCTCTGCCTGGGGCTTGATGGTGAAGCCTGCGATTGGCTGTTAGCGACGCACGATTGCTATGGTGGTCAATTTTTCTTGGGGAATGCTGGCATCATTTGTTGACCACCTGTAGGGGTGGATAGGCCATGCTGAGCATTGACCACCTTATATTGCAGACTTGTCACACCTTTGAGGTGCTGTGACTGGAGTCATGTCGTGGACTCGTCTCGATGAGGCGTACTAGTCCATTGGCGATGAAGACCTGGCACACCTAGATGTGTCGGTCTAGTGTTGATGGAGATCAACCTTGGTGAGGCGCGTTGACCAGGTGTTGCTGAGGGTCGGCCTTGGAAAGGGCCGTTGACCTGGTGTTGTTGGAGATCGGCCCTGGCAAGAGTCGTTGACCTGGTGTTGTTGGAGGTCGGCCTTGATAAGGCGTGTTGACCGACTGTTGCTGAGGGCCTGCCTCAGGGAAGCATGTCGGCCTGGGGTTGCTGTAGATCCGCCTCGACGAGGCATCTTGATCTGAGATTACTTGGAGACCTGCCTCGATGAGGCACCTTGATCTGAGATTGTTGGAGACCTACCTCGGCAAGGCGTCTCGGTCTACGATTGATGGAGACGTGCCTTGGTGAGGCATCTTGGTCTGGAGTTGCTGGAGACCTACCTCGGTGAGGCATCTTGATCTGGAGTTGCTAGAGACCTGCCTCGGCGAGGAATCTTGATCTGGAGTTGCTGGATACCTCCCTCGGCAAGGCATCTTGATCTAGAGTTGTTAGAGACCTGCCTCGGTGAGGCATCTTGGTCTGAGATTGCTGGGGACCTGTCTTGGTGAGGCGTCTTGGTCTGAAGTTGCTGGATTTGCCCCCAAAGAGGCGCATTGGCTTGAAATCATATTCTGTCGGCCCTTGCGGTGTATGGCCGAATGTTGATGCTACTGACTGACCATCATGGTGGAATGACAGAAGTCGAGGCATGTGTCCCCTGAAAAGTACAATGACCACAAATGATGTTAGACATATAATCATCAAAGTGTGGTCGATGGTATCTATTAGTGTGCTGGTTGATCGCCGAGGTATATCGACTGGGAATTTTGCTCGACTGATCGCTGAGGTATGTCGATTGGGAGTCCCGATCGGCTGGTCACTGAGGTGTCACTGACGAGATTGTTACTGGCCAACCATTGAAGCGTAATGATCGGAGAGTGTGATAGACCAACCCTCGGGGGTGCGTTGGTCTAGGGTTGCCATGGACGGGCCTTCGAGGGATGTCTGTCTGGGAGGCATCTTGACTGGTTTATGTGGTTGTTGTTGTAGGTCTACTTGCGAGGTGAAGTGACCTATTGTTGACAGCTAGAAGTTGAAAGTTGGGAGCTAGGTACTCAGACTGGAGACCTGCCTAGCTAAGGGATGTTGGTCTATTGCTGGACACTGGAGGTCAGAGGCTGGAAACTGGAAGGCAAAGATTGAGTACTGGGGCTGGAGATTGTGACTTAGATACTAGAGGTTGAGCACTGGGGCTAGGAATTGGGAACCCCCTCGGTGAGGCGTCTTGATCTGGAGTTGCTGGAGACCTTCCTTGGCGAGGCGTCTTGATCTGGAGTTGCTGGAGACCTGTCTCGATGAGGCATCTTGGTCTGAGATTACTGGGGACCTATCTCGGCGAGACATCTTGGTCTGAGATTGCTGGGGACCTGTCTCGGCAAGGCATCTTGGTCTGAGATTGCTGGGGACCCGCCTCGGCAAGGCGTCTTGGTCTGAAGTTGCTGGATTTGCCCCCAGAGAGGTGCGTTGGCTTGAAATCATATTCAGCCGGCCCTTGCGGCGTATGGATAAATGTTGATGCTACCGACTGATCGTCATGGTGGAATACCCGAAGTCGCGGCACTTGCCCCCTGAAGAGTACAATGACCACAAATGATATTAGACACATAATCATCAAAATGTGGTGGATGGTACCTATTAGTGTGCTAGTTGACTGTCGAGGTGTATTGACTGGAAATTCTGCTCGACTAATCACTGAGGTACATATTGTCTGGGAGCCACGATCGGCTGGTCACTGAGGTATGTTGACTGGGAGCACCGATTAGCTGGTTACTGAGGTGCCGCTGATGGGATTGTTGCTGGCCTACCATTGCGGCGTAATGACTGGAGAGTGTGATAGACCATCCCTTGGGGTTGCGTTGGTCTAGGGTTTCCGTGGACGGGCCTTCGAGGGATGTCCATCTGGGTGACATCTTGACTGGTTTATGTGGTTGTTGTTTTAGGTCTGCATGCGAGGTGAAATGACCTATTGTTGACAGCTGGAAGTTGAAGGCTGGGAGCTAGGTACTCAGACTGGAGACCTGCCTAGCTAAGGGATGTTGGTCTATTGCTGGACACTGGAGGTCAGAGGCTGGAAACTGGAAGGCAAAGATTGAGTACTGGTTACGCGCTTATTTGGCCGCAGCCCATTAAAAATTATCTTAAAATTTAACATTGGCTACGCTATACGACCTAAATATCCTCATTTGTAATATCTTATAGTATTTTTTCTAATAGATAACGTATTAGTTCTTCATTTGCATAGGTGGTCTTACTTACAGTGTATAAAATAATCACTAGTGATTATAAGTTATTATACGGTATCCTATAATGTAATTCCCTATGCGAACGCAGCAGATCCTACTAGTCGGTCTTCCCCGATTGGTATTAACAACCCTTACGTGGAGTATGTTGATCGCTCCTAATCAGTCCATTGCGCAGAGCTCCTGCGGAGGGACCGTACAATCCATCTCTTACGACACGGCATTTGGCAGCTCAGGCAGTAATACCTATGCCCTTTCCTTTCCCAAATTTGCTACTACAGGCGGTTATACGCTTATATCGGCCGTATTGGTAGCCAATGCCACGACCAATGCCACGGTAAGCTTTCTGAACACCAACGGGTCCCCTCAGACCTTCTATCCTGAGCTGGACCGCAAGGAGGTCATTACGTCCGGCGCTACGAATATTTATCGCACTACGAATAGTCCATCCGGCAGCTTTCTGGATGGGTGGGTCGACGAGGTGGACCTGGATGCTTCGGGCGGGGCCAACGACCATGTCACCAGGGGGCCGGAGACCGTTTACAATAATGACCAGGTGGTGTATGACTCTATCATCAATGGCGTGTTGACGACCTTTAAAGGGTCCGGTAATATTAGCCTGAACTACCAGGCCACGATCGCATTGAACAACGTTCCTGTGGGCGTATTACAATCGCCTACACCGGTGATCAACGACAATATCAGCTTTTCGCTGACCTATTATTTCTGTAATCCCACGGTGCTGGCGGATAATATACTTACGTTCACAGCTTACCGTGAGAATTCCGGATCGGTAGCGCTTAACTGGATGACGACTAATGAGCAGGCTGGACGCAGATATGTTATCGAAGTCAGCAGAGGCGGCGCGGATTTTGAAACGATCGGCTCATTGGCTTCCGATCCTGTGGACCACGATGCTGCCTATACCTACCATTATTCCCTCGGGCAGGCTGACAATGGCGTATTGTATTTCCGGATCAAGCTGATAGGCACGGATGGCAGGGCCAGCTATTCAGAGATACGCCTGGTGAATGTGGGGAATGGTGCTGGTGATGGCGCTGGCGGCGGCTGGGGCACGAATTCCGGCGCTGGCGGTTTATTGATCTATCCCAATCCTCCTACTGACCATATCAATATTCAATTCCCTTCTACCAGCACTGACTGGCAGGTGGATATCATGTCTGCCGATGGCGGCCTTGTCCAGCGCAATGCTTTTCATGGGGTGTCGACCGGGCAGGTGAATTTTGTGCGTGCGTTGGCGGCGGGCACCTACTTTGTCCGCGCGACCGATCTGTCGTCGATGAAAAACAGGACGGGTAGTTTTGTGATGCGGCGGTGATAACGTGGCTTCTGGTTGATGGATGACGGCTGTTAATGAGAAATTTCTACATTTGTCATAGAAGAATGAGAATATGTCCTATTATAACAAGACAACGACAAAGGAAAGAATAGAAAAGCTGGATATCATCTTAAAAGCGGCGGACGCCCCAGTGCTAAAGTACCGGCGAAAGCCGAGCAAAAGATGCGCCCAAAGAAAAGAAGAAAAGAAATGATGCTCGGCTCCGACGGGCAGCCGTTGAAGCAAGACTCGGGAGTGCAGAAGAATACTTGGGACCAACCCCGAAGAAGTAATCAAAAAGCTACAAATACAAGTGAAGCCGGCCCGGTAGCACGAATTATAATGCCAAAGGTCGTGTCAGCGAAAAACCTCCATGTTCAAGCCGAAGATACACGAAGTACCGAGAAAGGTCACACGTCGCCCCGAGAGATTCGTCAAAGCTTCCCGTCAAGGTTTTGCAAGACCGCAACAAGATGAATGGTCAATGGTGACTTTCGGAAGCATCCCCGGACCCACCGGCTAGCCCGCACCAAGCGACAAGGGCTAATACGGCGCACCCTTCACCTGCACGCTCCTTTACTCGGCGCCCCTTATTCCAGCACGCAAAAGTCTTGTAGTTGCTGCTTCCCTGACGCGCTATCTTCGACGCCAGATTAACTTGCATGTATATAACACTTGGTTCAACCAAGTGGAAAAAGGGGGATGAGAGGCAGGAAAATCAAAGGATGAGAAGAGAAGACCTGAGAGAGAACGCAAGCAAGAGAGGGGCCAATTGGAGGAGAGCCACCAATCAGAGTCCGAGGGTTGCTTGGGGAAGAAGGGTTTCCTATTCTCCACGGCCACTGCCATCCTCTGATCTGCACGAAGTCCCCGGCGTCGGAGAAGAAGAGTGTCTGCCTCTTTGTTTATTTAGGTGGGTCATCGTGTTTTCCCCGTCGGCTTCTTCATCATTTCTGGTTCTTCTTACTCTGATCACAATGTAAACGAGAGGGGAGGGGAGAGCGATGATATGAGCCTACTCCCCCCTCTCACCTCCTCCGCTTATCCCTTTCCTCTCCTGTAACTCCTTCTGGCGATTACTATAAATGGTGCTCGTGCAACATAGCCGGCGCCGGAACGTGTGTATGTATATCTATCTCTTGATCATGAAATGAATGGAATGAGTTTTGTGCCCGATGCCGCGTCTATTTTCTCCACTCTCTTGTTCTTTCTTGGCTTGTGTATTAGATCATTTCTTTGCATCTGTGGTTCTTGAATTCGATTTCTCCACTGCCGAACATGCCCCTGTGGCTCTGTGGGCTACATAAGCTATCCCTTTCCCGGGGTTTTCCTTCTAATGACACATGCCATGTTATCCTTTCTGCTAGTTCTATGGGTTTTGTGATTGGAGGCATACTGGTGTACGTACCCTTGATCATCTACATCTGAAGTCCATACCGCATTCCCCTCCTCGCATCGTCCGATTGTTTAGAGGGAGTTGCAGTTGCTGTCTTCAGAATATAGATGCCTACCTTGTTAAGATCATGAGAGCTCTGTGGGACTTGCATCCGGGTCCACGACCCTTCTCTATCAACGGCTAAACCTACCATCCTATGGCACCCAGCATGTGTGCTTTATGAGTGTTAACGCGTCGTTTAACCAAGTGCATCCCTAGCCGAATGCTTCCTTCACTCAGCTCATAAATCAAAGCCTGGGGATCCATAAATGGCGTCAATCCTGCTCCAACTCCCGGGGAGGGGAACATTCCCCCAATCGTCCACTCTGATCACTCGGTCTGTAGGAACTCCTCTGTTAGTGATGAGTTTCCTTCTAAGGGACAACCCATCGCCTGCAAACCAGCAGTAAAGCGGTTGGCTATCTCCTTCAGTTGCAGATAAGTCAGTCCGGGCTGAGACTCCACCAACTAGCGTAGCATGTCCAAGTTCTTCCACATAAAACTTTCAGATGAGGCGAAGCCAAAAGAGACGGATGAGGTGACTTCAAAGGTCACCTCATTATCTATGTCTACCCATAATGCGACATCCGATTGGGAGGAAGAAGATGGGAGGGCTGTTGGGAGTGCTGACTAAACTCTCTCTCCAATTTCCTGCACGGTCGATGCCTCCTCCACTGCCACCTCTTCGTGGACTGCTGCCTGAGTACTCAAAGAGGGGGAGCCTACGAGTAACGAAGCCGCTTCCTTGTCGATTTTCGACATGAGGCCTGTGCCCTCAACACTTGCCTCCTAGGGCGCCACTTCTTCTGATACTAAAACCATGGAGGCTACTTCTGGGCTGGTTATCAATAATAGACCAGCCGCTGCAATAGTTGCTTCCTGCACGGCCTCCTCTTTCGGGGCAGCCACCTTTGCCATTGACGGGACCACCGGGGATACAACCTGAAGGGATAGAGATTCAGTTTCCATGGGTGCTACTGCAGGGACTGCAAACTCAAGTGCAATGGTCATCACCGCAGCTGGTACAAATGCAGAACCTCTGGCCGGGTCTATTTCAGCCCTTAATTCTGAAACCCTGATGGGAGCGGAGCTGTCCCCTGAGGCTCCCAGGTCTAATGATGCCAGGTCTGTAGAAAATTATATTCTCACTGGCATAGGACGAATAATCTCTGAAGTTCCCGCACAAGCTACTGGCGATGTAGCTATGATATCCAAGGCTTCAGATGAAGTGGCCTTAGAAGTGGCAGTCGTTACTGGGCCGGTAATGATAGGTTCCTGAGAACAAACCAAGACAACAGTAAGCAATAAAAGAAAAATGGGTGAAATAGCAAAGTAGAATGGACTTACGCTCAGTGTAAGGTCCACGCCCTCAAAAGAATGCTAGGGGTATGAGAACTCTACAGTTGAGGCAATAAAGGGAGGAGTTCTGTCTATTTCTGTGTCAAGCCCGGCAAACTCTCCCTGTAGCTCCTCCTCAGAAGATAGCACTAGCAGTTTGGGAGGCGGGAACGGCGGAAGACCTTTGGTCGATATGGGCAATGCTTCTGATTTAGAAACATCCTCCTCACTGCCACTGAAATATATTTCTTCTTCCTCCGCATCGGAGACGGTCGTAGAGCTGCTAGAAGATATCTCCACCCTATCCACAGATTGAGCTGCCACTTCCAAAGCAGGTCGGGACGCAGACCGGGTGACCATGCGCCTCGTCGGGGCAATGCTCCATTTCATTTGGGTATTGTGACCCTCCTATGGCCGAGGTACATCCCCCGCTACTGTTATAGCCCCGGTTCCCTCTCCGGCTGTCATCACAGTAAAGGTCCCTAAGAAGAATGATAAAATAATGACCAAAGGCAAAGGGAAAGATGAAAAAGCATACTTACCATCCGCCTCGCCAGCCGGTGCCTTCCTTTCTCTCTGTCTGCTTCTGTTTTCTTTTTCTTCTCCGTGTATTCACCAGATCAATGCTTCGCTGTCGCCCACACAGAGAAACCCAGATATATATATTTATCTGAAGCATGCAGAGAGAGTGGCTGAGTCTGCCAGGGCATCTCTATTTTTAGCCCCATTTTTTATTTTTTATTCTTTTTTTTAAATACCTGCGAGCCTTGTGGCTTTCGTCCTTAGCTTGTTGTTGTCAGGGGACGTTGCCTGGAGGTTGCGCCACCGGTGACTTGTTGCTGTTGTAGAAGTGACTGTGGATCAACCCTCAACCGAGTAACTCAGAGCTTTAGGGTGAATCTGAAGACTGCCTGGTCTTTGCTGTAGATGGCTGGGACTTTGACTGGGCTCTGGGTGGCTCGACCTCAATGAACATGATGGCCGAAGCCGAGCTTGGACTGAGTGTCCACCCGGGCATTGCTACCCCTTAGGACATGATAAATACCAAAGGGATAGGCCTCCCACCCGGGTTTACTGGTAGCCACCAGTGGGGGCCCGATGGAGCTTTGTCTGTGTCATCGGTTGACATTGGCGGGGACTCCACCAGGTCATTGGCCGACGCCGATGGAGTTTCTTCGGGACTACTGGGTGGGTGTCAGCGGGATTCATCCCAAACCGTCGATTGATGTAGATAGGGTGGCCTCCCGAGTTACTAGTTGATGTCGGTGAGGGGACATGCGAACACCTTTTATAGTGTTGTTGATGATACGCATTACCCCTTCCCCTCCATGAGGTGCTCCTGAGGGTGAACTGGTGTCCCTAGTTTGTTAGGGACTGAAGTCTGTTTTCTGGATGATTCACTGGATAGTAAGATCTTGAGCTGACAACCACTCTACTGGCGTTTGAGCTTGGCGTCATTCTGGTGAGTGGAGGGATCTCTTGGCTCGTGATCCCCAAATAGGTTGGGCCTCTTTTCTAATGACCCATATTCATCAGAGGGAGGACTGACACTCCTCCTTGGAGTTGCCCCCTTGCTTGGGCTTGGGAGGCTGGGTAGTGGATCGGGGTGGTTGCCCCGGGTGTGATGCTGGTGCATCTACTTCTTTGAGTCCCGCCTTGTCTTCTGGAGGCAAGGGCGGCGGTGGTGGGTCTCCCACTTTTGCAGCCACTATGACACCCCTTTCCTTTTTTTACGGTGCTGAAGTTGACTCAGCACCAATGTGGTGGACTGAATAAACCTGGTCCAAGGTTGTCCAGATCATGGCGCTTTTGGCAAGCATCGGTGCAGTCAGAGCTCGGTAGTTCAATGCCCGAGCTGGGGCCAACAGAGTGGTGACCCGGTGCCTAGCGTTCACTTGGGCCATCAGAGTTATTGTCAGAACTCGGGGTTCACGACTCATGTTGTGAACTGAGGATATCAGAGGGGCGGTGACCCGAGGCCTGACGCCCGTACTGGGTGTTGACGAGGCTGGTGCCCAAGGTGGAAAGCCTGTATTGAGAGCTAATGAAGCTGGGCTCTGGGACTGGAAACCCAAATTGAGTGCTTGAGAGAGAGGGGCTCCAGGGCTAGAAGCCCGTCTTGAGTGCTGGTGGTGCTGGGACCCAGGGCTGAATGCCAATCTTGGGCGTCGACGAAACTGGGACTCGGGGCCGGAGGCCCGTTTTGGGTGTTGTTGTAAATGGGCCTCGGGGCTGGTCGCCCGTTTTGGGCCTTGATGTAGCTGGAACCCGAGGTTGGACATCATTCTTGAATGTTGTCAGAGCTGGATCCCAGAGCAAGGCCAAAGGTGAGGACAGAAGCGATTGTAAGTCTCGGCTCTCCTTCTTGAATCTCCCTTAGGGATGCTGATTCATCTTCGAACTGAGCAGGACGATGCTCCCCCCAGGTCTGCGGGGACTCTGGTGCTGAGGGACGAGACTCTGGAGGAGGGGGAGATAGCATCAGAGAGCACCATCGTTCCGGTGGCTGAGGTAAGCGTGGGGGTGTTCGGGCCCCACTTTTGTTCGTTCAAGATTCGGTGGCTCACCTCATGCGATCTGAGTGATCAACCCTGCCCTGTACATCCAGGAAACAACGGTGCCCCCTCAAGTCCCTGCTACTTGGGCCCGCAGGACTATTTCCAAATGGACGATGTCTTTCAGCCCGCAGACGGCATGACGGCTAACAACTCTCATGGGATCGGGTGCAAAACCCTTGATATCCCTTTTACAGTGGGGGGCCTGTCCACGGCTTGCGGTCCCACTTCCATCTCTTCCGAGGCTTGTGCCACTGGAAGAAGACTAGCTCCTGAGGAAGATGGTAGTGGATCTCACCCTACCATCAAGGGAGACTCCGGAGGGGGAGGCGATAGTGGGCCCGAGCCCTACCGGGGAAGTGGAGATGGGAGCGAGCCCATCTGTCATGGTGGCTGACCCAGTCTCCAGGGTGATTCATCCTTCAGTCGAGGTGGGGCAGCTTCTCATGATAGCGGCGCCGGGTGGTCCTGCCATGGTACCGCCTTCTCCCCTGGTGGTGGCTGGCCGGGAGTTATCTTCTGAGGTTGAAGGCTCCAGCAGCTTGGCTTCAGCCCTCCCTTCTTCGTCATCCATGGTGGATGCAGGGCTATGGGCGGCCGTGGACAGCACAATTTAATTCAACCCGTCGGCCGTACCCTCAATTGGTCATTCTACTTCAGATGCACCGGTCTGACAAACATTACTGACGCTGAAGTCAATGGTCTTTGCTGATCCTTCCCTCACATACCGGGGAGTACACACTATGGTTGTGCAATTGACCGAGGCCTTCAGATGATGGGCTGCCCCCTAGAGGAGTGGTCGCGACGGGTCTTATTATTACTGAAATATGTGAACCACCGCGAGTTCCTCGAAACGTGGGCTACTACTAAAGCTGTCCCTATGAATGCCCAAAGGGACGAATATTTGCAAGCCCTGGAGGCGCGGAGGGGGACCCAGGCACAGTACAAAGGGCACTCGATGAGTGCCATGACAACATCCGTGCCTTAGAGAACAGAATAGAGAAGCTAATGGGCTGGCTCGTCGAGGCCGAGTCTGACCTCACTGAAGCTGAGGCGATGAGGGTTGCAAAAACTGAGGAATTGGCCATTACCGAGGCTGAGGCAGCTTCTGTGTTGGCTGAGCTGGAACGCCTCGAAGGGCAGGAGAACCGGCTGCGTGACATGGTGAACTTCCCCTACGTCGGGATTCTTCCTCTTGAGGAAATCTTCTGGGGGATAGATTGAGCGTCACCCCCCCCTTTTTTCTTTTTTTGTGTTGACATGTAAAGTAGGGGTATGCCCCAAAGCATATGTAGCCCTCCCTTTTTTTGAAATAGAATACCATTCACACGCATGTTTCTTGTATGATGACCCACAAATCTTTTCTTCCTTCTTCTTCTCTTCCTTCTTTTCTTTTGAACCTTGGTGACTCCACCTCTCCTCTGCCCTTCCCATATCCTAATCCCACCCCCTTTAATCACCACCCCATATCCAATAGCCCTACACAAAAGAAACACCCCTTTGCTTCACCCCTTAGCCACTAGTTGTGCTCTGTTGAAGCCCTGCTAAGTCCCCACCTGCTGCAGTGCCGGCCTCCACTACATCCCGGAGTTCCAAGTGGCCCACCTTATATTGCTGGAAAGATCTTCCAGTCATCTTCATCGACGAGGTGATCCCGCCTTCATCCGAGTTCGGGGCTGTCCTGGAGGTCCATTCTCGTCGGATCGAGCATCTGGTAACCGAGGGAAGACTAGAGCACCGGTGTTGAGGCTGCTACGTCCACACCCCAGATCCCCTTTGTACGTCGTTTGGCTGGGACATTCCCCTACCAGTCCTCTATCCAACACAGCCGGCAGAGCCTCGTTTGGGGTCCGGAGCTGTCCGTTCCAAATTTTCTCCTCTAAGTGCCCAGGTCAGTCCACTCAGAACAAGCACAGACACCCCTCCACTCTTCATCCTCTATCTTCCTACTCCGACCACCCCTGGTGGCCTTCCTAGTTGGAGATCGAAGAGGACTCATAAATAGATGCGTCTGTTTTGGTTCCGCACCAATTCGACTACGGGAGTGTTCGTGACAGCGTCGACTACCTGCTGCTGCGACCTGAGAACAGTCCTAGTCCGAGCAGAGCAACCTGGTTCCGAAGCTAGCCACGACCAGCGACGACACCAGATGCTTCCCCAAGAATTTTGGAGCCTTCCTGGACCAGTCAGTGAAAGATTGGCACTAGTTTCGGCGTCTTCCAAGTTCGTTACAGTTCGTGGTGGTGCCAATAGTGACTGTCGGTCTGATTGTCCCAAAAATAGGCTGAACCAGTCGAGCGGCCATTTGGGTACCCTAGTTGTCTTCTTCCCCACCCCGCTTGGCCGGCTTTAGCGCCCCTCCCTGTGTGGAGGTAATTTTTGTTATAATCCACATTCCCCTCCCCTTGTCCAACCCTCTTGCGAGAGGAGTAGTGCATGTAATTTAAAATAGGGGAAGCGACTTCGGCGCAGTGTGCGGGGAACCCACACTTCCCCGCTCGCCCTCCTATCCGAACGGGGTTGGTTTCTTCAAACCAATGGGGTAAGCTCCAAACCTCGCTCTTTCACTAGTACTTGTTCATACAATATCCGCTGATTTGCTCCGTTGAGCGAGAGAGAGAGCGCCCAACCCCGGAGTATTCCACTTCCGAGCGGTCACCATGGGTTGTGAGAGAGAGGGATCTAGTGCCCCAATTGGCACCCGGCCAGCCATTGAATTGTGGGCTTCATACCCTTGGGAGGGACACCTAAGCCCTGCTAGCACTCTACCAGCTAGGGACTTGATCCACTACCTTCACTCAGCATCGCCGAGTCACCCTGGGTTCGTGTGTGTGCAACGGTGGTTCGGCCACTTTCGAGGACCTCGCTTTTCTGGTTGAACATATTTGTGGGATAGGTCCAAGGACCCATTATCTAATTGCTGCGTATTTCCCTAGCGGTGTCACATCAAGTGGTATCAGAGCAAGTTCTAGAATTGTCTCTACCAAGTCTAAGTCCTAGGGCCATGCATTGCCATCATCCGTGAGTCGTGCATCTTTTGTCATGTCCACCCCTCCCTATGGGTAAATTTCATCCTGACACCCATCTAGTACTCTAGGAGAATCATGGAACCAAAGAGTGGACCCCCTAAAGCTACAGAGCTGAGTCCCTCATACAGGTAGGCATGGACGGCCTGGGAAATAGATAAACCCTGCCACAGACCCCTGATGGTGCTAAGGATAGGGGTGTCTAAGACATGGTCAGCAGAGGGAAAAAGAATGGCCCTGCATACGCAAATAGAAGTGGCCTTAGCTATGGCCTCATCTCACCCACATCTATTTTTACAATGAGCTATCACCCACCGGCTAAGGGATAGTAGGTGGATCTGGTGTGGGCCTACAATGGTGTGGATGTCCTTGCTATTGGGTATAAACTCCCCTAAGACGAGGGCAAGATCTATAGGGGCAACGGTATGGCAGATCAAGTCCTCCTCACCCACCTTAGACCTAGGAAAGGAAAAGTAGGTCTCTACCTCTTCTAGTAGGATAGTGGCCTTAAAAGATGGAAAGATAAAGGTATGGATATGAGGGTTCCATATCTCTACCAGGGCTGAGATGTTATGCCAATCTAAGGAGAGCTTTGGGTAGTTCTTGCCTAGCACTAGGAGAGGATGCAGGTGCCAGGACTTGAGGATGGATATCACTGATATGGGCAACTCACGGATCATGGGAGCCATCCACTTTAAAGTGGAGTAGTGCCTATGATGCGGGACGAGACAAGGGCTCGACGTAGAGTTGGATATGCAGCCTGGGACTCTAGCAAGCTCGCACTCGTCCCTAGCGAGGGAAGTGTCAGACTTGCACGGTTGAGAAACTGGCAACGAGTCAAGGGTGGTCTACTCACTCTCTCGTGCCCGGGACGGGTCACGGGACGATATATCTCTCTCTCTCACAGCAGTGAAGTAAATGTATCAAAGAGCTAGATTTACCTACTCACATGCAGCGACAGTAAAGCATATACTAGGCAAGCAAATAACTGCGACTACAAGGGGGTGGCGGAGTTACCACCACGCTCCGGGCGTGGGGAAGACAACCTCGGTCAAAACTTGTACTCTCGGTACAACAATCAATAATAATTACAGAAGAGAAAACTCTGCCCACTCCACTCAGGGAGGTAAAGGGCTACACACAAGTCTGGGAGTATCGCGTTCGGGTTGACAGGCTGCACTCGGGGCCGCCTTGGCGGTGGCAAGTGCTAGCGCTTGTGGGGCCCACGTCCTGGTTGGCGGGCCGGGAAAGCCGAGAGGTTGCTGCAGCATCGGGGCTTCCTGGTTGGGTGTTACTGGGGATGATGGCGAGCTGCTCGGCTCCACGGGAGGTGAGGCGGTCGCTCCAGGGATGATCGTCGGGTGTCGTCCACGAACCAGAGCAGCTATTTGGCAGCGCGCGACCCGGCGAGAATCATCACTGCGAGCAGTGCCGACGTCGGATCGATGCGAGATTAGTGGCGTTGGAAAGCCCTTTCAAAATACTTCAACCTTGTGGACTTTAAAAGAAAATGCCAATGCAGTGATTCTATTGGGTGAATTTTGAAGCTTGCTATTAACAGGGTCAGATCTGCAAGTGCAGAAATTAATTTTCCTGTAAATCAGCATTAACCGGATAGTAGACCTCCGAATCTGAAGTTGGATTCTTCAAAAACATTGTAGAGGTTCATTATTTTCAATATTTTTCAGGTAATGACCTTAGTGACGACGAGACCGAACATGATGGGCAAGGGCAAGAGTGAAGAGTACTTCGATAAACTTAGATAAACCAATTAGTCTTGTTATCTTATGTCTTATGTTAAGTCTAGCCAAGTGTCTCATTGTAATTTTTCTTTATTGAGTCTTTCCTTTTATTGGGTCCAAATTGTAATAAACCTATATTTGCAATGAAGTTCTATTTTGTCAAATATTATGGCTATGTTTTGATTGACACGACTATTTAACTGTCACGTTCCGAGCAAACGATCACGTTCTGCTGCTATCAGTTCGGGGCGTGACAGAAGGTGGTATCAGAGCCTAGGCTTTCTAAATCCCTAGGTTATCATGTCCAAGTCCTAGATTGAGTTCTCATTGTCTGTTATCTTATAGGAATCCTGTGAGTTTTTGGTAGAGCTATGGGCTAATCAATAAAATATGCCCATCTACACTAGATTGATGTTAAGATATAGGTAATCATTAATTTAAAAACTTGTTTTGTAGGCTAGAATGGCTACCGAGAGAGCTCAGTGGAGAGAGATGCAACGCACTATCCAAGAATTAACACAAGTCTTGCAACAAGTTGCACAAGGTGGAGCGCAACATGGAGTTGGAGATTTACATCAGAAGTTTCAAAAGATGAATCCTCCAAAGTTTAGTGGGTCTACTGACCCGGATGACGCTGAGAATTTACTGCAAGAAATAGAGAGAACCTTTAAGGTGATGCAATGCACTGATGAAGAGAAGGTACTATTAGGGACTTATCAACTAGAAAAGGATGCCCGAGCTTGGTGGGGATCCGTGGAAGCGATCTTGCCCAGTGAACAAGTAACATGGGTTGAATTCTTAGAACACCTTAATGAGAAGTATTTCTCGGAAAGAATCCGCGAGAAGAAGGCTATGGAGTTCACGACATTGAAACAATGTAGTCTGTCAGTCGCAGAGTATGAAGCAAAGTTTTCTAGACTGGCCCGGTATGTGCCACACTTAGTTTGTACGAAGAAAATGAGAGTGAGGAGATTCATGAACAGATTGAAAGTGGAGCTCATTCCTCAATTGGCTCCGCTGGAGATTCAAACTTATACGAAGATGGTTAGGAAAGCACAACTCTTAGAAGATGCTATGGATATGATTAAGCGAATCAAAAGAAAAGTTGCTAAGAAGGAGCTAGCAAATGGATCCAAGAATAAGGAACCCGTGAATGGTAAGAAGAGATCCAATGGAGGTAACAGTTTTTGTAAGGACAAGAAACCCCAGAATGATGATCAACAAATTATTCCGGCCAAGGGGAAATGTAAGTATTGTAAGAAGGGAAGGCACAACCCGGACGAGTGTTGGTATAAGCTCGAGAAATGCATCCATTGCGGAAGCAGAGACCATAAAATTGCTCGTTGTCCACTCTTAAAGAATGAAGCGTCACAAGCATTAGAAGTTAACTCAATAAACCTATCTCATACATAATTACGCAAATCGGATATGACGATCTTAGCACTTAGCATGTTATAAGAATGATCTAGCTAAAATACATGTTTTGGGTACGGTGATTTGACCGATCGGCCTCCGACCGGCATTCCCGGCCGACCACCATCCGTGGAAGCGCTCCACCAGGGGTCCCACCGAGCGGGACAGAGAGAGAGGAAGAGAGAGATAGAGAGGAGGGAAGAGAGAGGGGCTCCACGTGGGGAGAGAGAGAGGAGGAGAGAGATAGAGAGAAGAAGAGAGGAAGACGGGATGAGAGAGAGGGAAGAGGAGAGAGAGGGAGGCCGGCGGTCGTACGGGGGACTGCGGAGTGGGGTTGCCGGCGGGGGATGCGGCGACGGTGGCGCGTGGTGAACGCTCGTCCGATGGAGGGGCGGTCAACGGGGGAGGCAGCCGGTGGCGACGAGATGGCCGGCGGGGCGGTTCGTCCAGTGGAGGGACGGTCGACGGGGAGGTCGGTCGCGTGCGTGGCCGGTGGGAGTGTGGTGGAGGGGAGGATCGTCCGTGCAGGAAAAAGGGGGGGTGGCGTGGTTGGTGGCGTCTCCAGCGGTGGATGCAGGACAGTGAGAGATGGAGCCGGGGGGTGCTTGCAGGTGGCTCGTGGGCGTCTGCGGCTGGAGGAGACGTGGGTGTCGCAGGGAACGGCTCACAAAAAAATTTTTAAAAAAAAGGAAAAACCTCAATCTAGTCCGCGTAAAGGGAGGGCCTTACGCAGACCAGGTTGCCCCTACCATCCCAGCCCGGGTAAACCCCCTGACCCTTCATCTCCCTCTATAAATTTCCCCCCATAGGAATCCCAAGGGGCATCGCATCACATAGCAACAGATACACGGTATACAGCACTCCAGCACGCCAGTAGCATAAGGAGCAATGCGCACGATGAAGGCGTTGGTTGGTGGCTTGGTCAGCTTAACACACGCCCTGCATATCGAGTTCACCAACGTATGGCGCGTTATGGTAACGACGCGGACGCCATCATGCCGGAATCGCCCCTGGCATGGGACCACGTGCCTGTCGCTCTTCCCAAGCCGGCCACCGATTGTCCCGCCCGCTAACTCAAGTTAGCCGGACCCTGCCCCGGAAGTAGCACTCCCGGGATCGGACCTAACTCCCAGGCATACTGACACTTGGCCCTGAGGATGGTGCCCAACTGCTCACCTCGAGCCGTGCACGGTCTCCCTCATGTGTCAGTCAGTGTCAGTGCCTGCGATCCAGTTTAGCCTCTGCCGCTCCGCCGCGCTTGTAGTTCCCTTTGGGGACCCTCTGTAAAAACACGGACATCCGCTTTATCCTACAATGACCCAGGGGCCGACACGTATGTTGGGATTGCCCCGTAGCTTGCACCAGATGTACTTGGGCCTTCAGCGCCTACCTATAAAGCCTTTACAGATCCATAAGGAAAGGATAGCCAGAAATTCGATCTTTCCCATACATCAGCACCAGTGTTTTCTTGCGGCCCTCATTCCGGTCTTTGCCTCACCAAGTCATCCAGAACCCAATGTTGTCAAACCTGTCTGTCGGATTTAACGATCATAGTCTAGCTGCAGTGCGTACCCGGTCCTCTATGTATGTTATGGCTTCTAGGATATCCTAGTCCTCCTGAAGCAAAAGAAACAAAGATGTTCAGATTCAATCTGATGTAAAACAAACACCGACTACTTGCGGTCGATGGGGAAGACGTCCTGTACAGGAACCCCCACAATCGCCTACATTGGTACTAGCAGAACCTCCTCCTCTCCACGTGTCGCCCGACATTCCATGCCCATGTGTCGTGCCCTGGTGTCTGATTAGTATGCATTGTTTGACCGTTATTCTTTAATTCCACAATTGAATAATTTATTCAGCGTAAAAAGGGCTAAGGCTTAGAATAAGGAAATATTTATCAAATTAGAAAAGGATTATTGATGAGGGACTTCGCCTCCATCCAGAGGTGAGATTTGAGGATGGGCACCTCTTCTGACAAGAAGCAGAGAACCGAAGGAACGGCGGGCGACAGGAGGTGAGCCCTCTTCTTCTCCAAACTGAGCGATTCATCGTCAAGGGCGGGAGCCATGCCCTTGTCCAACGCTTCTCTCACAGGGGGCAGGCACCAGGGGGCCGGACGCAGGCTCCACAACTGGCGGCGGCGGAGGAAGAACCTCAGGCGGAGGGGGAGGAGGAGTTTCCGACCACGATTGCGGTAGGGTTTGACTCCATCCTTTTCCTTGAGTGACGCTGGCTGTCCAACGCCGCCAGTTCATCCACACTCAACGGGATGTGCCCGCCGCCAGGCATGGCAGACTCTACTTCGGTGGCGCTAGCGACCTCCTCGGACACGTCCCTCCGAGCACTTGACCCGCCACTGACCGCGGGTGCAGCCGAAGGACCCGCTACTGGGATAGTCGCAGGAACCGAATACTAAAGGCATCCTAGGGTGAAAGTGACCACGGCTTGAGAGGCGGCGACGGTCACCTGGCTGATGCCTGGTTCGACGTGATCCACTGGGTAAGGAGCACGCAGCGGCAATCACACCACCTCGTAGTGCCACCTTGGTACGTACGGTGCCCCTGCAAGAGAATTCATAGAAACAATCAGTCCGGCCCACCATCGACGAACATGATGGAGAACAAGGTTAGTACCCTAAGGCAATGGGGGGCTCAACCCCAGTTCCCAGAGTACCACCGGAGTTAGCACGAAGTCAGCATTGAAAAGGTGGAATTTGAGGAGGGCTTTATCTTCTTGGTCTCCTCCACCGTAGCCGAAGGCCGCCTATCTGCCCAGATGGGGCGCGTGCCCGCGAACCTCCAACTGTCGGAGTGGTCGCGAGCACTCGACTTGGTGATGTGTACGTAATGCTGCGTCCAACCCTTGAGGTTGGACGCAGTATCAAAGACTCAGACGATGTTACAGCTGGGTCGAGCCTTAAAGTACGCGTAAGCTGTATCAGCAGGGCAGCGTTGAAGGCTGTGGAACTGCATGAAGAGATGGACGTTCGGCTCCACCGACGCCTTCCGACACATAAAGACGAAACCACAAAGGATGTGGTAGGAATTGGGGGATATCTCCCCTGGATGCCGATCATAATGGTGGAGGACGGACTCGATAAAATGGGTGAACATGCAGGCAAAAGCCCACCTGAAAGGACGCTACGGGATCCATGATGCTGCTCGGAGGCAGACTCAGTTGATTGTCATTGACGGTCGAAAAGATAATGTCAAATTCAGGAGAAATTTGGAAGGCCTCTTGCAGCCCGCGGACCACTATATAGGCGACTAACGATGGAGAATGGAGATGACTGGGCCCACTGTAACAACCCGAGATCCGAGTATTATAAAGGAACTGGCGTGACTCGAACCTCAGCCCGTCACCTACAAGCCCGAAGACTCGGAAGGGTTAAAGGATAGGTGTGGTATACATAGAAATAGGAAATAAAACAGGACAATAGCAACAATCAAGATTTGAGGTGAAAATACATACATATAATCAAGATTTGAGGCGAAAATATATAGGGTAAGTAAATCAAGATCTCCTTGGACCAACCCTCTTGGGAGTCAGACGTTTGAGACGAAAGCGAGACAGTTTGGGGCCGTCTCGTCTCAAAAACCGCCTAGGCGAGCACCTGGGTGCGCTTTTGATAACACAACTATCGCTACACGTTGCGGAGAGGAATCGGGAGTGTATGGAAGCAAGACCACTCCCCATGGAGCTTCTCTATGACCAGACTGTCTAGTTCCAACGCTACCTATGGGTGGCTCCAATGGAAGGTAAATGCGGAAAAGGTTAGGGCCATCCTAGAAGCGAGAGGAGATGGATGTGGTCAGTGGGAGGTCCGTCGAGTCAATACGACAGGTTTCGTAGATGTTGAAAGTCAAGAAGAGGTTGTGCCAGCGACGACAAAGGCTAGATATGTGATGGCAGATGGCATCCTCCTCCGCCTCCAATGGTGGTCCTTGGAGAAGGGGACTTTCCCCAATCCAAGGGTAATTTGACTCAGAATTTGTCTCGAGAGACTCCCTCATCCTCTGCGATGAGGAGGGAGTTTCCCTACTGGTCTGGAAGTTCAATAAGGTGGAGACAAGGAGCTTGCAATTTGATTTGACGGGGTCCCTCACAACCATTGAAGCTTCCGTCCACATTTGCAACATATCAATGGTGTCGTCGGTCATTTCTTTCGCCATCAGCAAGGAGATGTTCATCGTCTGGCTTCGCATCATGTCGGAGACGCAGGGGCAGCGCTAGACAAAGCTAGGGCAACGTGGCCCTGAGCGGGAGGAGGAAGAAGAAGACGAGGTGGGGGTACGATCGTATGTAGCAGTTCAACAATGCCCGATTCAAATTTGAATTGCAGTACGCCTTATCCTAGACCGAGAGCCCAGATGGGAAGTGGAACGGGTGTTTGGCTTGCTCGGGCACCAATATTTTGGGTGAACCAGCCGACCGAATCCCATCAGATCACCAGGGGAGCGGCCCAGGAGCCAGACCCAATTGGGCCAGCTCATAACTTACCCGAATTTGGCAGTCACACCCTTACGGTTCTGCGGGACCCATTAGCATCCTTCTTCCCTACCCCATTGTTGCATCTATTACTCTACGGTGGCAGGGGCGAGGGAGGTTTTGATGGATGGCCAACTCCGGTGATCACCCTCAAGTTGCAATGGGATCCCTCCGGCGACCATCTGTGTGCTTCTACACATCCTTTTAAGATGGACAGTCCGGCGATGGAGCCCGGGCCTCGTGACGCGCCGATTGGCAGCCGTTGATGATGTGCGTGGCGAAAGGGGCGAGGAAGGTTCCAGTGGGCGCCCAACTCCAGCAAACACCCACGAGCAGCAGCCCACAAAACAGTAAGCAAACTCTCCAGTGATATGTTGGGGCCCAGTGCCGACACCGGATGGAGATCGTTGCAGGGGTGCGTGGCAAACCATCCTCTCTCTCCACCTCAAAGGTTAGCAAGAGGACCGTTGTGGTCTGATCAAGGAGAAGGAAGAAGTCCCCCGATGGTGCACCAACTCCTTCAGGAGCTACAAGGATCAAGGATATCCATTTGCGAAGGGGAGACATGGGACGTTGAGGTCCCTGTTTTTGAGGGGAGCCGTTCAACCGCCAGTGGAACACTATAGTGATGGCTGAGGGAGAGACCTCTCTTGACTTGTGGTCTTTGTTTTGGATCTCTGGGTTGCCGATTAGCGGTAAGGGATACGAGGAGGTCGTGCTGGACGACCTTCAATGCAGGCACACCGACGGGTAGGGGCGGTACTGAGTTCCTCACAACTATCGGTATCTTCTGAAGACCTGGAGGGATTTAGCCCTGGCCAGGAGAGATAGAGCCACGCAGATTCCTAGGGTGTCACTACATGTGTAGGTCTGCCACTTCTACAATGGGCCATTCTGCTTTTACCAGGAGTTTGCGAGAGACTAGACTCCGTGGGAGGAGTACACAGAGGTAGAGCTGTGGTACAGGACATACTCTAGGTACATTTATGCATCGCAAGATGGGTGGAACCCCCATAGGTTACCAGACGTGACACACTTGGCAGCTTATTTGGCTTACTGGTTAGCGACGTTTGTGGTCCCGCACGGGGAGGACGGCCTGCTGAGGGCCGAGTTGCTGTGGCCGACGTGCTTGCTGGCAGAGGGACGACAACTGGCTTTGGCTCCTACTGCACTAGCCAGTGTGTACCAGGTGCTCGGGGTATTGGCGATGCATCCCCCATCGCGAGAGAGGAGTTTACTTCTGCCAACCCGTTACCTCAGCACGTGGGTCGGTCTACTTTTTTCAGGGTTGGTGACTCGGGGGATTGTGGTGAACCTGATGGTGCCTTTGTTGTTCAGCTTCACCGGTCAGCCAAATGGAGATGTTGAGGCACAGCTGGAGGGGGCTAGGAGAGCCTTGTGTTACCTGTCGGGCAGGGGCAAAGAGGGGTTACCCTTTGACTACGCTACGAGGGATTCCCGCCTCATCCTAGTGCAATCGAGTGAAGGGGTGACCAGTGCCCTCCCCTACCAGAGGGAGCCAGACGCGTAGCTGTACATGGAGTGGGTGATGAGTAGCCGGCCTACAGTCTTGGTGTTGCACCGGTCCGCGATGAGTTCCTTGGAGCCATACTACCTGCACAGGTTCACGAGGAACTTTGGCTCCGACCAGGGGATCCCACTGAACTGGGAGTTTCCTTTGACGAACCGACAGTATAGAGGTCTGGACACCCACTTGTTGGCTACAGCATGGTGGGATTTCTACTGCCATAGGGAGCTGGAGTGGCTATCGACGTCGGGATTGGGGCGTCGAGGCTGGTTCGACGTTCACTACGCCAGATGGTGGTTCGAGCACAGCCACCTGTACCGCCAGAAGGCCTCAATGATCAGGAAGGCTAAGGAGGACCATCTTCTGAGGGAGGATCTGCCTCCCATTCCGCTGGACGATGGGTATCTGAGGACTCGTGTCACCCGGATCTACCGAGAGGTGGAAAGGCTAGCACAGTAGTGGCCCAGGGGTGCCCGGGGCTTGTCTACTGTGGGTCGAGGCAGCAGCGGGGCACTGAAGCCCTGAGGCTGGCAAAGGCAGTGGCATTGGTAGCTGGAGCAGGGGAGCCCCGATCGAGGGTGCCGAAGAGTTGGTGTGCCTAATTCGTGGCTGACTACGGCTTCGGGAAGAAGGGCTCGCTGGACCGAGTGGTCCCTGAGGGGAGCTTTGTTGATATATCAGCCGAAGGAAAAACATCGGCCATGCGATCTGGATTCTCACCCATCTTGAGGAAACAATCGTAGGAAAGTACATCAGGGGCACTACCATTGTCGACTAAGATTCTGTTTACATTACAATGGTTTATTATGGCCGATACAGCTAGGGCATCATCGTGCGGGGTTGTTAACCCTTCCAGGTCCTTGTCAAAGAATACCAGGGCCTGCGGTTCGCTTGCCGGTAGGGCTTTTGGGGGCTCAGAGGCTCGGCTCGCCAGCTCGGCATGATGCTTCCTTCCTCGGCTACTTTCTCCTCTTGATGTAGCTCCTCCAACAATAACGTTGATGTGGACCCCATGGGAAATGTTGTTGATCTCCTTGATGGTTCCTCGATCCTCCTTCTGCCTGGACACGCACCGGGACAAGTGCCCCTGATAGACGAGACACTCAATCTCATCTTGGAGCTGGTGGCAGTCGCCGGTGTGGTGTCTGTAGTCACTACAGAAGAGGCAGTGCTTGTGGCGGTTGCGATGCTTCACCTTCATAGGCTCGGGTTGGCGGAGGAGGCCCGAGCCTTTGATGTCTTTGTGAATCTCATACACTGGAGCGGTCAGGGGCGTGTACCACTCGTATCTCTGGGATGGCTCTTTATGCTCTCCGTCTCGATTCTGCCTTTTTCCTTGGCCCGAGCTTGGCTCAGACGCTCGCTTCTTGTCCCCCTCCCAACCCAAGTCGGTTGTGCCGCGACTAGCACTGAGGACTTCCTCGCACTCAGCATGGCATAATGCCAATGTCACTAGCTCGGCAAGGGAGGTGGGAGGATGTAGGACTAGCTTGCGCTGGAGGTTTTCGTCGCGGGTGCCTCCAGTCAGCGCAGTTATGACCGAGGCTACATCCAGGCGGGGGATGCGCAAGGCATCCGATTTAAATCGGTTAATGTAGTCCCGCAACTTCTCCCCCTGCAGCTGTTTAAGCGTCAACAACCCCGCTATCGACGTAGGGGGACTGCTATCGGCGAAGGTCTCCTTGAAGATCTGCCCAAACTTCTTGAAGTCCTGGTCGCTGCTTGGGGTGAGGGCTCTGAACCAAGCCTGAGCGCCCTGGACCAGTGTGGTCACAAATGCTCAGCACTTGATGGCATCAGAAGCCCCGTGGAGAGTCATTAGGGCGTCGAAGCTATTGAAGTGGTCGTCCGGGTCGCCCTGGCCGTCATATGACTTGAAGTTCGGGAGGGAGATCTTGGGAGAGATCTCTACCTTTAAGACGTGCTTAGAGAATGGGGATTTCTCCTCATCTTCCTCGGGAGAGGTCTTTTGAAAGGCGCGAAGGGCCCGCTCTTGCTCTTCGAAACACCTCACAAAGTCTCACAGTCGGAGGGACAACTTCAGTTATTGCTGGGTCGAGGGGCTACAAGGGTGCACCTAGAGTTTGCCTCGACACCCTTTGAGAGCTTCTATCTCCAGAGGTCACTGGCGTGCTCTGGACTTCTCCCTCCTCTTAGTAGAGGAGGCTTCTTGTTCTGGTAGAGGGGCTTACGATGGTCCACTTGATCGATTGTGAATTATCTGTCATCCCTGGAGGATGAAACGGCCTCCTACAGTTTGCAGGGAAGCATCGCGGGGGCTCTCCTGGGGGAGTCGCGAATGCTCCTCCCTGGCTGCCTGGGTCCTCATTAGATCAATGAGGCTATCCAGTTTCTGTTCGGTGTCTGTTCGTGAGTTGGTCTGTCTTAGGTTTGTGTTCTAGGGAGGTGTCTATGTGTCGGTGGTTTCTGGATCGGTCGGTTTAGATGACTGGATACGGTCTTTTCCCTGACTGCGATAGTTCCATAACAACTCAATCTAGAACTGCCAGCGTCCTTGTCTCTGGTCATATAGCGGCTGTCCCTTGACTACTGGGTTCACCTAGCGGTTGAGTGGTGGTTTGCTTTGCCCAGAGTGTCATCTTCTCTGCTTGGGTATTACTGTGTGTGTCTGTGTGTGTGTCGTGTCTGGTTCCGGTCAACCCGATGAGACCAGGGGTTGACAGGCGACCTTGTCTGTGTCTCGGCAATTTTGTCCAGCTCGAGACAGTGTTCTGGATGTCTTAGGGTACTATCCTACCTCGGTTGCATGTCCAGGTGTGCTGAGGGTTCTTGGTGTCCCCTCAGGTCTTTGTGAGTCATTTCCTGTGGAGCGTTGTTTCCTCTGGCTTAGGAGTAGACTGATTGGTGGCTCGTTCCACTATCTGTGACGATCTTGCCTCCGAGTCATGAGACTCAAGAATCGTTACGTGAGTAGGTCTAGCTGCCTTGTCCTGAGTCTGTTGGCAGTTTCTCATGTTGCCATTGGTGCTTTGGAGTACGGGTGACAGTGCTTGGTTAGCCTGTCTGTACTTCAGCACTCGTGCTTTGAAGTTCGTGTTTCGTGAGCCTCCACTAGTCGTAGCCTTACGGCATGCTTCAGCCTGACGGCTCCTGTAGCGAGGCACTTTCCCGATTTACGGTTCTTAAGCTAGTTCCGTGGGCCCCCGATCCAACCGTAGCGTCCTTCAGAGGGGGAATACTAGCTAGAGGCCTAGCTTAAGCAGTGGGCCAGTGTGTGCATACGTGGTCAGGGGCTTTGGACTCATGTCGATAGGCATGACCCTAACTATTCACTCACGTTATGGTGTTGTTCCGGTTCTAGCAGTGTCTTTGTCTTGGCCTAGTCCTTGCGGTAGGTTACGTGGATAAGACACTACTAGGCGCAGCATAAGACGTCAGTGGACGCAGCTGACTATTCTTCTGGTGGTAAGGTACTCTGGTCACGTGGCACATGACTCTTCGCGGTTCTCTTCGTGTTTCCTGTGCATCGTGACCTCTCGGGTTGGCCCTTTCATGGCTACACTCGAGGTCAGTGTCCTGTCGTATGCATGACGTTATGGTCATGTGTGGGACAGTGTGCACGACATTCTAGTCATGTCGTCTGGGACTGCATCTGCCTAGGTTTTCCTAGATTTTCTTGTTGTTCTTGCATGTCTTCGCTTTAGGCCTGGTGTCTTGTCGACGGATCGATAGCTCCTGACTTCGTCAGATTAGAGTCTGCCCTTCTGTCATTGCTTGGAGTAGTTCAGGGAGCCGATGTTAGTTTGGCAGTCACGCCTGTTCGGTATGGCTCTTTCCCTTTCCTTTTTAGCTCCCCCAGCTCCTAGCTTGCTCCCTACTCCTGCATCCCTTTTCTTTACAGCTTTGTAGTTTAGTTTTCCTGCTTTACTACTGTTGTTACCTGTTGTTTACCTGCTATTTTAGCGTGTTACTGCGTATTTTTCAGTGGGGATCCGCGTGACCCCTACTGAGCCAGTGACACGAGGCTCACCCCTAGGGCTAGAAAACTCACCAGTAGAGCCAGGGCCTGTCGGGCCTCGTCTCGCTCTCAGATCGTGGAATGGAGGAGCCCCCGCAACTCCACAATCTGTCCCTAGGGGTCGATCTGCATTTAGGAAATCCAAACGTCAGTGCACCATCATATAGAAATCATAAGTATAATTGAAAGAGTGCTAGGGTTAGAAGTCGTACCGGTCGGTGGGCACCACGGAACACCTGGTCTCGATAGTGCCTGGTGTACGATGTGTAGTACGCCGCATCGCTCTCTGCTCGGGCAGTCACAACCCGCCCGAGTGTCGTCCAATCAGCGATCTGCTCTGCAGCTCACGCTGTCCAGTCGAGGACCATCACCGCGCCTCGCAGGTGTCGCCCCACGTGCTCCCTTGGCTTCTCCGGCATCGGGAACTCTACTGCTGGCTGATGGAGGCCAATCATCCTCATCACTAGCCTAAAGTAGAGTGGCTCTACTACACTCATGCAGTGAAGCCACACATCGCGCCCGGAGAAGGCGAGGACCCCCACTACCCAGGGCTGACCCTCGTGCCCCTCATCTGCGTAAGGAGTCCACCGAACCTGTCAAAATAGCAAAGTCACATTAGCATCACAAGCATATAGATTACATTTAATAAAAGAGTCTGAGTTTAAGAGTCGTACCAAAGTATAGGGTAGTGAGTCCAGGTAGTCTTGGAGCCCCCGGACCTATCTCCAAAGGCCTCTGATCTCCCGAGGTGCAGTTCACATCCTCGAGATCGGTATTGAGTCAGGGTAAGCCTCCTCGCCTCTCCCTAGCCCACGCAGTCTCACATAGGCCCACACCTACATCACATTTCATCACACGTCAGCATATAAGACACATATAGGAGTTACATGGTCAAATCTAGGGATCAATTCGTACCTGGAGAAGAGGGGAGAACCCGCCGAGCATGGTCTGCCGGCTCGTGGAGCTCAGACTGTCAAACAGGGATGCAAGAACTGTAGCTCCCCACACATAGTCGCCGACCCGATCTAGGTCCTCTAGTAGTTGAAGGAAGCGACAGTTGATGATGTCCACTCTCGCAGCAAACAGCAGCCGGCCGAAGAAGAGCGTAAGAAACCTTTGTAACACCCGATCTGCCTCAGCTCTTGGCTCCGCTGCAACTCACGGATGAACCCGGTCCACCAGCCTCTGAAGATGCTGCTCGGGCAGCTCCCCTGTCACAATCCCAGCACGTCGCAGTCCTAAGCTATCCTGAAGTGCTGCCCAGGTCAGGGTAGTGGACTGCCACTCAGGGTGCAGCAAGCTCAATCCCAGGAGCTCCTGGGCCATCTCTCGATAGTCAGGATAGGTACTCCCACTAATCGGGAACCCGTGCACACGTAGGCCCATGATTCGAGCCACGTCCTCCAACGTGGGGACCATGTGCCCCCATGGGAAAAGGAACGTATGACTCATTGGGTCCCAGCAGTCGTACAGAGCGTAAAGGAGCCGTGTGTCAAATCGGCTAACCTTGATGCTCAAGAACTTCAAGAATCCCATGACTGCCAGCCTCTTATGCTGGAAGTCGGGCAGTGCTAGGTACACTGTTCGGACCTGCAGCCATGAGATCCTGGTCCTACGCTTTCCCTGCATTCATTCACATAATTGCATACATTCATTCATCTGACCAAGTCAGGACGAGCGCATAATAAATTTGTCACGTATGTGACTGGCACACCAATAAATAATAAATAAACAGATAAATAATATCAATATAACCAAAAATTGCGTCCACAGAGTTTCTTCTGCTCGTGTGGACACCTGAGGTCTGGTAGAAGTGCCGATGTGGCTGACTGGAGCCAGCGGTGGAGGCAGATGACGAGGCCTCCTAAGGTGAGATATGGGTTGGTTCAGATCATCGGTCTAAACCTCAGGTTGGTGTCTGGTGGTATAACACGCGAACACCCTGACGACGTCATTGAGGAGCCAGACCGTCCGCCTTTTCTGGGAATGCCTCTTAGGCCGGACAGGCGTCCCCAGTCTATCAAAGACTGAGGTACGTTGTAGAGGAGTCTCCATCGTGGCATCTGCCTGAGGAGGACTTAGGGCTGAATATTGGCGGGGCCCAAAATGAGCTCATCTCTATTTCTGCTTATCTGTGTAAGAGGTGATGAGGGACTAGACGCTATCAGATGATGTGGGTGTAGGTTCAATTGCGCCTTGCTTGGCGCGACGCCTTAATGCCCGAAAGGGATTGCTGAGGTGCACCTCCAAGATAGCTTGAGCTTCCTCTAGGGTAACCCAGATCCTTCTCAAGTCAAATTGCTGGTCTCACTCATCCTTACTCCTCCGACGGGACTTGGGAGCCTGGATGCCAGACCGGCGTTGGTGCTTTTGGGCCGTTGCCGAAGCATTTGCCCGCTTAAGTTCTGCCTTGTCTTCCTGCGTTCAACGTAGGAGGCTAAAGCAGTTGGTGGTAGGGATCGTCAGGATGATCCGTTCTGGGGATATAATGGGTTCGCCCCCATCTAGGCGAATCCATAAGTCCCCGACAAGAACGATCTTGCTGGAGTTACTGGTGACAGCAGTGGGTCACTTGCCTTTACGGCTACGACAATGCTTCTTCTCGGGAGCCGAAGACGATTCCGCTCCAAGGTGGTAGGCCGAGAAAACCCAGCCTACGGGTGTTGGCGACGCAAGGCCATTCATCGAGAATATCGGGATGGGCCCCCAAGATGTGAGGTCCGTAGTGAAGGTCGGCGGCCGGGAGGCTCGAGTGTAGGCCTTTGCCCCAGCTGACAGTAGCGTTGTGGATGCTCGCAGCGATGTGCTTGCACCCAGAGTTGTCACTGCAGGGGGTGCTGGGATGCTGGTGACCCGAGGCCTTGAGCCTGAGCGGGAAGCTAGCAGGACCTGCTGGCGTGATAGAGGGCGCTCAGTCTGTACCGAGGTCGTCGCCTCTCCCAAAGGCAGACCCGCGCTGGGGATCGGCATTGTCAGGTTGCTGGAGGGATGCTCCAGAGGTAGAGCCGAGGGATCCGGGGCCTGACATGGACCACTGGTACCAGACATCATCCGCGGGGAATCTCAGGGCTGTACGTCCAGTCTAGATGCTAGGACGCCTCGTACCAGGGATTGGGGACCCGGGTGAGGCAGTCACTCTTTTGGGGTTCGAGTCAGAAGGCCCGAACGGGGTGCTGGGGAGCCCTACCCCCGGGCTAGGAGGCCCGTGTGGGGAGCTGGCTCGGTAGGTGCTGGGGGTTGATGGCCCGAGCTGAGTGCTAAGAAGCCGAACACCATGGGGTGGAGACCCACACCGGATGTCGCCTTCTAGCTCACCTTCCGCTTAGTCTATCAAGGTGCCCAGGCTTGGTTCAGAGCCCTCACCTTAGGTAGCATCCGTGACTTCAAGCAATTTGGGTGAGTCTTCAAGGAGAGCTTCACCGGCGACGGTCCTCCCAGGTCAGTAGCGGGGCTGTTGGCTCTCAAACAAGAACATGGGGGGAAGTTTTGGGCCTACATCAATCGATTTAAATCGGAGGCCCTGCGGATCCCCCACCTGGATGTGGCCTCGGCCATAACCGCGTTAATCGGGGGCACACGCGATGAGAATCTTCGACGCAAACTTGTCCCTCACCCTCCCACCTCCCTTGCCGAGCTAGTGACCCTGACACTGCGCCATGCCGAGTGTGAGGAAGTCCTCAGCGCCTGCTGCGGCACAACCGGCTCGGGTTAGGAGGGGGACAAGAAGTGAACATCCGAGCCAAGCTCGGGCCAAGGAAAATGGTAGAACCAAGACGCAGAGCATAGAGAACCGTCCTAGAGATACGAGCGGTACACGCCCTTGACCGCTCCAGTTTATGAGATCTATGAAGACATCAAAGGCTCAGGCCTTCTCTGTCAACCCGAGCCTATGAAGGCGAAGCATCGCAACCGCCGCAAGCACTGCCTCTTCCACAGCGACAACGGGCACCACACTGGCGACTGCCACCAGCTCCAAGATGAGATCGAGCGCCTCATCCTCCAGGGGCACCAATCCCGATATGTGTCCGGGCAGAAGGAGGACCGTGGTGCCCCCGAGGAAATCGACAACATTCCCTACGGGGTCCACATCAACGTCATTGCTGGAGGAGCTGCATCAGGAGGAGATAATAGCCGAGGAAGGAAGCGTCATGCCGAGCGGGCGAGCCGAGCCGCTGAGCCCCCTAAGGTCTTGCTGGCAAGCGAATCGCAGGCCTTGGTATTCTCCGACCAGGACCTTGAAGGGTTAACAACCCCGCACGATGACGCCCTAGTTGTATTGGCCACTATAAACCATTGTAACGTAGACAGGATATTAGTCGATAATGGTAGTGCCCCTGATGTACTTTCCTATGATTATTTCCTCAAGATGGGTGAGAGTCCATCTAGACTCCGCCTGATCCGAACCCCGCTTTGTGAGTTCAACGGCCTGGCAACCTATCCCGAGGGAGCCCTAAGCCTGCCAGTTACCATCGGCACCTCACCCAAAACTATTACGGTTATGGTAGACTTTATCGTCATCAAGGAAATGGTGGCATACAACGCTATCTTCGGCAGAGGCATCCTCAGCCGGACGAAGGCAGTGCCCTCCACCTATCACTAGAAAATGAAGTTTCCCACCAAAAATGGCGTGGGAGAAGTCCGAGGTAACCAGGCATTGGCTAGAAGGTGCTATACTATCTCGGTCGAAGCCATAAGGCCGGAAGGGAAGAACAAGGGGATCAGGGGAACCGAGGAAGGATCGGCAACATCTGAGCCAGGTGGCAAGTTGCTAACAGTCTTCCTAAAGGATAACCCTACCTTAGGAGTCAAGATCAGAGTAGATCTCCCGTCTGATGTTCAGGAGCAATATAAAAATTTTCTTTCTGAGTACATTTGTGTCTTCGCGTGGTCTGATGAGTAACTTCCTATCATTCCCAGAGAGATTGTAATGCACAAGCTCAACCTCGACCCCACGGTGAAACCCGTCCAACAGTGTCAGAGAAAGCATGCCCCGGAGAAACAGACGATCATCAAGGAGCAACTCGTCAAGGGGAAGGAGACTGGTCTCTTTCGTCTGGTCCTCTACCCGACGTGGCTCGCCAATGTCATTCTGGTACCCAAAGCTTTGGGAAAATGGCGAATGTGCATGGACTTCACCCACCTTAACAAGGCTACCCCGAATGGCTGTTACCTGCTATCGAGCATCGACCAGCTCGTCGATTCAAGCTCCGACAATGAGCTGCTCAGCTTCTTGGATGACTATTTTGGCTACCACCAGATCCGGATGGACCCAGAGGATATAGAGAAGACCGCTTTCATCACCGACCTCGGCGTGCACTGCTATACTCGGATGCCTTTCAGGTTAAAAAACACCGGGGCAACATATCAGAGGTTGGTCAACCAAATCTTTGAGGGACAACTCGGTTGGAATATCGAGGCCTACATCGACGACATCTCATCAAGACGTCGAAGGCTGAGGATCATCTTACTGACCTGGTTGAGACCTTCGGCACCCTCCTCAAGTACAACATGAAGCTCAACCCTGCCAAGTGTGCCTTCGAAGTTAGATCGAAAAAATTCCTCGACTTCTTGGTGACTCAGCACGAGATTGAGGCGAACCCTGACAAGGTCCAGGCCATCCTGGACATGTGGCCACCCACTTGCATTAAAGACGTCCAGCGTCTTACTGGGCGCATTGCCGCACTTAATCGCTTCCTCTCTCGGGCAATCAAACGATGCCTACCCTTCTTCAAATTGTTAAGGGGACCCAAATGGCATCTGCTACATTCGCCTCACCCCCTGTATTATCAAAGCCGATTCCGGGCAAAGCACTGCAATTGTATCTCTCAGCAACTCCCTCCATTGTAAGTTCGGTCCTAGTCCAAAACGACGCAGGAGTCGAGAGGCCGGTCTACTACACCAGCAAGGTGCTCAACGAGGCCAAAAGAAGGTACCCTGCAGCCGAGAAACTCATGCTAGCACTGGTTAACTCAGTCAAGTGCCTCCGACCCTACTTCCAAGGCCATTCCATCATCATGCTGACCGGTGAACCTTTGAAGAAGATCCTCTCTCACCCTAAAGCCTCGAGATGCCTCGTTAAGTGGGCCATCATACTCGGGGCTTACGACATCTCTTATCGCCCTCACATGGCCATCAAGGGACAGGCCCTAGCGGACTTCATCGTAGAGAGCACGGTCCCGCTCGAGGAAGAACCTTCATCCGCATGAGGACCCATCTGGGACTTGTTCGTGGACGGATCATCCAACTCAGCTGGTAGTGGTGCTGGCGTCATCCTCAAGTCGCCCGAAGGAGCTAAGTTACAGTACGCCTTGAAGTTCAACTTCCAGGCGTCCAATAATGCCTCCAAGTATGAAGCCCTCATTTCAGGGGCCAGGATGGCCCGACGACTAGGGGCCGAGCGAGTCAGACTCCATACTGACTCCCAGCTAGTCGCTAGCCAAGTCAACGGTGATTACGAAGCTCGGGAAGCCCCAATGATTAAGTACCTTCAAATGGTCCGAGGGTTAGCCCAGCTGTTCGAGAGCTTTGAGGTAGTCCGAATAGCTTAGGAGGAAAACTCCCGCATGGACGCCCTCTCTCGCCTAGCCTCCTCCCTCGGCCTGGAAGGTACCTGATCGGTCTTCCTCGAAGAGCTAGAACAACTGAGCATCAAGTCCAAACTCATGATCGTTGACCCAGCTACCCCGAACAACTGGCGGACCCCTTACATATCCTGGCTACGAGACTCTCAGGAGCCCCATGACCCTCGGGAAGCTCGGAGATTGAAGTATCAAGCCCGATGTTTCGTCATCTTGGACGATGCCCTATAACGAAGGTCTTTCTCCGGATGACTCCTTAAGTGCCTTAACGCCGACAAAGCCAGCCGAGCAATTCAAGAAGTGCACGAAGGCATCTGTAGCGTGCACCACGGAGGAAGATCACTCGCCAGGATCTTGCTTCGACAAGGTTACTGGTGGCCCACTCTTCAGCACGACTGTTCGGCCTATGTACGGAAGTGGGACCGATGTCCATGCTTCTACCATCTGGTCCACAAGCCTGCCTCGGAACTCGTTACTCTTACCGAGCCATACCCCTTTACTCAGTGGGGAATCGATATCCTGGGGCCATTTACTACGGCTCAGGCCCAAAAGAAGTTCGTCATCATCACCATCGACTACTTCACAAAATGGATCGAAGCTGAGGCTACTGCCAGAATCACCGAGACGGTCATCTAGAGCTTCTTGTGGAAGTCGATCATTTGTCGCTTTGGTATCCCCTGAGTGATTGTGATGATAACGGTCGACAATTTGATTCTCACTACTTCAGAGATAGATGTGCCGACCTAAATATTCGCAACCACTTCACTTCGGTAGCCCACCCTCAGGCCAACGGGTTGGTTGAAAATGCACTTTAACAAAATCAATTAAATGCCTAAAAATATCTAAAAAATCTTAAAAATAGTCAAAATTCACCCGACGAATCCTAGATCCACGCCATTAAGGATCCGCTAAACTACAGGTGTTACATACGCTCACTCGGGACTCGAATCAGCATGAAAGAAAGCACCGACTAGGCCTCAGACAATGAACGGTCCATCATTGGCCACTCAATGATGCATGGCTAGGCAAGGGCCGCTCCAGGGTATGAACGGTCAAAATAGACCGTTGTACCTTGAGAAGAATGGACAACACCACGGCTAGTCCCAAGCCGTTCAAAAGATGAACGGCTAACCCGTAGTCGCGCGTGCCATAAGGACGGTCCAACCTGGCCGTTCATCAACCCAACGGCAAGAAACACGAACGATTGGACACTAGCCGCTCAGGGGAAGGGCGGCTAGAACCTCGCCATTCAAAGGCATGGGCAGACCCATCTGGGGTGCTCATCCATCAACGGTACGATGGGATGAATGGCTAGAACATGGCTGCTCATGGAGACACATGGCTACCCCCTAGCCGCTGACCCCGAACACTGCGTAACGCTAACAAACAATGGTCAGAAACTCATGGGATGCGCAGTTGGTCTCGGGCCGCTCATGGGGATGAGCAGTCGCACCACTGGCCACACTTACCCACCCAAGGGTAGTCAGGCCAGGGCCGTACAAAGAGGGATGGCTGACTCTCAGCCGCACCAGGGGGATGGACGGTCCAACACGGCTGTACCTCCTCCAATGGTAAAACACAAGTGCGGCTGGACCCTAGCCGCACAAGGGAAGGGTGGCTAGGACCTCACCGCACAAGGCATGTGCAGACCAAACATGGCCGCACCACCTGCCAATGGCACCAGGTGATGTACGGCTAGCCCCTGGCCGCACGAAGCGTCATGCAACCAGACCCTGGCCACACACCCCAGTGCACTGTGCAACGGTCACAAGGAATGGTCAAAACTCAGTGGATTGGCGGTTGACATGGGGCCACACATAGCGGACGTGCGGTCCAACGACTGGTTGCACAACCCCACAGCGCTCCGAGCCGAAGTGCGGCCCCCTCTAGGCCGCACATGGGGATGTGTGGGCGCTGGTTCGACCACACAACCCTCACCGGTGTGAAAAGAGCGAACTCACCGGACTTCACCCATTCTGACCCTATACAAGCCCCATGGAGGGGGAAATGAAGGGAAAACAACCCCCAAGCCCCCTAGCATGCTTCTACGCCCTTAAAACGTGAATTTGTGGTGTAAAATGACGGATCGGGTGAACTCTCCCCACGACATGGTTCCCCGTTTCCGGCGTGAAATCACCCATGCTTGACCCCGCCTCGGCCTACAAACCACAGGAATGGAAGGCAATGAGCTAGGGAACGTCACCCTACCTTCGTTTCATGTCGAGGCGTGCCAATCCGAGCTCAATCCGTGAAGAACGTCGTTAAGAACCTTGAGCCTTCATGCTTCCCACGAATGCCGCATGCCCACGCGATCGCCTTGCCGTCACCAACATCGTCGCGCCGTCGCCCCGCCGCCATCTACAGCAGGAAGGGAGCATGCCGCTGTCGAATAGGAGAGAGAGAGGAAGATGGGGTTCGGTCACGGTCGTGGGAGGAAGAAGGAAGAAGAAGGCTCCCTGGCAAAGGGAGACAAGAAGAATCTCTGTATTTGAGAGGCTAACCTTCCCTTGACATATGAGGAGGAAAGTTCACAGACAAAGGAAATACATGTGGGTTTTCACCTGCAACATGGTCAGAGTGGTCGATAAATAAGGAGGTTTGCCCGATGACCCCAGGGAGTTGGCTCAATTAGCCGAAAGGCCAGGGCCGAACACCAGAAGGGTGGAAGCCACAAGGGAGGTGCTAAGAATAGCGAAAGAAAAGCAGATATTGCCTAAAGAAGTCACTACCCTTGCTACAAACGTGGTGACGGCCGAAGAGGAGGAGGTGTTGCTGAACATCTCATCTGAAGGAGCTTCAGGGGAGATGATAGAAGCCATCCTCAGCATGGTGACAGTAGATCCGTCAGTGCTGATGTTGCTCCAGAGGTACTAGCAGAAGATAGAACTCCTGAAGAAGTAGCCGATGGAGAGGATAGAGCAAGCTTCAGCCTCTAAACAGCCAGAGACGCAAGCCAAATCGTTACGGGGAGGCACCAACCCAAGTGACTTCCCACCGCTATATACCTTGCCCCAGCCGGTAGAGCCCAGCATGGCAACCACCTAGCAGCGTCTACCTTAGCCGTTGATGCCACCAATTCTATCACAAGTGCACCAACCACCTCCACTGGTGTGGCCTCCTCCGCAGGCGACTACTTTGGTCACTCCCTACCTACAGCTGGTGCACTTCTACCTAGAGCCGGCTGATCTGACTATTGTCAACAAGATGATGGTAGAGAGGATGATCGAGCTGAAGCTTGCTGAGTGCAGCGAAGGCGACTATGTCACATTTGATGCCTACCAAGTGCCATACCCGTCACACCATGCAGCCAAGCGGCTCCCTCTAGGGATCAACAAGCCGCCCAAGTTCGACAAGTTCAACGGGAAGGGATCCCCGAAGGAACATGTTGCATACCATATGACTTTCATGGGCGACCTAGCCACAGACGAGTCATACTTGTTGAAGTTTTTTGGGTCCTCACTGATGGGACTCACTTTCTAATGGTACTCCAACCTTCCGACTGGGTCGATCAACGACTGGCCAGATATCCAGAAGAAATTTAGGGAAAGGTTTCACATCACCGAGAGAGAGGTCATGGTGGCTGAGCTTTACTCGATAAGACAAAGGGCAGATGAAACAGCCCTTGAATATATTAAGAGGTGGAGAAACCTCAGGATGAGATGCAAGTGGCCCCCGCACTAGGAGGACGCTGTACAGATTTGTAAATAGAACCTTAGGAGAGAGGTACTGGAAAAGATGATTGGTATGAAAATACGGTCGTTCGACCGCTTGAACAATATTGTGCCTGAGGTAGAGGCTTTCCTGGCCAGGTCTAACCCTACATCGACTGCTGCCCCTACACAGAAGGCAAAGGCAGTAGAGCGGTGCTCAACACCCAAAGAAGCAAACGCTCTTGACATCAAGGCGTTTGAACAACAAAAAGATAAAGGCAAGGCAATCGGGCTGTTGAGCTTCTTCTGTCGTCAGCACTTCATTTTCTTATTCGTGAGACAAGGCCTCTATCATACTAGGGACCTACCGACGGTTGATGACTGTTATATTCAGGCCGGTGTCTGGTGGAACTGCCAGAGAACTTGCCAATTTGGCGAGGGCGTTCGTGCATAGTCTATTTGTGGTTTGATGTTTGTGTGATTGCCATAACTTTCTTCACGTTTATATTACGAGTTTGATATGGTGAGATGAGCACTTATTAATTGTCCATTCATTCTTTGATATCCGAGTGATCATCATTAAACATTGAGAGTTGTGAGAGCTTGATTGCTGTTGCTTCATCATTTACTCTAGTCTGATCCTGTCTTCACTCTTCATCTCTGTGGATAAATTTGTTTAAGTTTAAATTTGTCGAAAAGGGAAGGCAATCAATTCACCCCCCTCTCGATTGCCTCTTAACCGGGCCAACACCCCAAAAGCTGCCCGTCAACCAAGGGCGATACTCCTGGGTCCCACTATATCCCTTTACCTCCCTGCTTGGAGTGGGCAGTGAATTGTATTTCTGTAATTATTGTTAACTCGTTTGTACCGAGAGTACGAGACTTGGCCGGGATTGCCTTCCCCACGCTTGGTAGCGTGGAGGTACCTTCTCTAACTCTCTTGGCATTTACTTTTCTCGTATATTTTTGTATGCCCCTGCATGAGTGTGGTAGAATTCTAGCTCGTTAATTTTATTACCTCTGTGAGTGAGTGAGCATAATCGTCCCGTGACCCGATCCGAGCACGTGAGAGAGCCGACACCCTCGACTCATTGCCGGTTTCTTAACCACACAGATCCACACACTTCCCTCACTAGGGATGAGTCGTGAGTTATAGTCCTTGGTTCACATTCAAATCAGTCAAGTCCGCTATCCATCCCGCATCAGCAGTCAAGTCCAGACCATTTCTTGATAGTGTTGACGCCAGGGGAAGAAAGAGTCGATGCAATGGATAGTTTGGCAGAACGCGGTCAAGCCAAGGCCGCAACATGTAATAGGTGGTTGCCTGAAGGCCGTAACTAGCCAGGGTATAGGAAAAATACCGGTCAAGTGAGTGCTCTCTAGTCAAATGAGCATTGAGGGTACAACCAACTTGACGTCCTAGTGAGAATCCCAGGCTCGCAGAGACTTACGAAGGCCTTGAAACAAGATCATGTAGTCCGATAGAAGGAATATCCGGCGGTGAGGTTCACAAGTTCAAGAGGTATTCCTATAACGTGCAAGTGTAACTAATAGTCACATACCAAGATATGCACTATGTACTTAACCAGAAAGACAGTAGATGAGAGTGAAGTGCGTGAAACAATGATCAAATCATTACAATAACCATGTTCTATAAACATGAGGAAATGATTTAAATACAAAACTATATGGGGTTTGGCATGAAATTAGCATAAGATTAAAATAACTTCCTAAAGTATGTAAACCATGAAATCTACGATGATAGATGCATAATATAACCATCAACATGAATCCAGGGTCATTACTAGGAATAAGGCCTAGTTACCTGGGCTTAACATATAATTAATAGGTAGTTCTGTGTTCTGTTTAGTGTTAACAGGCAGCAGAAATAGAAAGAAAATAGCGATCAGATGAGAACCGCTTACTGGTGGTAGCGGTCAATCGCAAGGCCGCTATCTTATGATAGTTGTCTTAGGGATAGCATTTTATGTCTGTAGTAGATAGAGACTAAAATGGGTTACATGGCCTAATCTATGGTAATCAATGCATGAAAACTATGAAGAATAGCTTGGTAAGACATGCTAACCTTCATCTGTGCAAGTGTTCTACAGCTCAGAAATCCAGCGTTATGCCGAGCGTGAAATGGTTCAGAAATACGTCTTCAAAAAGCTTTTTGTTCAAGCTCATTCCCTGTTCTTATCGTTCGCACCCCCAACCAGAATTGGACAGCACCTCCCCCGGACTGAGGGTTGCCAGAGGAAATGGGGGATCATCAAACGGAGTACGCCGAGATGATCTCCAAAGTTCGGAGTAGCCATACTACGGTCCGATAACCCACAGGTGAGTCCAGGGACCCGAGGACTAGCCTTCGAGGGTTCTAGCAAACTCACGGGCAATAGCATCGCAGCGGTTCCATGGGGACGGATGTTCGCCATGGATAGCTATAGGTCTTCACCCTTCAAGCTAGTCCACTCAAAAGTCATGCCAAGGAGAGGCAAGCTTCCAAGGCCCCCCTGGGTGGCTAGAAGATATGGAGAATAGGGAGGAGACCAAAGTAGTAAAACGCCACATATACATTTGCAAAAGCCTACATTTTCATTCATTCGCAAGGAATAGGGAAACGAGATACATGGAGGGGATCTACCCCATAAGAAAGGGGAAAATACTATAGAGGAGAGGAGGCAGACACCACGGTGGAGGAGGGGGAACAGAGCACAAGCTCCCCCCCAGACTCACCTCTATTCTCTCATGGACTCTCCTTTTTCTTCACCTCTCTGGCACAAGGGACGGGGCTTCTTTCTTCTTCCTCTGCTAGAGAGAACCAGAAAACTCCGAGCCAGCCTCCTTTCTATGGAGTCCACCTCCCTTTCATATGAGTGGAGACCAAGAGAGACCGCTAGAGCCAACCCTTCCTCTTCTCGGTTCATCCCTTCCTGCTTGAAGGCATCGAGTGGCCTGTGGCTAGGGACGAGGTAGAGTAGGGGCATTGCACCCCTAGGATTGGTCGACGGCGACCGGTGGTGACACGATGCTCAGTGCGGTGCTCGAGGACACATGTTCTTGGGGGGCTTAAGGCACGCAGGTAATCGCCCATCGGTCTATGCAGGCGCTTATTCCATTTCAGGCGAAGACTGTCTTTATCCATAGAGGAAAGTAGGAAATAGAGGATCGGGCCGTCGATGGGACTGCCATGGGTTAAACGGCATCTGGGATGGCATTGGGTTAAACTGGCGTGGCCAGGGGGTGCACCGATTTAATCCATATGTAATTAGCGTGCCGTATCAGCACCAAGAGGAGGGGCGCGTCAGTTTCGGGCCTATTGGAGGGGGCACGCTGGTTTAAGTGTTGGCCGCACTGGTTAAGAGTTAAGAGACTTTTATCCTAGCTTTGTGGCAGTTTGGACGAACACTTGCACTCTCAAAATGCTCCAGTTGCAATGCACTGCCTCTGGGGTGTTTAGTTTGAAGCCTCCAAGCCCCAACTTAGGACTTTAAGTAGTTTTCGGTGCGTGCTGAACCCGTGTTTGAATTCACGGTCTCTTCTGATTCGGCCTTCGACGTAGCTAGTTAGGGAGCTGTGGCCATATCTTCTACTTAAGGGGCTACCGCATTGGATGGCGGAGCACCAGGCATGCGTTCATTCTGCTCGGAAGCAATAGAGGGTTTATTCGGCCTTTTCGTCTTCGGCTTGCTCTCAAGGGCCGGGACGTGCATGCCACATGATCGTTCTTACATTTTTTAACTCACGCACACCTCTCTCTCTCTCCTCACTCTCGACACATCTGTCTCTCTCTTCCTCTCTCTCTCTCCCTCAAACGCCCTCTCTCCTCCTCTCCCAATCTCTCTCGATTTCAGTCAAAACGACGTCGGATCGGGTCATGGGAGGTACCGTTGGAACGGGCTCGACGAGTAGGTCGAGGTGGTACCCTCTATTCTGCGGTTCAGAGAGCGTGGAGACGAGACGGGTCAAGAAGAGCCGCAACGTCCCATCGTCCGATCTACACCGTTTTACAGGCTTCCTCGTGATCGAGGTAAGGGAATGAGTTCCTCGTCTCGCCAGGAGCGTTTTGGCGCCTCATGCGTCGCCGATGGCAGACGTTTTCATCATTTTTTGTGCAAAACTCTTTTTGAGAGATTTTAAGCCTAATTTTGGGATTTTTCTTCTCCTCACTCGGTTTTGATCGAAACGGCCGCTGATCGAGGCACGGGAGGCGCCGTTGGGAAGGTCATGTCGCGAGGATCGCGTGGACATCCTTCTTCCCTCGATCTGCGGAGCGTGGAAGGGCGTGAAGTCAGAAGGTCGTCGTTGCCTTCGTCGTCCGTTCGGCTTTGGATCGACTTCCTCATCGTGTCTGAGGTAGGGGGATGGACTCTCTTCCTCGTTAGGATAATTTCCACACCACTTGCACATCTATCCACAGCCGTTTGGCCCAATTAATGTCCATGTTTAGTTTTTCCCTAAAATGTGGTAAAAATATGTTAAAATATGTTAATTAGTGTTTTAATTATTTATTAATTATTTATGGGCATGTTTATTACATTTCTAGCTTTTGTGGGCTTGTATGGATGCATGACATAGCATGTTTTGAGTTTTTACAGGTTTTTGTAATCGAACCCGACGATTTCAATCGACCGGGGAACGGCTCGGTTTCAAACCGTGCCCGTTCGTCACCCAGATCGCATGGCGGTCACCCTGTGACCGTCATGTGTTTAACGCACCTTTACTGGCGCGTTATGCCTGCATGGCGGACCATTCTAGGTCCGTTATGCTCCTATACAGCTTAGATAGGTGGTTAGTATAGCGCACCTGTCCTTGACCGTTATGGTCATAGGTTTTCTGTGGATTTTCCACGTTCGGGTGGCTTTAACGCACCTCTGGTGGACCGCCATATCACCTTTGACCAAATAGTTTTGACCGTTGACTGTTGACTAGTAAGGCGATTAGTATGGAGGTAGAGGGTAGACCCGTTGTGGTAATATAACGCCCCTAACCTGGTGCGTTATGTTATACGTTTAACCATGATTTTCTGTGGATTCTTGATGTTCGAGTAACCTTAACAGATTCGGACCCATGCGTCATAGTCTCATAATGCACCCTCCCAGGTGCGTTATGTCCTATGAAGTCTGGTTTCTGCTCATGTGAGTATAACGGCCATGAGAGGTGCATCATACTCAGCATAACGCCCCATGCCAGGTGCGTTATGCTCTGCATTCCTGATTACACGGCATCATGCATCAGAGTATAATGCACTGGAGTAGATGCGTTATACTGCACATAACGCCCTATCGCAAGTGCGTTATGATCAGCATATCTGTGCCTTGTGTTCACCTGAGCATTCGGGTGAGCATAACGGATGTAGGGGGACGCGTTATGACTATGAGTTAAATATTTTAAATGATTAATCAAATAGAATTAAAGAAGTTAAATTTTATTTATTTCCATTAAAATTTCTGGGTGTTATAGGTTAGCCTACTCGTGGCTTTACTTGAGGTCAGTGTAGTGGTGTGTCCAGTGCACAATGTTCTAGTCGTGCACGTGGTCGTGTCTAGATGGGTGCGCACAGCTTTCGAGTCATGTGTGCTTAGCGTCCGTCTGGTCTATCTAGGTTTTCTTAGGCTCTTGTCTTTTCTCCTTGCAGGCCTTTGCTTGCTTGGTTTTCTGTCGATAGATCGACAGCTTCTGACTTCACCAGTTTAGAGTTAGCCCTTCTGTTGCTGTAGGAGTACCTTGGGAGCCGAGGTTAGTTTGGCAGCCGCACTCATTTGGTACGGCTTTTCCCTTTTCTTTTAGCTTCCCTCTCCCTTTCCTGTTTCCTACTCCTGCTTCCTCTTCCTTGCAGCTTGTAGCGTAGCTTTTCCTGCTTTGCTGCACCTGTTGTTTTTGCTGTTGTTTCGTGTTACTGTGCATTTTTTTGTGGGGATCCATGTGACCCCTACTGAGCCAGTGACACGAGGCTCACCCCTATTTTTCAGGTGGGTGGCGTGTTCTGCTTCCACGGTTCCTGGTGGCGAGTTCGTAGTGGCCAGTTGTACCTACGTCGGGCTTCCCCCGACTTCTGGGTACATCTTTCTTTCTGTCGACTGTACTTATCTTTCTGTTGCACTGGACTCTGGTATAATTGTTAAATTTAAACTATTAATTAAAAAGTAATTTTATTTCTGTTACTTTAGCAAACTGATCTAATGAAATTTCATTGCTTACTGTTATATCTTTGTGGCTTTAATGTACTACACGATAATCCTTTTATCCCTTCGGAGCTTTACAGCTCTTGGGAGGCTTCGCGGGTTCCAAGCGATATCGGGTCTGCTCGGTAGTCCTATCGGGTATATCCGGTATCCGGGATCCAGGTCATCACAGGTCGTCCCGGAGCTGTCTGCCCCACCTACCTTGTCCATGGTGGATGTGCCATCCGCCGATCCCATGCAATCAACCGACCCTCTCTTACCCATCTCTCCTACGGTAGTGCAGTCACTTGTGACTGTCGTACCACTGTCAGCGCCCTATGTTGACATAGTATGGTCTGATTTCTGCCCCGCGTACGAGAGACAACATCCGGACTTCCCATTTTCCATGTTCCACACAAAACATCTAGATTTCCTTCCCGTCACACGCCTCCTCATCCTCCCGCACTTCCATACCCACGAGCGAGTCTTCTCGAACCGGAGATGGTTAACGAGGGTTGAGACTCGCGGCGTTAAATTGTAGGTTAGCCTATCTTTGCACCTAGTGTATGTAGAAGGTATCCGTCAGCCTTACTGAGTCTTCCTTAGTGCATTCCTTGTGTTTGTGTCTCTTCGTCAATCATAGTATTACTATGAGAATCTATGTTTGTCTAGGGTCATGCATGAGTCTGTTTTACTTATATAGTTTGTTTGTCGTGCCTAAGGAGTTCGCATAAAGTCATCCAAACAAAAGGCCAGCAATGCACGTATAAGAAGTTAGCTGATGCACGCCGATGTACCCGGGAGTTCCAAAAGGAAGAGTACGTCATGATTCAGGGTCATACCTGAACGGTCATTTTAAATATTTTTTAATGTAATTTAAGGTAATTTTTTAAAAAAATAAGTAAAATTAAATTTTTTGATAAATATCTCAACCCACACTCTCTCTCCTCACTCTCTCGAAACACACACACTCTCTCCATCTCACGCTCTCTCTCTCTCCCTATCCCACGTTCTCTCTCCTCCACACCCCCATTTCCTCGGTTCCCGATCCAAACGGACCTCGGTCGACGCGTGGGAGGTACCGACGGGATGGGCTCGACGCGAGGATCGCGTCAGTACCCTTCTTCCCTCGGATCGTAGAGCGTGGAGACGCGTGCGAGCAAGAAGACGACGTGGCCCCCGTCACCCGATCAGCACCGATTCGCGATCTTCGCCGTGCAAAAGGTAGGGGATCGGACTCCTCATCTCTCCAGGAATTCTTTGACGCCCTCTGCGTGGCCATCCGTCGCCATTTTTCTCATTTTCTGTGCAAATCTTCTTTTGGGAGATTTTGGGGTTTATTCTCAGTTTACGTGTCTCTCTCGATTTTTGGTCCAGATGGCTGCTGATCGAAGACGGAGAGGTACCGTTGGATTGGTCGCGTCACGAGGATCGCGTTGACGCCCACCATTCCTCGATTTGTGGAACGTGGAGTCGAGCCGGGCCGTGAGGCGTCGTTTCTCCCTCTCGTCGATTTGCCATCGTATCGCTGTTTTCACCGTCATCCAGGTAGGGGGATGGATACCTTATCACGTTAGGACACCGCCGGTACCACTTACGCCGTGGTTCGATGCCCGCTGCCTCGAGATTCAAGTATATTTCTATTTAGTTTAATTTTTAATCTTTTAGGTATTAAATTAACTTTTAATTATTGAAATCAATTCCATGGGCACCGTATTTCATTTCTAGTGGCATGCTTAGACTTGTATGATCGGTATGGGTTACCAGGTTTTGCATTCCGTCGCGTCCCCCGTCGATTTCGATCGATCGGGAGGGGTTTCCGATTTCAAACTTCGGAGTCACGAAACCCAGGTGACATAACGCGCTTACCCCGGTGCGTTATGGTCATTTAACGTGCCTACCCTAGTGCGTTATATCATCCGTGTCTGAGTTTCCTGTGAATTTTCATGTTCGGGTGGCTTTAACGCACCCCTCCTAGTGCGTTATAGTCCTTTGTGTTGAGTTAAAGGTCCGTTGCCTTTAACGCCCCTGTCCCCATGCGTTATGTCCAATACGACGCCCCTGTTGAGGTGCGTTATATTCCGTAGTTTTCTGTGGAGTTTAGTCATTCTGGTGGGCATAACAGTCCATGAGAGGTGCGTTATGTCCGCTATAATGTCCCACCCTTGGTCCGTTATATCCCCTCATCTATGCGTTGTATGCGTGTTGACTTTAACGCCCTAGATTCAGTGCGTTATAGTCCTATGGCGCGCCTGCCTTGGTGTGTTATAGTCTGGTTTTCCTGTGAATTTCCTGAGTTCTGTGAAGCATAGCGGTCCTTCCCCAGTCCGTTATGGTGTATAACGGGGCAGTGCCAGTCCATTATATACCTGGAGTTTTCAAAAGCTTGCATGTGTAATTTCTATGCAACTCATGTTCCATGTGCGACATGTTTAAATTATTTTATACACTATGGCATTCTTCTACATCCCATAAGAGCAGCTTTCTCTTTCCTTGATCCATGACCGTTTAGCCTAGTTAATGTCTATTTTTAGTTTTTTCATAAAAATATGTTAATTTATGTTTTTAATCATTTATGGGCATTGTAATTACATTTTCCAGCTTCCATTGGCTTGTATGGATGTATGGCATGGCATATTTCAAGTTTTTACAGGTTTTTGTAAGCAAACCCGTTGATTTCAATTGACCGGGGCGTGCTTCGGTTTCGAACCGAACCCGTTCATCACCCAGCTCACATGGCGGTCACACCAGTGACCGTTATGTGCTTAACGCACCGCCTCTGGCGCGTTATGCTGATATAGCGGACCACCATCAGTCCGTTATGCTCATGCACATCGTAGATAGGTGGTTAGTATAACGCCCCCTTCCCTGACCATTATGGTCATGGGTTTTCTGTGGATTTTCCACGTTCGGATGGCTTTAACGGACCCCCATTGGTCCGTTATAGTTTCTGAGTAGTTAATCTTAACAAAAATCACTCGGGTAGTCATAGCGGGCCAGTGGAGGGGCGCTATGTCACATAACGCACCCACACCGATCCGCCATGGCCGCTGAGTCTGAGATTAAAGTAGGTGAGGATGACGGACCAGAAGAGGCACGTCATATTACATAATGCACCCCGCCTGATCTGTTATGCTCTGTGATGGGTCAGAACTGATCCGTTATGTGCTATAACGGGGCAGCTCTGATCCGTTATATTCTCTACTATCCTAAGAGTAATGAATGATTATTCTATTGCATTCTTCACTCTGTTTAAGTTATTTTATGAATAAAAATATATCTTTATGTCCCAGTAGAGTTACTTTCTCTTTCCTCATGATGGAGCCACTAGTCGTAGCCCAGCGACCTTAGTGTCGGCCCACCCAGGAGAGGTGGAGGGGTGTTCCCATTTAACGATTTTTAAGCTAGTTATTGTGGGCCCCCGCAGTTACTATAGCGTCCTAAGGGGGGGAACTAGCTAGAGGACTGACCCTAGGCAAGCGTCGGTGTGTGCACATGTGGTCAGAGGCTTGGACTGACACTGATAAGTGTCACTCTGACTAGTTCTTGTTCTTGTACTTTCTATGCCTCTCGCTCGTTGTGTCTATTTGACTTGCAAGTTGCGAGAAGCGCAGTGTAAGCCGTCAGTGGACGCTTCTGGTTTCTACCTTCTAGTGAGTTCTCTGTCTCTTACTTCACGCGGTTAGTGGAAGTCTATTCTATTGGTAGATTTAGCCTCTATCGCTATTAAATTATATTGAATTGGCATATAGATAGCTGTTTAAACTACTTAGTTAGGTTTTATAGCCTTCCTATTCACGTGATTAAATTATGCCAATGCATGTTTATTGCTTTAAATGCATGCTCTAATTACTTTATTTATACATGCCTGCTTGTTTAGTTGCGTGGTAGGGTTCCACGTGACCCCTACTGAGTCTAGCTGTGATTCACCCTTCTCCTTTTCAGGTGAGCAACTGCAGCCTTTGACCGGAGGTCCCCTTGCTTTTCCCGACTGCGTTTAGCCAGCCAGCCTGTGTAGGTGGGGTCTTTTGTGTATTGTTGACTGAGGTATGCCCCGAGTAGTTGTACATTCAGACTTTTTATAGTTGTGGACTTGTCTTTTGGCAATTCTAGACTGTTGTATATTGTCTATCACTCCATATATATTTATTTATTTATTTTAATCATTATATCTTATTTTTTGTTATCTTAAGTTATATAATCGGATTGAATTATATATTAATATTATAATAATATCACAATTCAAATCGATTAAAATCGAATCAACTGGTTACCCGATTCAGATACCAATTCAATTCTAATAACATTAATTACAATTGACGATTACGTCTACCAAATTTTCCTCCAACTCCACCCAGTCTGTCCCACCTTCCACCCTATCCCTGAGCAGTTGTGAGACGCCCGTGTTCTTGGCATGCGTGGTCTCTGTCACCGTGCCAGATCCTTACCTGGGCTGTTGCGCCTTGCCATCGAGCGGCGTCGATGTCCAACACGCAGATTTTTTTTTCCTCTCCGCTCCTCTCCCACGGGATGGCGGACACGTGTCAAGCCCGACACCGCTCAAGCTTCGGGCCTAGGGTGAGAGCAACGCCGCAGAAGGCAGGCGCGCGAGGGAAGAAGGAAGCGAGGGGGCCCACGGGCTACGACGGTGCGTTGCGGCCGTGCCCTCGCAATTACATTAATTATTATTTTTTTCCCTAGCGGAACTCAGATGGCATTTAAATCGGATTTATGTTTTTGGACGGAGGCAATTGCTCCATTCCGGGGGGGCCCCCCAGCCTTTGCCTTCTCCGGGTATTTAAGGACGAGAACAGGGGAGGAGAGGGCAGAGCTCGCCTCGTCCTCGGGAGTTGCAGTGGTTGGTGGTTGTGGTGGAGTGGTCACAACTGCTCTCTCTCTCTCTTCAAGTTCTAGCCAGGGAATGAGGAAGACCGGGGCGTTCGTGGCCTCCGTCGCGGCGGCGTCCTCCATGGCTCTCCAGCCGCCCGCTGGCTCCTCCGCTTCTGCCTCGCCTGAAGCTGGCCGCCTCGTTCTGCCCCGTTGCTTCTCTCACCAGGAGGTACTGCTGTGGTAGCCTTTGGGCCCTCCCTCTTTTTGGCGTGGTCTTTGTTGCTCCCTGCTGATCTAGATTTGCCGTGGTTGCTCTGTTGTTGTAGTCTCCGGAATCGTCGTCGTCGTCATCGCCGCCGACGAGGAAGGTGACCGGGGGGACGGCGTCGGGGAGTGGCGCGCCGGCGAAGGACAGGTTCACCCCGCGGTTCGACGGCTTGCGCTTTATCGAGACACTGGTCACGGCGCACAGGTGAAGACGACACCCCTCCGGGGCTTCTCTCCGCCGTACCCCCACGGCGAGGTTGCTTCGTGCCTGGAAATTTGAAGAACTGCCGATGTGAGAAAAGCCACGGATTCTGCGCAGGAAACCGCTGTGGCCGAGACAAAGATTAGATGGGAGAGGATCCCAAAATTACCATTGATCTTCTATTACTGTTGGAACTTGGAAGATTTCCAACCCGTAGCCCGCGAGCTACCCCAGTTTTGTTGAACTAACATATCTACGCGTGTACTACCATTTGGTTTGATGTGGTAAAATCAGCTTTACCTTTATTACTCGGTGGTGTTCACTCGTTTATGGGTAGGAGTGAGCGCCGTTTGACGTGGTCCGAAGATAATTTTTCTCAATTCAAATCGAACTTAGAAGAAGGTTTCAGAATCAAATTAAATTAAATTATTTTAAAATTAAATTAAATTACGATTTAGTTCAATTTAGATCATATTTATTTTTCGACCCCTTGCAATCTACCTTTCTACAGATCTGCGAGATAATAGTCTGTAGATCTCTTTTTCCCACCCCCAAAACCACATCATAAAATTACAAAAATATTTGTGTATGATCCCAACATCCCCCCCTCTGACACATAAAATTCCCAAAGTCCAGATCCATCGTTTTCCCTTCAGTCAGAATTCATTCTTAGGTAGAACCCGATCTGTCCTGCTTGCTCTGTATTCTGGGCCCAAAGCAACTATGATGTTTAAGAAGTTTTCATTTCAAATACAACTGTTGGATGGATGCAAAAGTCACCTATTTTGTAGCCATTTGAGTCTACTTTCCAACGGTGCTGGTTCGTCCCAATCTGACACTGGATCTGGGCATGGTGGCCGTTTTCGTGGAGGTGCACAGATCTGTCCCGAGACAGGGCTGCGGGATAGTGTTGGGAAATAATTTCCAATAAAATATCCCAACTCAGATTCAGTGACCGCCACTTCTGAGAGTCGACCAGGGATGTCCCGCCATCATCCCAGTCGATCGCTACTTCCAAAAGATTCCCGGAGATCTGTGTCCCAATTAACGTCCTTGTTTACTATCCTGCAGGACAGATTTGTGCTGATCCGGACCCGATACCCACAGCTGCCTCAGAAACCCAGTCGACGTGCCACCTGTCAACCCAGGATCAGTGCTCCTAGAATCGTTGCGTAGCCTATTACCTCCCTGTGTGGAGTGGGCTATAGAATTATTTCTGTAATTATTGATTATCCTACTGTACTGGGAGTTACGGGTCTTAGCCGGGACGTCTTCCCCACGCTCGAGAGTGGAGGTATCCACACCACCCCCCCTTTGTTGCGTTGCTTTTTTTCTATTATAAGTTCTTTATGCCACTGCTAGTGATCATGTTAGGACCCTAGCTAGATCAATTTAATCACCGCTGTGAGGATGAGAGTGTGACCCATCCCATGTCTCGATCCGACCATGAGTGAGGGTATTGACCACCCAAAACTCTATGCCGATTTCTCAACCACGCCGATCGACGTGTTTCCCTCACTAGGTATGATTGTGAGCGAGTACGTCTTGTTGGAGGCATGCATTCCTCTTCTAAAACTCTTAAGAGTCCAAGTTTGTTCTTGTTATCACTGGTCGCATCATTGATTGAGTTGCGTTACCCCTTAGAGTCCCAGGTTTGCATCCAATTTGGTCCCGAGTCTCGTATCATCCCGCATCAAATTGGTATTAGAGCGTGGTTGAGTCTAGGGTAGTCTTTGCTTCAAAAAAAAAAGTCTTGTGTCTAAGGTCATCTTGTCCTAGGTTTGCATTTCATCGTAATATCTGGTATATGAAAATGCATTACGGGAAAGATAGGTTAAGCCTATTTGGAAGGTAGCCACCTTGTGTGAGATTGATCTTCAGATTGATATCTCCGCCACGTACTGGATATTTGTTAAGTTTAGGTTCATCATTTCACATTGGTCGATCCAGATAGGTCGTAGGGAGTCACCCTTTAGCTCCCTTTAGGTCCCCTTGCATGCCCACTCGTGGAGGTACTCAGTACCATCGCCCTGACACTATGGGTGAACCCCGAGGTGCCACCTAGGGAGGCCGAACTCTGGAGGATATGATGGCTCAACTCATGGAGTGCATGGATAGGTCTGATCAAACTCTTAGGGAGCATACTGACCGCTTGGAGAGTCGACTCAAGGCCATGGAGGACCACACTGAGGCTTCCGACCGATCTGTCCAAGGTCTGGTTGGAAGGTTAGAGAGAATGGAGAGAACCCCCCATCGGGACCAACCCGGAGTTGTTCAGGCCCCTCAAGCGCCTGCTGCCCAGTCCGCCCCGCCTAAGGCTGAGGAGCGACGGCCACGTGCCCTCGATTTTTGAGACTACGAGTCTGACAATGATTATAAGGGAAATGGTCAATGCCAACGTGGTCACCGACCATCGAGGGATGAGGAGGACGATAGAGTCCTTAGGACCATGCGAGCTGACCCTCCCACTTTTGACGGGTCCTTGAACCCGACGGTCTATCTCGATTGGGAGGCCGACATGGACCGGTACTTCAAGTGGTTTGAGATGACGGACCACCGGAGAGTCAAGTTTACCAAAATGAAGCTATTAGGGCAAGCACAAACTTACTGGAGGAATGTAGAGAGCTTGTTGTTTCAACATCAAGAGCCCCAGGTTGATTCTTGGGATGAGATGAAGGTCAAACTTAGGCATAAGTACCTTCATGCCATGTACCGTCAAAGGCTCATTGATAGGTGGCAGAATCTCAGCCAAGGGGATCGGTCCATATCTGAGAACATCACGGAGTTTGATGAGTATTTTTTATGATGTGGCGTCATGGAGGAGAGCACCATGCCTATTTCCTGATCAATATGAATTATTTCACCGCATGTGACCACCTTGGAGGATGCATATCAGGTCGCTCTCGAGTTGGAGCAGTTTGAGTCAGACTTCACTCCCGTCCAGCGTCCGGGAACCACCTTTCAGCGTGGGGCTGACTCTCGTACCATGCCCAGTTCTTATAGTCGGTGGCCGGTGGCTCGTCCCCCGAAACCCCCTCACTAGGACCCCACTGCTCCTAGGCACTGCACTCTCCCTCTAGGGGACCCTCCCCCTGACCAGCAGGCACCCGTCCCTACTCCTCGACCTCATCAGCCCACCGTGCTGACTCGACATCTTCTCCCAACACCCCCAGTCCATCGTGAGGACAAGGGTAAGGGGCCGATGATCGGTGGAGCATCATCAAGCACAGGGCCGCGTGACTAGTGGTATCGGTGTGGTGGATTTGGCCATTATGTGAGCAAGTGTCCCACTCGGGAATCATTTGTTATTGCAGACACGCCTGCCCATGACCCCACACCTGAGTTGGTGCCAATCAGCTATGAGCCAGTCCAAGATTTAGTTGAGGAGTTCTTTGATGAGTTGATGGAGGGAGAGCAAGTTGACGTCCCAGGTACCCAGTATCAGGATGATGTGCAGTTGGGTGTTGTCAGGTGCATCTTGACCTAGCCTCAGGTGAGTGACAACTAGTGTCATACCATCATCTTCCACACATTTTGTTGACTGGAAGGAAAAGCCTATAAGGTGATTATAGATAGTGGGAGTTGCATTTACGCTATCTCCACGGGCACTGTTAAATGCCTTGGTGTGATGCCCGTGCATCACCCCGCACCATATAGAGTATCTTGGGTGGATTCCACTTCCATCCTGGCCAGACTACGGTGTTTGGTACCGCTATAGTTCCAGGCATACCACGATGCGATCTGGTGCGATGAGCTGCCTATGGAGGTGGGTAGTATCATCCGCAGTAAGCCTTGGCTTTTTGATCGGGATGCCGCCCTTCATAGCCGGTAGAACACATGCACCTTCAACCACGGTGGCCACAGGGTTACTCTCTACCATGTCTAGCCGAAGGACCCATCTATCCGAGGATCAACTGGCCCCATCACTTAGACCTCTCCCAGTCTGGGGATGGCCGGCCCACCGACCTCATCCTCGACATGGGCCACTACCTCTTCGATTGGTCCTAGCAAAGAGGACCCCCCACCTAGGAGGTTGATGATGATTAGTCCTCGAGAGATGGAGCAAGAAGTGACTGGGGGTAGCCCTATCCTTGCTATTGTTGTCCGAGGGGTGGAGGATGTCGCCCCTAGGTCTGATGATGAGCACCCCCAAGAGATAGCTATGATCCTACGGGAGTTTTTCGATGTCTTCCCGGAAGATCTCCTTGGAGACCTTCCACCTATGTGGGATATCCAGCATGAGATTGACCTTGTCCCAGGCTCATCTTTGCCCAACCTTCCCCACTACTGGATGAGTCCCACGGACCATGCCGAACTTCAGAGGCAGGTCGAAGAGTTGATAAGTCATGGATCTCTTAGGGACAGCAAGAGTACATGCGTTGTTCTTGCATTGCTCGCCCCGAAGAAAGATGACACATGGAGAATGTGCATTGATAGCCGTATGATCTACAAGATCATGGTGAAGTATCATATTCCCATTCCCTAACTGGATGACTTGCTAGACATGATGTCGGGAGCCACTATCTTTTCAAAGATAGACCTTCGTAGTGGCTATCACCAGGTGCGGCAAGTGGGAAGAATGAGATCGAATACCTTGAAAATAGAATGCCGCTTTCCCAGATGGCTAAAAATAAATCTTCTTCGATCTACAATCAACCACGACTCCATAATTCTCTAACCAATCTATGCCCAGAATAACATCATAGTCTACCAGCTTCAATGCATGCAACCTAGTTAGTAACTGCTGATTCCCAATCACTATCGGAGTCTCATCGAGACAGAAAGGAGTGAACATGAATTCCCCAGAAGGCAATTCAACTAATAATTCACAAGATATTTCTGATGTCAGCTCCTCGATACAAGCAACAAAATCTTCAGAAATAAATGAATGAGAAGCACCTGAGTCAAATAAAACACGAGCTGCATACCACAAATCATAATAGTACCTTCTATGAGATGAGATGCCACAGCTTCAGAATGAGTCATATGTGTGACTCTCCATTTTGCTTCTTCCCAGCTGCAGTAGACTGCTGTGATGACGATATTGAAGCTTGAGAAAACTGTTGCGATTGTGGTGGTGGCGGAGGTCGAAACTGTTGCGGCTATGAAAACTGTGAAAACTAAACAGGCTACTTCAGCCTCAATGGACAATCACGAACCCCATGTCTCACCTGATCACACCGGAAACACACCATAGGCATCAAACATGGTCTACCCAAATGGCTACCACCGCATCTCAGACACGGTCTCGGCTGACTAGCCACCGATCCCTATCGCTGAAAAGAAGAGGGAGCTGCTTGTTGCACAGCACCAGAGGAAGCTTGTCAGTCATACTGCCTCTTCGATTTCTTGAACATCTGCCTGAACTTGGATTTCAAGGAGGAAGTACCACTAGAAGAAGGAACAAAAGATGGTACCCCTATCACACTTTGTTGACTGGCTTGCTGATGCTGCACACTCTGCTGTACTGGCTCCACTTGGGTTCGTCCTTGAGATCTTGCCATATCCAACTCTAATGATGTAGCTGCCTGATAAACCACATCTAACTCTGCCACTCTGGTTGCAATCAGAGGTTGCCTTAATTCTGCCTTCAAACCATGCAGAAATTGCTCAGTCTTCAGGCCTTCATTAGCAAGAATATGAGGAGCATATCGACCCAATTCCATAAATTTGTTTCGATATTGCAAAACTGTCATCTTGCCTTGAGCTAATTCCATGAACTTGTACATTTTGTCCATTCTGAGATAAGTTGGATTGTATGTATGCTCGAACGATGTGACAAACTCCTGCCAAGTAATTAGCCGAAGAGGATGGGACTTAAAAGTCACTTCCCACTCCATGGTCCACCACGTGAGTGCTGCACCCTGCAACTGAAATGTAGCTAGCATCACCTTCTCATCTTCAGTGCATTCCATGGAATGGAACACATGCTTGGTTGCGTCCAGTCACACTCTTGCTGCATCTGGATCTGCTTACCCTTTATATGTTGGTGGGTGGAACAGAAGAAACTCTTTCAAAACTCGACCACGACCACCTTGAGACAAATCTTCACCAGGAGCAGGATCAATGCGGCCTTTCCCTTGAACATTCGCTGGAGGAGGCAAAGTACTGCTCTCTTCCCTTGGGACACGAGCTCTCCATCTAGGTGACATTTTAATCTAAGAAGACACACAATGACACAAGAACTATAAGTAATCATAGAAAATAACAATATGATTAAAAAGAGGATGGTAGGGGGCATCCTCCAAAGAGTCAAAGAACGAGAGGATGATAAGAGAGAGAAAATGGAGGAAGAGGTCGACCCAGACCAAAGAGAGAGGAAGCTCGAAGAGCTGCCCCTCTAGGGGATGGATCGACGACGGAAAAGAAGAGGCGGGAGAGAAAGCCGCCAAGGGCAAAGAAAACAAAGGAAAGGAGAAGCTGGGTGTGACAGTGAAAGAATGAAGCATGCCCCGCCCCCCCTCCTAGGTAGTGTCGATGGTACAAGGATAGGAACCTGACGTGCTCCAGCACATCAAACACCCTTTCGATCTACCCGCCTGTTGTCGAACACCCTTCAGATTTGCCCGCCAAAGCAACGAGAGCCTCCTGCCCACCGCTGTCTGCGCCTTCGTCTTCTAAAACATCTTCCATGCTTCACTAAGGTGACGGCACAACACTTCGCGGAGAGGAAAAAGTACAGGGAACAGTGCTAAGTGATGAAGAGAGAAGGAAACACCCTTCAGAGACTTTTTGTAGGCTGAGGGCATGTAGTTGCCTTAAATGACTTTCCCCTCGAAGAATCCTAAAAGTCAGACAACCTTTCCCCAAGGCGATTACCTCATTTTTCACCAACTCCCCTTCGATGGAAATACGCGAAATGGCAAGTCTTCAAAAGCATGGGAAGATGCACAGGCGCCAGCGCCACGCCAATCAATCGACACGCAAGATATCTGCAGAGAAAATTGGTACCTTCCAAAGAACTACAAGTAGAACGGTCAATATCACACCAAAGGCGGTAAGGAATAGCTAATCCAATATTTAACCTCATCGCTGTCGTATCTTCCAGAAAGTAATCTGACATTACTACACCAAGGAGAAAAGGAAATGTTCTTCAAAAATTACATCAAAGGAAAGAGTAAAAAATAAAAAAAAGGGGGGGAAGAAAGCAAAGATACATCAGGCCTCGAGTCTGTCCCGAGACTCGGGGATCGAAGGCTCTTCGACATCAGGCGATCCGGCCCCGGCACCCTCGGCGAAGGCCGACCCAGGCACTGACCCCACTGGTGTGGGAACTGCCTCGGTCCCGCACCCTCCTGAGGCAGCTAGAGTTGGTGATCCCTCGGATGAGGTAGAGTCCCCCCGACTTCCCTCCTCACTTGACGCCAAACCAGAAGGTTCGGAAGACGCCGAATCTGAGTCATAGTGCTGCCCGGATGGGAAGACGACTGCCCCTGGCGCCTGCTCCTCCGCCCAAAAGCCGGCCCGATGATAGCCTTGGGCGAACCCCTTTCGGACGCCACGATGGAAGCCTGAATGGTAATAAGGGAAGGCAGCCTTTTGGAGATTGGCCTGGTAGTCCTCCAAGCTTTTGTACCACTCGAGCACCTCTACCTCGGCTGACTCCACCATACCAGCAAGCTCGGTCGACCTCTTCTCCGCCTCGACCCGCGCGACCTCAACCTCGGCCCGAAGTCACTCGGCCTCCTCGGCTCTGCCCTCGAGCTCCGCTCGCTCGGACTCCCATTGCCCGTCACGCTCGATCTGAGTCACGCGCTCCTACTCTAGGAGCCTACTTGATGCGGGACGGACCCACGGACTCGACCTAGGACTCTAGACGAGCTCGCAAATGTCCCTTAGCGAGGGAAGCGTGAGAAGAGGAAGCAGGAGTAGGGAACAAGCAAGGAAGAGGGAAGAACCCATACCGAAAGAGCATGGCTGCCGAACTAAACTCAGCACCCAAAGCTACTCCTAATAGCAACAGAAGGGCGGACACTAAACTAGGAAAGTCAGAAGTTGTCGATCCATTGACGAGACACCAAGCAAGCGAAGGCCTGCAAGGAAAAAGGAAAAAGACAAAAGCCCTATAAAAAGTCTAGACAGACTAGATAGAAAGCACACACGACTCGATTACCGTGCACGCTCATCTAGACATGACCACATGCACAACTACAACATCGTGCACATGACACAACACTACACTGACCTCGAGCAAAGCCATAAGGAGGCTGACCCGAAAAGGTCACGACGCTCGAGAAACATGAGAGTCACGCGAAAGTCATATGTCACATGACTGGAGTACTCCCCTCACTAGAAGACCAGCTAGCCGCGTCCATTGACGTCTTATGATGTGCCTACAAGTGGATCATCTGCCTGTCATCCAAAAGCACGATCGAGACCAAGACACTGTCAGAACCAGAACAGAACTACAGTCGCGAGTGACTAGTCAGGGTTACGCCTGTCGGCGCAAGTCTAAAACCCCTGACCACGTGTGCACTCACTAGCTCTCGCCTAAGCTAGGCCTCTAGCTAGTATTCTCCCCCCGTAGGACGCTACGGTCGAGGACACTATAGTCGAGCACGGGAGCCCACAGAACTAGCTTAAAAATCGTAAATCAGGAAATGCCCCGCCATAAAGGCTGACAAGTCGAAATGTGCCGTAAGGCTACGACTAGTGGAGGATCACGAGACATAGACTCTAAAACACGAGTGCTGGAGTACAGATAGGCAAAGAAACACTATCGCACGTACTACGAAGCACTAATGGCAGTACAAGAAACTGTCAACAGACTCAGGACAAGGCAACTAGACATGAAACTACAACGATCCTTGAGTCTCATGACTCAAAGTCAAGATCGTCGTATAAAGAGGAACAAGCCACCAATCGGTCTAATCCTAAGCCAGAGAAAATGAGTCACCGTAAGAAATGACTCACGGAGACCTGAAGGAACGTCGAGAACCCTCAGCACAGCTGGATATGCAGAACGAGGTAAGATGATACCTCACGGCATCCAGAACCATGTCTCGAACTGGACAGAACCACCGAGACACACACAAGGTCACCTATCAACCACTGGGTCACACCGGGTTGACCAGAACCAGGCACTGACTTTAAAAGTATTACAGTAGACTGCCCACGGCATGAACACTCCTGGCCACCTTATATCATGGTCATAGCCCTCATAGGACATCAAGAGACATCCATGAGACAACTGGCAAACCATAAGGTCAAGCCAAGATATACGAAAACTAGAATGTTAGGAAACGACACTCAGACACAGCCCTAGGACACGTACCTAAGATAGACAGACACAAGACAAGCCATCATGGCCAACGAACGAGATGACGGACAAGACTCACTGGGCGGTCAGAAGAAGGCCGCTCGATGAAATGAACGGTCGAGATGGAAGCCACTCAAAGGGGGATGAACGGTCTAGAACGGACCATTCAAGGGGGATGAACGGTTGGGGGCCAATCGCTCAAAAGAACTGACCCCTAGACACTAAAAGGGATGGACTTCTCCCCGAGGGTCTGCAGAACCACCCTCAAGTGCCGTCGATGCTCCTCCCGACTGGCAGAATAAATCAGGATGTCGTCTATAAAGACCACGACAAACTTATCTAGATAAGGGCAGAAGATATGATTCATCTGTTCTATGAATATTGCCAGTGCATTGGTCAACCCAAATGGCACTACCAAGAACTCATAGTGACCATATCGAGTCCTAAAGGCCATCTTTGACACATCTTCAGGCTTGATTCTGATTTGATGATAACCCGTCCTCAGATCAATTTTGGAGAAGACCTTGGCAGGTGATAGCTGGTTAAATAATTCTTCAATCCTCGACAGAGGATACTTGTTCTTAATGGTGGCTCGATTAAGCTTGCGGTAATCAATGCACAATTGGATAGCTCCATCTTTCTTCCGCATAAATAGGACTGGTGCTCCCCATGGAGACACACTGGGCCTAATGAAGCCTTTGTCCAACAACTCCTGCAATTGCTTCCTGAGTTTGGCAACCTCTATCGAAGCCATCTTGTATGGTGGAATGGAGATAGGTGCAGTGCCCGGCACCAGCTCAATGGAGAAACCCATCTCTCGAACGGGTGGTAGTCCCGGTAGGTCCTCGGGAAATACATCAAGAAATTTTCAGACCGCGTCCAAGTCTTCTAAAATCTTGACGGAGCCTTCTTCAAGTACCACACTAGCTAAGAAGTAGTCGCACCCTCTGCTGATCAACTTAGAGGCCTAGATGGCTGACACCATCATTCTCCCGAAGTTGTCCTTGGGGCATTGAAAGAAGAATGCTTCCTTCCCCAGTTCCTCGAAGATCACTCTCTTCTGTCGACAGTCCAAGAGGGCAAAGTGTTTGTCTAACCAGTCCATCCCCTGGATGAGATCGAAATTAGCCATGTCTAGGATGTATGCTTCCCCCAGTAATCTTCTCCCACATATTTTTACCTCAATGGTAGGGATCACAAGCTTGGTGTGCACTTGTTTCCCGGTCGGTGTACTAACTACCATTTCTCTGAAGAATGTGGTTTGGGGTTGATTCTTTAGTTGATTGGCAAACTTAGTGGATATGAATGTGTGTGTAGCTCCTGGGTCAAACAAGACCGTTGCATAGACTTCATCCACAAGAAGCGTACCTTCAGCCATGGTGGGAGTGTTGTCTGCCTCCTCTTACATTAGTGCATAGACCCACCCTCTGTACTGGATCTTCTCTTGTGGAGAAAAGGGCTTTTGCTGGGCCTTCTTGGGGCAATTCCTTGCGATGTGTCTGGCCTCGCCACATTCATAACATTTTCCTTCTGCCCTCCAGCATTCTTGTCCCTGATGGTTGCGCCCGCACTGGATGCAGAATGGAATGCCCAGCCCGCACCTCAGAACTGGTTCTTGGCGCGCCACCTTTTCCTTGTCTTGCCTCCCACCAGCCTGCATTGGCCTTTTGCCCTATGACTTTTGTTCCATGGCGAACCTATAATGGACATTTGTTTAGAATTTAACCTTATATGTCTTCTATTTTTTTTTTCTGCCTTCAGCCATTACCTTGTATTTTAATGCTCAGCTAGATGAGCAAGCCTCAATGCTATTGGGTAGGAGCCAAGGTCTTGGGTTGCGACATAGCATCAGACATTGCTGCGTAGCCCATTGACAAATAAATGGGGGCTTATGTGGACTAGGCTAAGGGGGTCAGCCTGGTTTGCATAAATCAGGGGGTTAACGCAGATTGCTTTGTAGGGCTAAAAGAAGATTTTTTTAAAAAAAATTCCTAGGGAAAATGGGGTTTACGTGTATCAGGCTAGGATCGTCAGTGACCCCATCTTGGTCTGCGTAAACCCGCCAGGGGGGTTTACGTGGATCCACTTGGGGGTCCAAGAGAGAGGAGAGGGAAAATCTATGAACTTTCCCATTTTTGCTATTTTGGGTCCCACTTTGTCCTAGTGTGAAGATGACATGCGAAGGATATAGACTGGCTGACTGGCGTACTCTGAACGATGCTTGGTGTGGCCCTTTGCACAGTATTGCTCGCTCCATTCTTCGAGCCTCCTTTTTGCAAACTCTGGAAATTTCTTGGACTGGTAAGTTGGTCATAATTGAGGTAGAACTAGGGCTAGACTAGGAAGCATTAGGGACTGAGACTGGCGGGGATGGGCAATAAGCATTGGGGAGTGTGCCCTCTCCCTAGCACGATCATGCCTAGCACGATCAAGCCTAGCGTAATCTTCCCCCACGGGTGGGCTACCACTAAGTAAGGCGACTCGAGGTTGCTTCTTGTTGCTTTGTGTCATCTGTTGACGCAACCGTGCTTTTGGAGATGCTGATGTTGACCCAAGGAGACCAATTACAGGGTGATGTCATTACTGCCTGGAAGGTGTTCGGGGATGGTCCCCACACACACATGGTGTCGAATGGCATGCAAAGCAGGCCACGGGGCTCGTATATAGCCTGATGGTTGGTGGTAGTAGCTTGTAGGCATTGAGTGAAGGCATTTTGGGTCTAAAAACCCGGCCTTGGTGTGATATGTTGTGCCAAATGGCAAGCTAGCATGTAGTCCTGGGTTGGCCCGAGGTTTAAAAGTAAGCAGTCCATTGCTGCGTGTCGGGGGTCGAGGATGGTCCCAACTTTTTGTAGAGTCGCCACATGATGTGGCAAGTGCATCCAAGCCATGGATTGGCCCCAGATTATTATAGAATTGCTATAAAATAGGCAACCGTAAGGTGTTCGGGGAAATTCCCAACACATAACTAGGGGCCATATGAGGTAGTTAACGGCTCTCGAAGCCCAAATTTGACAAAGACAAGTATCCATTAGTATTAGGATGCTGGAAAGAGGCATTTTGTGAGAGATTCTTGGCCTTGCCACTAGGTGCCGCATGACGCGGCCTATTGTCGAGGTGCCCTCGGGTTGGCCAGGGTGGCCAAGTTGAAGGCGGGCAATGCCACATGCTGGGTGGTTGGGGGTAGTCCTCACTGGGTGTAGGGTTGCCATGAGTCATGGCAAGCTGGCCAAGGCCCTAGAGACGCATTTTTTAATTGTTTATTGATAATTTGTTATTGACGTGCCAGTCACCGAGGTGACAAATTTATTGTGCGCTCAACCTGACTTGCGTCGGGCGAAAGTGTAGTTCGGTCGGGACCAGCAGTCCGCCATACCATCAAGGCTATGACGTTAATTACATCCCTCACGAGGAGGGAACACCTTTGATTAATTGCCGGGAAAAAGGGGATGCTAAGGCCGAAGTAAAAGATGCGGATGGTCATACAAGTTATTGTAATCTACCATGCGCAGTTTATTACAGCGGGCTTGAGCAACCGGATTGGAGGCAGCCACAGAAGAAGATGCCAAGGAGCTAAGAGGAACAGAGGGTGCTGCCAGCACCAGAACAACAACCGAAGGCTGCGACGGAGGGACCAGTTCAATGTTCGGTTCCACGGGTGATTGTCGAGAAATCGACTAGCACGCCTGCATCCGAGCCACGCTTCCCCCTTTACCCGAAAACTCCCCGTGCCACTTGGTCTCCCCTCGACTCTCCGTAAAAGGCGAGTGCACGGTGCTGCTTTGAGACGGATACGATCATGAGAGGGGGTGCCCGAGGCCCCTTATCTTCTGGCACCTCCCCCGTAGCTATATCCTACCCCTCACTCCGGTCACCGCACACACCGCTCCGCGGGCCTGTCGGCACGCACGCGCACACCGGTGAACTCCCGGGCGAAACAAAAAGGATGGCACGCCCGGTGGGACAGGAGGTCTCCCGCCTTCCATATTTTTACTGAAGCAAAAGCCCATGCCAGCCCTGAAGTTCAGGTGCCCTTTTCATGTCCTTGCAGGAGAGGTAGCAGAAAAACACCTATTCACACTTCCCAGCGGCTTCCAGTTCGTCTCCCAGTTACCGGATCGTGTTCGATGACTGCCCACGGCCGTCGCCTCTACTCATCCAGGACTTCACCAACTATGGCAGCCATTACCTATGGCCCCATCATCGTCGCCACCCACGCACGGGTGGGCTACTTGGCAGTGCCGACCGCTTTCGGTAGCTTCGTCCCAGTCATTGGATCACCCTACTTCTTGGGTGTGGTCCCCGTGGCGGCTCCACCGCCACCGCCAGTTCCTGTCTCCCCTGGCGCCATCAATGCGCCACACCATCCACCAGTCCTGACAGCCAGTCTGAGCGTCAGGCTCGGCTCTCCTGCAACCGATCCCCATAGGGGTTCCGAACCAGTCCCAGCCCGGGCAGACATCAGTCCCCGGGCCCAGTCTCGGCCATCTCCTGATGCCAATCTCGGGTCCCAGATTTCGGTCCCAAGTCCTGCAATTCGCTCGGGTCTCCAACCCCAAGGGCCAGCCAAGTCGACATCCGGTGTGGGTCTCCACCCCAAGGTGTTCAGCTTCTCAGCACTCAGCTCAGGCCGTCAACCCTGAGCTCCTACCGAGCCTGCTCCCCACACGGGCCTCCTGGCCCTAGGGCAGGGCTCCCCAGCACCCCATTCGGGCCTTCGGACTCGAACCACAGAAGAGCGACCACCTCACCTGGGTCCCCAATCCCTGGTACGAGGCGTCCTAGCATCCATACCGGATGTACAACTCTGGGGTTTTCCACAGATGACGTCTGGTACGAGTGGTCCGTGTCAGGTCCCAGATCCCTCGACTCTACCTCGGGAGCATCCCTCCCACAACCTGACAATGTCGATCCCCAGTGCGGGTCTGCCTTTGGGGGACGCAGCAACCTCGGTACGGACAGAGCGCTCTCTATCGCGCCAGCAGGTCCTGCCAGCTTCCAGTTCAGGCTCAAGGCCTCGGGTCACCGGTATCCCGGTACCCCCTATAGTGACAACTCTGGGTGCAAGCACATCGCTGCGAGCATCCGCAACACTACTATCGGCTCAGGCAAAGGCCTGCACTCGAGCCTCTCGGCCGCCGGCCTTCACTACGGACCTCGCATCTTTAAAAGAAGAAAAGAAAGGCCTTAAGAGAATGAAGGAGGAGTGGGCCCTTCACCGGTACACACCGCTCTGAAATCCCTTTCACCGGTACACTCTGAAACCCCCTTCACCAGCACACTCCTAGACTCTAACACGGCATGCCCTTGGGCCCCTTCACCGGTACACCCTTTATTCCCCCTTGTCAGCACACTCCTTGAACGGTGCCTCCTCCCTTTGGCTGTTGTTCAGCCCTCCATCGGCACGCTTGCCAGTTCGCCCTCCGCTGGTACACCTCTTCACCGGCACGCTCTCCCCCGTCAGTCACTGGCACACCCATGGCCTTCCCCGATGCACTCATCCCCTCACGGCTTCAACCCCGTGCAACTTCAACCCCGTGCAGCCCATGCACGGACTTCGTCCCTCTTGCAACCCCAACCCCGTGCAAACCTACACGGACTTGGTCTTCCTGCATGAACAAGCCTTGTACAAGCCCCGCATGGACCTTGCATAGCCCCTGTCCCCATGTGCACAGACCCTGCACAGACCTTGTTCCCCTCTGCATACGTGCACAAACTTTGGCCCCCATATGCACGGACCATACACTGACTTCATCTTACATTGCACGGACTTCGTTCAGAACATGCACTGACTTCGCATTACACAGACCCTACTCGCATATCCACCGACTTGGCCCATAGCTGCACGGACCCTGTCTGTACGTGCACGGACCCTGCATGGACTTCATCCCCCTCTGCATGCGTAAGCCTTGCATAAGCCTTGCACTGACTTTAGCCCATGTGCACTAACCTTAGTCTGCATGTACACTGACCTCAGTCTGCATGTGCACTGACTTTAGCCCATGTACACTGACCTTAGTCCACACGTACATTGACCTTAGTCTGCACGTGCACTGACTTTAGCCCACGTGCACTGACCTTAGTTCGCATGTGCACTGACCTTGGTCTGCATGTGCACTGACTTTAGCCTACGCGCACTGACCTTAGTTTGCATATACACAGACTTCCCCTGCATGGGCACTGACTTCGCCAGCATGTACACTGACCTTGTCCTTGGCATATTCCATAGGTGCACTGACTTTCCTTGCACGTGCACTGACCTAGCCAGCACGTGCATCGACCTTGCTCCCCATGTACACTGACCTCCTTTCAGCCCTTAGCCCCATGTGTATGGACCTTGCCTGCCCATGCACCGACTTGACCTTCGTCCCCTGCACATGCACGGACCTCGCACTGATCTTGCCTCTAGCATGCATGGACCTTGATCCTTTGTTAAGAAACTTGCACGGACCTTATCCCTCACCGGTGTGCTCCTTGAACCTTCACCGGTGCACCTTTCCCACATCTTCGTCGGCATGCTCCTATCTAACTCCTTCGCCAGCATGCTCCCATCCAACACCTTTGCCGGCACGCTCTTCTCAGCATCCTTCACCTATACACTCATTGAGCCTTCGTCGGTGCACCTTATGTGCCTTCGCCGGTACACCCAACCCAAGCCTTCCCCGGCATGCTCCTATCCAACATCCTTCGCCGGTATACCTCCCCAGCGCCCATCCAGGCTTCGCCGACACACCCTCCCTTGGCCCTTCAACGGCCCACTCCTCTACAATAAAATACAAAAAAAATAATACCAAAAAGGGTGAGAACGAATGTATGCAAAGGGGATAAGGTCCATGCAGGTCCAGGCATGTGAGGGCAGGGGTCGTAGGAAGGTCAGTGTAGGGTCTGTGCACGTGCTGGACAAGGGTGATGCAAGGCTAGTTTGTGCAGGGATGAAGTCCGTGCAAGGCTGGGATGAGACCCGCGCAACTGGGAGTAAGTCCATGCATGGCCTGTGCGCATGCAGGCAAAGTCAGTGTACATGGGCTAAGGTCAGTGCATATGTAGGCAGAGTTAGTGTACTTATGGAATATGCAAAGGGCAAGGTCAGTGTACATGCTAGCAGGGTCAGTGCACATGCAGGCCAAGTCAGTGTACATGGGCTACAGTCAGTGCACATGCAGACTAAGGTCAGTGCACATGCAGACTAAGGCAGTGCACATGCAGACTAAGGTTAGTGTAGGGTCCGTGCATCCTAGGGGTTAAGTCCATGCAATGTTGGGAAAAGTCCATGCAACTTGGAGTAAGTCCATGTAATGCTGGGCGAAGTCCATGCAAGGTCCGTGCATGTGGGAGCTTGAGGTCCGTACAGGGTCCATGCACGCAAGGCCAAGGTCGGTGTAGGTGGGGGATATGCATGGGTAAGGTCAACGCAAGTGGGGCCAGAGGCTTAAAGAAGGTCAGTGTACATCGGGGTGAGGTCGGTGCACATGCTGGCAAGGTCAGTGCACGTGCAGGTCAAGTCAGTACACCTATGGAATATGGCAAGGACAAGGTCGGGGCACATGCAAGCAAAGCCCGTGCACATGCTGGCGAAGTCAGTGCACGTGTTGGCAAGGTCAGTGCACATGCGGGCCAAGTCAGAGCACATGCAGGCCAAGTCAGTGCATACGCAGGCCAAGTCAGTGCACATGCATGCCAAGTCTGTGCACACGCTAGTAAGGTCAGTGCACATGCAGTGCATGCAGGGGGACAAGGTCCATGCAGGTCCATGTGTATGAGGGCCAATGTCAGTGCACACGCATGCAAGGGAGGCAAGGTCTGCGTAGAGTCTAAGTAAGGCTTGTGCAAGGCTTATGCGTGCAGGGGGATGAGGTCCATGCATGGTTGGGCCTAGCGGGCTGGGTCTGTGCAGGCCTGTACGAGGCTGAAGCTGCATGGGGTTGGAGCTACGTGAGGGATGAGTGCATCAGAGAGGGCCATGGGCATGCCGACGAAGGAGGTGTATCGATGTGCAAAGGGGGGAAAACAAAGTCCGTGCAGGGGGTGCACGGGGTTGGAGCTGTAAATGGGGTGAAGTCCATGCAGGCTGTGCGTGTAGGGGGACAAGGTCCGTGCAGGTTATGCACAGGGTTGGAGTTGCAGGGAGATGGGTGCACCGAGGAAGGACATGAGCATGCCGGTGAGTGATAGGGTGGAATGTGCCGGCGAAGAGGGTGTACCGGTGAAGGGTAAAGGAAGGTGTGCCGACGAAGGGGTTTGTGGGCATGCCGGCGAAGGGGTTTAAGGGCGTGCCAGCGAAGGGGTTTAAAGGCGTGCCGGCGAAGGGGTTTAAAGATGTGACGTGGAAGGATTGGGAGGGTGCACCAGAGAAGCACCTGGAGGGACCACTCCTCTTCATCCCTTTAAGGCCTTTCTTTTCTTCTTTTCTTCTTCCCTTCCTTCTCTTTTTAATTGATCTTCTGTGTGATTGATGAAGGGTCCCTCTCCTTGTCTCTTAACCATTCTCTGTTCATTCCCCCCTTCTCTTTATGTTGCCCCTAGTTCTTTCAGCTTAGTTAGAGTATTTTGTTATCATTTGTTTCATTTGTTTGTTGCTTCCTTTGGCCTTTTAACACATTACTATTTCTGATAAAAATTCGACAGCATCTCCCCTCGACCTGGGCATAAGGGAGATACGGGGAACGTCCCCATATGGAGTGGCGGAACCCGACAAGTGGAGGTGGGCGTCCGAAGACGGCAACACCTTTGATAAAACATCAGAAAATCTGAGGAAACCGACGGAGGGAAGGCCTCTCTAAGGGTGGTCAAGGGCGTACCGGCCAAAGATTGTGTCGGTGAAGAGGTGTAGGGGTCAGCGCGCTGGCCAAGGAGGCTGTGCCGGGCTAGGAGCGTACCGGGGAAGGGTCGCTCAAGGTTGTACCGATCAGGAAGACCAGAGGGGCTGGGGGTATACCGGACAAAGACCATGCCAGTGAAGGGGCTTCGGGGGCGTACCGCTGAAGTAAGGACTGGGTGGTTGGAGGTCAGTGAGAGGGAGAAGGCCATAGGGTCTGGGGGTTTGGTTCAGCTGGCAAGGGAGGCCTCAGCTGGGGGAGGAAAGGCCAGGGGCTGGGAGTTTAAGGCAGTTTGGGGGACTGAAATTGATGCTGTGGGCCTGGGGTCTAAGGGAGGAAGAAGGGACTTCCCCGTGTGGCAGATGGGCGAGGGTGAAGGCCAGAGGTCCCTCAAAGGGGATCCGAACCACTAGGGGGGGGAGAAGAGGAATAATAGAAGAGCACACAGAGGGACTCAATCCAACGAGAAACGACACAAACGAAAATGGGCAACGAAAAAAGAATTTTTATTCATGACAAATGGAGACCGAGTACATTGAACATAAGAAGGGAGAGGAAGAAAGAAAAAGAAGGAAAAAGGAGGAACGAGGGGTTGAGTAGGGGCGATGACTCCCTGCTCTTCCCTCTTCTCCCTACTACGTTTCTCTCTCCCACTCTCTTACTCTCTTCTTCTGGTGGTCGTCGGAGGGGAACCTCACGACGGAGCTCTCTTCTTCTCTTCTTCTTCTTTTTCTTCTCTTCTTTCTATCTGCCTCTGCGCTCTATCTCTGTGTTGCTTGTTTCTGTCTGTGTGTGTCTTCGTTGTTTTTTTATTCGCCAGTGGAGAGAGGCTTTTTTATACCCCAACGGCACAAGGCCTTCGAACGTGAGAATGGCGGAGGCGGGAAAGTGGGGCACTAATGAGAATTTGACTCCGGTCGTTCTAGGTGATAGGGAGGGTAGCCAGCGTGCCACCCTCTCCGTTCGACACCTGAGCCAGCTAGTTGTGCGCCAAAAATCCGTAGGGGAATGGCATAAGATCTTCCATGTCTGACGTGTCATTGAAGAAGCATGCCACTGAAGGCATTTGCAGCGTGCCCTTGAAGAGTGTTGGAAGTGTGCCAGCGAAGGGCACTTGGTGAGTGTGCCACTGAAGGCAGCACGGAGCGTGCTGTTGAGCGGGCTTCAGTCGGTGTGCCGTTGAAGGCCCGTTGGGCATGCCATCGAAGGGGGGCACATAGGACGCGTGTCGCTGATGGCACCCCCGGGGGTGTGCCATGGAAGACCTGTCGGGGTGTGCCGGGGAAACAACACCGCGGGTGTGCCGGGGATGCGACACTGCGGGTGTGCCAGGGAAGTGACATCGCGGGTGTGTCAGGGAAGCGACACCGCGGGTGTGCCGTTGGAGGGGGTGTGCCGCTGAGGGCATGGCTGAGCCCGTTGCGAGGGCTAGTTGAGGTCTAATTGATTTTCTTCAGAGCCCATGAGTTGTGAGATCCCAGGGGGTTAATTTCTATTTGCTGTCGTGACTCTGGGGACAGCTTCACGGTAGTGTACTATTCATTCGAAGAGTCTGGCTGGCCCATCCTTTCTGCAGTTCCTTCAGTTGAAGTTGTTCGTCGATGCTGGACTGGTCGGGATACGGGAACGTGCGATTTTACACGTCCACAAGAGCAGAGAATTCCAAGGGATAAGGAAGAGCAAGAGTCATTGCACTATAATGAGCCCACAATGAGGACGTAACCACCCCTGAATCCCCTCTACTCCTTGGACTCCTTGGATTCTTATGTTAAATAGATTGCTATATAAACCCTGGAAGACCCTCCGGAGAGGTAAACAACAATCCTGAGTGAGAACCACTGAACTTCTTGGTGGAGAACGATCTCGCACCCCTTTTTCCTCCTACCATCTCCCTCTGCACCTGTGCTCTACCTTATTCGCTGACTTAGGCATCGGAGGGTTTTCTCCAGGGATTCATTCCTAGGCACCCCTGATCCGTTTCCTGCCTTGCAGTTCATACAAACGTGACGATCGTGATCAAGGATTCTCCCAAGATCACACGGCTCAAGATCGACGCGAGATCACGCCTCTTTAGGACCGGAAAGATCAAGAGAACCGCTATAATCTCACGTCTAATCTGGGTAATCAAGTAGTATATTTTAATTCCGTTGTGTTATGTTAGAACAGTTTTTAAATTCTGCCATCTCGGCAAGGGGACAACTCAACCCCCCTTCTTGTCCGCCATCTCTATCTAGGCCAACAAGACCCAAGCAGAATACTAAGGATCGGAGCCACCCTATTTGAGCAAGATAAGGAAGCCTACACCAACTTCCTCATAGCCAACCAGGATGTGTTTGATTGGTCCGAGGATGAACTCCCTAGGATCCCACCAGAAATCATCACGCACCAACTTAAGTTGGATCCGAGCTATCACCCAGTCCAGCAACGCTGAAGGCACTACAACCCCAAGTGTCAAGCCATCATCAGGGAACAAGTGGGTGAGAAATTGTGCTAGGGGCTACTTAGGCCCACCCGGTACTCGAACTGGGTGGCAAACATAGTCCTCATCCCTATGTGCAACGGGAAGTGGCGAATGTATGTAGACTACACTGACCAACAAAGCTACACCAAAGGATAGTTTCCCCATGCCATGGATTGACTAACTTGTCAATGCTATGGCCGAGCAAGAAATGCTAAGCTTCTTAGATGCCTACTCTAGGTATCCTCAGATTAGCATGCACGAACCTGACCAAGACAAGATAGTGTTCGTCACTGACCACGGCATGTACTGCTACGCACACATACCGTTCAGATTAAAGAACATGGGAGCAACCTATCAACGTCTCTTCAACCATATGTTCGACGCACAGATCAGCTGCAACATGAAGATCTACATCAATGACATGCTTGTCAAGAGCCTCCGAGTAGCCGAGCACCTGGATGACTTGGCAGAGATGCTCGCAACACTCAAAAGATACAATATAAAGCTCAACCCAAGTAAGTGCATGTTCGGTGCAAAGTCAAGGAAATTCTTCGGATTCCTTATCACTCACAGAGGAATAGAGGTGAACCCTGATCAAATCCAAGCGGTACTGGAGATGAAGCGATCAGCACGGGTAAGGGACGTATAGTGCCTCACCGGTCGTTTCACCGCCTTGACCTGATTCTTGTCCCGAGCGGCTGACAAATGTCTTCCATTCTTTCGGCTCATCAAGCAAGCCAACAAAGCGCCAAAGAAGAAAGGGCAAATCAAGTGGGACCAGGAATGCGAGCAGGCATTTGAGGAATTGAACATAGATTCGAGATAGATGGCACACAAAATTGGGATAATTCGAGAAACCTAAGAAATTGGCTTCCACTAAGGTCGCTGCATATTAGAATTCAGGTCCATAGTAATGAGCGCTCATTCTGGAATAAGATAATAGGCATGAAGAAATAGCGTCCATCAACGAAGGCGCCATTCACAATCAGCATCCACTATTCTGGACACACATACTAGAAAAGGACTATATTCTCATAAAAGTTAGAAAATAGCATTTGATGAGGGCTAGATAGTCATTTTTTCTTTAGAGGGACATGACCGTAAAATAGTGTATACAGTTTTTAGGGTACAACCAGCTTGGCTATCTTGAGGGAATCCAAGACTAGCGTAGACTTACGGAGGTCTCTATGACTAACTCACCAATCCGAAGGTACGGAATGTCCAACGAAGGGCTTGTATGTCATCGAGAAAGTATAGGGCTTCGCGGGTGGTCTACAGCACTGCTCTCCTCCTCACATCCTCACATCTGGTCTGCCTCCTTGTTCCTCCGATAGCCAGAGGAGTTGGTGAAGTAGGCTCAGGCTACGCTACTCGGTGTGACACTTTGGCTCCTGCTACCCTCCACTTCTTCCCCAGAAGACGGAGAGGCTCCTTCATGCCTAAGATCACACCCTCCATCTTGAACGTTTGCACCCAGAACTGATCTCGCTCACCCCTAAGCCGAGTCACATTAGCTCTGAGCCATGCTATCTCTTCCTTATCTGTGCGCCGATAGGTCTCTCCCCCACTCAGTCAGGCAACCTCTACTCAAAGATGAGGCACCTCTGCTGCCTCTACTCGAAGACGGGCTACCTCTGCCCAGAGTTGATCCGACTCCGCTCGAGCACGCTCTGCCTCGGCTAAGGCTGCGGTCAGCTCTCTCACCTGCATTAGCATTTATCATGGATAGTCAACGCATTAGTATAATCATGAAGCATATAAGTCCAAGGGAACTCGGTTAGTTGCTTACCCTATCTGCAAGAGTGGCCTCCGCCTCCCGGCCCTAGCCACCGCCCGAGCGAAATCAGCATCCCGCTCAGCCCTGCCTCCCGTAGGCTGTGACGAGAAGGACAGTGCATCTGGTCCCACCTGTTGCGCTCCCTCGGCTCGCTGCATTTTAGAAATCAATGTCAGTCAAGCATAGTAAAGTAAATTAAGTCCAAGGTTTAGGAAAGGATTACCAGAAGCTCCGGTGCTGCCTTGTACTCATCTCTCTGCTAGATCATAACGTGGAGAAGTCCCTGGAGCTCCGCTATGCGTCCCTAAGGGTCTAGCTGCATATAGCAAGTCACAGTGTCAGTGCATATAGGAATCATTTCAAATAATTGAACGAGCATGAGTTTAGAAGTTCATACCGGTCGTCGGAGGCTGCGAAAAACCTGATCTCCGTATCTACGGGGGTAGGCCTTCAGGTAGACGGGGGTAGGCCTTCAGGTAGGCCTCATCGCTGGTCGCTCGAGTCTTCACCACCCGACCCCTCCGCGTCCAGTCCCAAACCTGGTTGGCCACCCAAACACTCCATTCGATGTCACCGCTAAGTCCCTTCGAGGACCGCCTGTAGCAGTCGTTGTCTCTAGCGTGGAACTCCACCTCGAGTTGGTGGAATCCTCGTATCCTCGTGATCAGGCGATAGTGCAGTGGCTCGATGATGTTGAGGCAATGCAACTAGATCTCTCACCCTCTGTAAGCCAGGGATACCTCTACCCATGGTTGTCCCTCATCCTGATACGGTGTCCAGCGCACCTGAAATGGTAGCCAAGACCATGTCAGCATTTAGAAGCATTTAAAGCATATAGGGAGAGATTGAGTCCAGAAGTTTACCGATGCATGAGGGAACAAATCAATATCGTCCTGGATCGCTCGGGTCAACTGCTTGATCAATCCCATGTCCCTGGCAACCACCCACCGCCTCGCGATGGGGATCCTCTCCAGGTGAACCTGCCTCCCTTGGCCTAAGCCAGAGATGATGGGGACATCAGGCGACTTACCCCTCAGGGGGTTCCAGTAGTGATCCGCATTGGCATAATTATATTTTCAGTTCAATACCAGCAATTTTATTTTTATTTGAGTCCTGTAAAGCCTTGATAAGTCCAAGGTTATAGGACCCATACTCATGAACTAAGGAAGAAATTTTCACACCTATGTGAGAAATAGGTAGAGCCTGGGATGAGATAGTAAATTAATTCTAGAATTAACCTCTTTCTAATTTTATGAGAATTAACAATTTGTTATTTCTCATAGGTATCTTATTTTTACAATGGCTCATCGCGTAGATTGGGACGGTATGCAACAAACAGTTCCGGGTCTCGCACAGGCTTTACAAACTATGGCCCAAACAGGCACGGAAGCAAGGGCTGGCGATCTACATCGCAACTTTCAGAGCTTAAATCCTCCGCGTTCCTATGGTTCATCAAATCCAGATGAAGCAGAAAACTGGATAGATGAGATGAATCACATCTTCGACGTTATACAATGCACAGATCAGGAAAAAGTGCGTCTTGTAACTTTTCAACTCAATAAAGATGCACGCACATGGTGGAAATCAGTTCCGGCACCTCCGGTAGATGCACCACACACGTGGGAAGGGTTTCTCACATTATTACGTGCTAAGTATTTTTCTGAGCACGTAAAGGAACGGAAGGCCATGGAGTTTGCTTCATTATGCCAGGGAATGATGACAGTTGTGGAATATGAGCTGCAGTTTTTCAGGCTAGCACCACATGCAACCCATTTAGTCAATACAGACTTATTGAAAGCCAATCGGTTCATGGACGGGTTAAGGCCCGATTTCATCCAGTAGCTCGGGACCCAGAACATCCGTACTTATACGGAGATGGTTCAGCGAGCTTATCTATGTGAAAGGACCTTAGAAAAGGTCAAAAAGTTGAAGGGCAAGGGAGAAGAATCTAGGCGACGATCTGATCGGCGTAATAAGAAAGAAAAATTCAGCATCACGGAACCTTACAAAAGCCATGATAGCAAGAAGAGGTCCAAGAGTGAAAATGGTGCTAGTTCCCAGAAGAATAAGAAGGTTAAGGAAGAGGAAAAGCAAGTCATGGCGGCTTGCACATTTTGCGAACAATTTGGCCATTCGGCTGAGGAATCCTAGAAGCGCCTTGGTGCTTGCCTACGTTGCGGGAGCAGGGAGCATCGCATACCAGATTTCCCCCTTATGAAGGATCAATCGTCTGGTGGAGGATGCAAGAGGCAGGCTCGCCTCAGTGCTGTTCTAGAAGATGATGAAGCACCTTGGGATGTCGTACTTATGAAAGGTACTATTCAAATTTGTTCCCGTCCTACATTCATGCTATTTGATACTAGTGCTTCTCATTCTTTTATATCCACTGCTTTTGTAAAAATATTACCAATTTCATCAGTTCCTTTACCTTCAGATCTTTTCATTACTACACCCTTAGGTTCGGGAACAAGACTTACCAATTATTACCCTGATAGTGAGGTAGTGGTAGAAGGTCACAATCTCCCTACAAACCTTGTGTGTCTTAATATAGAGGGCTATGATGTAATTTTAGGTGTAGATTGGCTAGTAGACCATGACGCCTACATCAATTGCCGGAATAGGATAATATCCTTTCACAAACCTGGTCTTCCAAGATTTTTCTTCCTTGGTATCAAGTATATGAAACATCGTGCCATTATTTCTTCTCTTCACGCTTGCAAACTCATTTCGCAGGGATGTGAAGCTTTTCTTGCTTCTGTGATTGTTACACAGGAAAAGGGCACCAGGGCTTCAGGGTTGGCATAGACTTTCTCCTTAGTAAAAAGAAGGAAGGCGGGAGACATCCCACCGGGCGTGCCATCCTTTTGTTCACACGCGGGTGGGGTTTGTTACCAGCGTGACACATGTGCGGTGACCGGAGTGAGGGGTAGGATATAGCTACGGGAGAGAGACCAGAAGGTAATGTGTTTTGGGCACTCCCTCTCACGACCGTATCTATCTCAAAGCGGCACCGTGCGCTCTCCTTTTATGGAGAGTTGAGGGGAGACCGAGTAACACGAGAAGTTTTCAAGTTGAGGGGAAACGTGACTGGGATGCTGGCATGCCAGTCGATTTCTCGACAATCACCTATGGAACAAAATGTTTAACCGGGGATGCACCACCAGGGCACGACACGTGGACTCAAGGGGTGAGGTACACGTGGAGGGAATGACGGTTCCATGGGTGCGAGTGCATAGGCGACTGTGGGGAGTCATGTACAGGATGTCTTTCCCCACCGACCTCAAGCAGTCGGTGTTTATTTGCATCGGATTGAATCCGAAGACCTTCATTCCATGCTGAAGTGGAGTCCGTATATTCCTGAAGTCCTAGGTGGAAAGCCAGGGGCACTTTGCAGCTGTAAGTTTGCCTCTCTACTGCATGGTGTTGACTGAGGTCAGGGGGTCTAGAGGTTCACGCTAGGTAACACAGAGGGAGGACTGAGGGCCTGAATGTGGATGCGAATTGACAGTTTAATACTGAGATGTACATCTTTATAGGTGGGCCGTAGTGGCAAGAATACAGCTGGTGCACGTCATGGGACAATTTAGATGTGATGATCGGCCCCTGGGTCAATGCATGATGGGTGAACACATATGTGTTTTACAGAGGGCTCCTCCCATGGTGTGGGCCAGGGCCGCGATGCTGAACGGGGACTCGTGACTGGATGGCCGGAGGGATGTATCAATCCGGTGTCTGGGCGAGGGCCGACCATGACTCAAGTTGAGTGGCCAAGCGTGGCCTCGTGACTGCGAGAGAGCATGACGTCGTGGCACATGTGTGGTTGCGATCGATGGGCACGTGAGGGGAAATCCCGACATGAGGGGACCATGTCATAATGTATCACATACGGTGGGTGTTGACTTGTGTCTGATGGCTACATACAGCATGGGGGGAGTGCAAACGACATACCCTCAGCGTATTAGGCTGACGAACAAGTCACCCACGCATAATTCTCCTTAGCTCATTGCTTGGAGCTGCTCGAAGCTTGAAGCTGCATCTGTGTGTTGTATCCTTGCATGTCTATGCCCCTTGAGCTTCTAAGGGGGGTTTTATAGGGAAGTTAAGGGTTGGAATGGGTTTAGGAGGGGTAGCTTGAGGGGTAAAGCCAACCCGCGTAAACCCCAGTGAATAGTAATGGTTTACGCGGACCAGCTTGAAGGGTTAAGCTAGCCCACGTAAACCCAAGTGAATAGTGCTTGGGAGTTGCACAGGTTGAGGAGGGGAGAAGGGGTTTACACGGACTAGCTCAAAGGGTTGAGCTGGTCTGCGTAAACCCCTCCTTGGAGGGGTATTCTGGTCAATGGAGGGGGCTGGAATGGGTTTAGGCGGACCAGCCACAGGGGGTGACGCTAGTCTGCCTAAACCCCCTCCCCCATCGCGCTCTCTCTCTCTTCCCCACGTTCTCTCTCCTCTACACTCCCATTTGCTCGGTTCGCTGTCCAAACGGACGCCGGTCAACGCGTGGGAGGTACCGACGGGACGGGCTCGACGCAAGGATCGCGTTGGTACCCTTTTTCCCTCGGATCGTGGAGCGTGGAGACGTATGCGAGCTAGAAGATGGTGTGACCCCCGTCGCCCGTTCGGCACCGATTCACGGTCTTCGCCGCGCAAGAGGTAGGGGATCGGACTCCTCATCTCACCAGGAATCCATTGACACCCTCTGCATCGCCATTTTCCTCATTTTCTGTGCAATTCTTCTTTTGGGAGATTTTGGGGTTTTAATCTCTGTTTACTTGCCTCTCTCATTTCTTAGCCCAGACGGCTACTGATCGAAGACGGAGAGGTACTGTTGGATCGGTCGCATCGCGAGGATCGCGCTGATGCCTTCCATTCCTTGATTCATGCAACGTGGAGTCGAGCTGGGTCGCGAGGTGCCGTTTCTCCCTCACGCCGATTCGCGGTTGATTCGTCGCTTTCGCCATCGTCCAGGTAGGGGGATGGATACCTTATCGCGCCAGGACACCGCCGGTATCACTTGCACCGTGGTCCGACGCCCTCTGCATCGTATTTCATGTATCTTTCGGTTTAATGCATTTGAGTTTATTTATTGTGAAATTTATTGTTTAATTTTTAAAATTAACTCCATGGGCATGATAATTCATTTCTAGTGGTATGATTAGGCTTGGTATGTTGGTTTGGCTTGGCAGGATGGTTGGGTTTTGTAATCTGTCGTGTCCCCCGGTGATTTCAATCGACCGGGCGGGGTTTCCGATTCTGAATTCCGGAGTCATGAAACCCAAGTGATATAACGCGCCTGTCCCGGTGCGTTATACCCCTTTAACGCATCCCTTGCAGTGCATTATGTGAATAGTGTCTGAGTTTTCCTATAGATTTTAATGTTCAGGTGGCTTTAACGCACCTCTAGCAGTGCGTTATGGTCCTTTGTTTTGAGTTGAAGGTCCATTACCTTTAACGACCCTGTCCCTGTGCGTCGTGTATTGTATGACGCCCCTATTGAGGTGCGTTACCTTCCGTGTTTTCTGTGGAATTTAGTCATTTTGGAAGGCATAACGGCTCACGAGAGGCACGTTATGTCCATTATAATGCCCCCTCCGCGGTCCGTTATATTCCTTGTCTGTCGTGTGTCGTAGCTGGCGGCATTAACACGCCCGTTCCCGTGCATTATAGTCTTATTGCGCCCCTGTTGTGGTGCATTATAGTCTGGGTTATCTATGAATTTTCTGTGTTCTGAGAAGCATAGCGGTCCTTCCCCGGTCCGTTATGGTGTATAACGTGGAGGTTCCGGTCCGTTATATGCATGGAGTTTTCAAAAGCTTGCATGTGTAATTTTTATACAATCCATGTTTCATGTGCGTCATGTTTAAATTATTTTATACACTGTGGCATTCTTCTACATCCCATAAGAGCAGCTTTATGATGGAGACATCACCACCACCTCCCTCTGGCTCGGGTCGTCCACACACCCAAGATTGGATTAAGCTCGAGCTTCATCTCACATGGGTCCCATTATCTATTTTGAGCATTTTAGTTGAGTCATTTTGATGTATTTTCCCTCCTCATAGGACCACACATCACTACGTACGGTCAAGGTTAGGCCGTTTATGTCAAGGGGTTGCATGGTCTGTCCTGGGCCGCATGGGATTTGTATGGTCCCGTGCAGACCGCAGGATATTTGTGTGGCACCCTAATGGCCGCTCTTCATGTGTTGTTTTCCAAATTAAGGTGCGGCCGTTCCTGGGCCGCACGAGGTTTGAACGGTCGAATTGGGACCGCATGATCTTTGGACGGCACCCTAGGGACCGCCTTTCCTATGTCGGTTGGTTGGTTTTATACGGTCAACCATGGACCGCACGAGTGTTGTGCGGCCTAATGTAGACCGCAAGAGGTTGTGCGGCCATCTATGGTCTGCCCTTCCTATGTCGATTTTCAGACTTAGTACGGCCGTGCCTTGGCCGCATGAGGTTTGTGCGGCCCTATGTGGGCTGCATGTTATTGGTTATACGGGCGATCTGAGACCACACATCCATCATCTTCCCCGACGACGGCAATGGTCATCCCCATTGGCGAAGAGCCCTCTATGGCCCCCCAAATCGGTCCCTAAGCATACATCTAAACCCACCCTATGCATGCATGGTTTTAATGAACAACGGGGGGGGTTTTTCGTGGCCTACCTCGGGGTCCCGTGCGACTTTCCCCGACGTCACCGGCACTGCGGTGAGCTCCTTCGGTGGTGGCACCTCTTTGGCTCCTTCATCTGTGATGGGCTCCCCTACGGTGGCCTCTTCGGCGATGGACGGCGTGGTGGTCTCCTCCTCCACGGCGGCGGGGGCTGTGATTGTTGTCTCTTCCTCCAACGGTGATGGCGGTGGCTCTTCCTACCCGGACGATGGCGGTGGTCGGCGGGCTTGGGTTTTGGTTCTCATCAGGTGGAGGGAGAGAGTGGGTGGTTGGAGAGGAAGAGAGAGGGGAAGGTGGGGGTTTGTTTTTGGGTGTGGCCCTTCTTCTCCTCTCCCTCTACCGGTTACGGTGGAGGAGGGGGGAGACGAAGGGCCAGTTGCATTTAAAATTCCCAGGAGTTGTGCGGTCTTACGATAGACCGCACTACTTAAGCGGTCTATCATGGGCCGCACATCAACCGCACATCTCCTGCTATAATGCGGTTGATGATTGACCGCTCTTACTGTTAAGCGGCTCATTTTGGACCGCTTATCTTTGGAATACATTTTTATGAACTCTTCCCATGCACATCATGCTTGCTTAATACTTTGATTATTTTAATGATGACCCTCAAACAATCTACCCTGCAGCATTATCACCCACTCACCTGGTGGCCCGCCAACAGGTAAGACAGGTAATGTATTTCGTTCCCATGTCCTTTAATGCATTACTATATGATATTAAGCTACATTATCTTGAGAACCAGTTGGATACTCAAGTGTTCCAGGATCAGATGTTCCCCTTTAACAAAAATAGGTGATGATCTAGGTGCGCGCGTTTAACCTCCGGATAGGCCGTTGGATTGGGAAAATCATGAGACAACGGTTCTATCCTGCACACCGTGGTTGCAGATGGTGTCCTGATCTTGATTATCTTTGGTCCAGCATAACTATTCTCGAGTATTTTATATTTTATTCTTTCTTTGCATTCATTTTGATGATTTCTTTACTTTAGCCCAGCATGCATCATGCGCATCTTTTTTGAGTTTTTCCCATTGGTTAGAGGAGATCACGTTGGGTTAATGTTCATCATCTTGCATCATGTGTTCGGATTGGTTGGCCTTCATGTGCCATGAAGTCCGTGTGAGACACGTCCCGTGTTTTGGCAAGGTGGTTGCCAGTGAGAAGCGTTGCCCATCCCCTGATGTGTAAGGGTGTTGGCGCTGCTCCAGAAGGATGAGTGCCAGTTGGGTGGTGTTTGTGAGATTTTACAACTGGTGTTGTGATTTCTGAGGCGTTGTGGATCAGAGCCTGTGGAGTTACAGAGGATTGTTAGGATAGAGGATCCTGAGTCGTCATTGTGGTGACTGTGCACGTGGATCTGAGTGTGCAGCGGAGGATCGTAGCGTTGGATGCTACGGGTGAATTTTTGAGGATGTGTTGAGCGTCGGAGGATTGGTTCCTCAGTGAGAGATTATCTCGGGTTGTGTGAGACGTATTGTTGCTGTGCCATTGCTTGAGGCATTATGGTTTGTGGCACTGGCTGGATTGAGAATTGGGAAAATGTACTGGCGAGGTTGCCGCATGAGTACCCTATTTCTGTGTTGGAGATCGTGTTTTTGGAGAAGTGATGTCTGGCAAGGTTGTGGGTCCCGGTTGGTGGCCGTGAGCTACTGGTGAGGTTGATTGAGTGATCGACCATGGTAAGAAGTGTATTGTCTGGGGACCCGTGTGCATTGGTCGTGACATTTTCGACCTGCTTGCAGTGGTAGCAGGCGACACTTGTTGGTTTTTTAGAAGTGTGTTGTGGATTGTGAGAGGTTATGTCCCGAGGCTCTGTGGTGAGAGCGGAATCGGGATTGGCAGGCATCCTTTTGGATCATTTTTGAGGCGAAGGGTTTGATGAGATAGGACAAAGGACGATGTCTGTGTGCGAAGGTCTCTGATGAGACGTTGGCGTTGGATATGGTGATCCCTGGTCTGTGTCCAGCAGGGGAGGATTTTTTGATGTATTGTGTCGAGTGACGTGCGTACCGAGGTGGGATCTTGTCATGTGGTTTCACCGTGCTCCCCTGAGAGGGTAGAGTTGGCGTGAAGTTCGAGATCGGTTGCAGTGTCCGAGCGATATTTGCCTTGAGTCGAGGTGTTGGTCTGTGGAAGAGTCAGCGGATGGCCCGTCGTGATTTGAAGCATGCTTATTGGGGCGGTGGAGATTTTTTGTTGACGCATATCTGGTGACCAGTGAATGGTCTTTCACAGACAGAAGATACTGGTTTTTGGGGCTCGAGAGTGGCATGAGCCGTGTGCCAGCGAGGCCATGGGTGGCCGATTATGAGATGTGCTTTTTTCAGATTGGATCTGGGATTTGTGAGAAGTTGTCTTCTGGCAAGAATTAGTCCGGTGCTGTTGTAAGTGGTCGGCTTGCCGGGTGTGAGCTGGTGGAAGCTCGACGTTGGTTGCCCTTGGTGTAGGGTGTGAGAGCAGTCAGTGAGTTGAGAAGCTGGCATTTAGTTGGTCCGCCGAGTGTGGGCGTTGACCGGTAGTGTTGGTTATCGTTGTAAGGAGTGTGTTTTCTTGATGAGCGTAGTGGTGTCTATGGTGTCGTGTTTGGTTTTACGTCGGTTGAGGTGACGCCAGACTTGTGCCTTCTTGCATGTGCCTGCTCTGAGGATCGATGTGTATCGCAATGCTACAACTGGCCCAGTGAATGAAGAGGGAATCCTTCACTGTCGGGGAATTATAGAGGTCCCGATGGAGAAGATTCTAGTTCATCGAGAGGAATTCCCGAACGGAGAGTCCTTCCTTCATCGAGAGGGGATAATTTCCTAGAAAATGCAAAAAAAGGGGGAGGATGCATGCAATGTTACTGTAGAACAGAGATACACAAAACACATAAATGGAACAGGAAGAACAGAAAATATGCAGAACAGAATAGAGTAGAACAAATATCAGACAAAGAGATGAAGATGCCTCCACTCAGATAGACACCTTTTTAAGAGCGCGTCCACTTGTCAAGATGCCTCTAAACACAAGCTGAGATGGTATCTGGGTGATGTTGTTGAATAGGCGTCTACCCATAGGGACGCGTATATAAATACATGTATTGGGATGCAGACGCATTCTCAGACAGAAACCTACTTTTCCAGAACCGACTAAAGGAAGAATGTGGAAGGACTTCCACAACTCAAACACATCAAAATTTGGCAATCAACTGAATAAATGAGATACTTTCTTAGAACATGTTCTTCTTTCTAAAACAATTGAAACCTCTCAAGAAATCACAAGGGACTATGGGGGAGTGCACGTGGTGCACGAGAGATGAAAATAAAAGTGCTGCGGGGAGCAGAACTGTAACGTGCAAAGGCACAATAAGGAGGGGCACACACGAGTGCCAAAAGGAGGGGCTATTGGAACCCTCGTTTTGATGATGTGACACTATGAATCATGTTGTGACAAAACTATCTCAATCATAATATCTTGAGTGTTACTTTTTGTTCTTAAGTTTTGATGCCATTCAGATAGGTCATGCATCTTAATAAATGTCAGGAACATAAGGTCGATGCATATGTAGACAATTAGTCATGTTGGTCGATGCAACTAAGCATTACGTTGAACATAAGGTCGATGCATATTCATGCTTGCATCTTGTCAGGTAGATGCACATACACGCATGAAGTCTGTTAGGACGGTGCATGTACACTCCATCACTCTACCAGGTCGATGCATCAAAGGCCCTTATCTTCAGCAAGATCGATGCACATATATGCATTTAGTCTATCTGGCCAACGTGCTTGAAAGCGTTATGTCCATCAGGTTGATACACATGCAGCAATACGCTCTATCAGGTCGATGCACATTTAGAGTCGAGATCATAACAGGTCGATGCACATATGTCATTCATTGGACTCTAGTCAATGAATTCATGTTTGCTTAAGACATCAGGTCGATGCTTGAGCACTAGTTGTACTAGCCATCGCCTTGACAGGTCAGTGCAGCTACACCTGTTGTAACTCGACAGGTCAATCTATGGTTCATAGGTCGGTGCATCCCCATGTGTTCTTGTCCTTATCTATTCTCTCTTTGCACATCAGGTCTACCTGTGGTTTATACAGGTGGATACAGCTGTAATTGAACTACTGCATTTACTCTGTAATGTACACTCACAGGTCAGTGCACTGAGTGTATGCATCGAGGCGTTTGTATCACCACATATTCTTTTGATCTATGTGTCTGATCATTATGAAATTGCTTAAACATGCATTCTCTTAAGCACTCATTATAATATCTCATTAGCCATATGATGATAGGGTTGATAACTGATTTTCACGCCTTCAACAAGACGCTTTACACTTTGCTGGCGAAGATTGTTAATTCCATTAAGATGGATTGGGAAGATAGGATGTACGAAGCTCTATGGACTTATCATATAGTCTATAAAACCCCAACTGGCTGCTCACCATTTTCCCTTGTATATGGGTCAGGGGTGGTGGTGCAGATTGAACTGGTGGTTCCATCACTGCGGGTTGCCATTCAACATGGTCTGGCTAGCGACAAATAAACCAACATAGAAAGAAGACTGGAGGAGCTTACTGAGCTGGAAGGTAGGCGACTCCAGGTACAACAAAACATCCAATTATACCAGGCTCGCATGGCCCGTGCTTTTGATAAGCTGGTCAAAGAGCAAGGATTTAAGAAAGGCGACCTAGTTATGGTCCAAAGAAGAGAAGTAATGGCAGCTAACCCCAAAGGGAAGTTGATTGAAAATTGGGTAGGTCCATATGTGGTACAGCAGGTCTACGAAGGAGGTGCTTACATCCTGGTGGATCACAAGAGCATAGTTCAGTTTTCCCCTCTTAATGGGAAGGACATGAAGTTATATCGGGTGGCTACATCGGCACCTGAAGATTGAACAAGCTCAAAAGAGCTGCATAACGACACATAGTCCCACCGGGTCACGATGCCCTCAATGGACCTTACGTCCGCACGGGTGAAGAAAGCCTTTTCCCTTGCACAGGCATTAGCCCTTTGCTTGTTAATACCACCCTACAATGCTCTCGACGGACCCTACGTTCATAGGGATAAAAAAAACTCTCCCTTTACATTGGCATTACTCCCTTGCCAATGAATAAATCCCATTTCTCAATGCAAGGCTTTGTGCCACAGTCAAAATTTACACAATATCGTCATTTCGGACCCTACGTCTGAATCGGCGCAAAAACTCTTCCTTTGCATTCGCATTAATCCCTTGTCAACGAATAAGCCCTTCTCTCGACGCAAGGCTTCATGCCCTATCCAACTTTTACACGATATCGCCATTGCCGACCTTACGTCCGAATCGACAGAAACTCTTCCTTCGCATTGGCATTAATCCCTTGTCAACGAATAAGCCCTTCTCTCTGTGCAAGGCTTCATGCCCTAGCCAACTTTTACACGATATCACCATTACGGACCCTACGTCCGAATCGGCGCATAAACTCTTCTTTTGCGTTGGCATTAACCCCTTGTCAATGAATAAACCTCTTCTCTCGGCGCAAGGCTTCGTGCCCTAGCCAACTTTTACATGATATCGTCATTGCGGACCTTACGTCCGAATCAACATAGAAACTCTTCCTTTGTGTTAGCATTAATCCCTTGTCAATGAATAAGCCCTTCTCTCGGCAGAAGGCTTCGTGCCCTAGCCAACTTTTACACGATATTGTGATGGGGACATCTCCTACCACTTCTCATTTTCCGAGGGACCCGTTGCTCGTCGGCTATGATCCATGATGTTCGCCACATTTTTCTGAGTCATTGCATGTAATTTTCATATTTTCTTGAGTCATAATTATGTAATTTTCCTTTTATTTGAGTCCACTATCTAGGTTTATGAGTCATTTACCTAAGTCCAGAGTCCTAGGGATAATTAGATAGGCTATTGGGCCCAATTCAATGGGCTTGGCCCATGGGCGCCCTCCCCCTTCCCCACCTTTTCAATGATAAGACTCAAATAAAATATGAAAATACATGCTATGACTCAAGGACATGATGGTATATGATGACGATCCATCTGAGCTCTGAAAAGTGTGGAGGGGTAAATGATGTCCCCATCAGTTGGGCTTCAGGCAAGAATACCATTGGAAGGCCATTCCCGTAAGTGAGGTGGCAAAGTAGCGGAGGAGGTAAGACTCATCCAATGTGAGTTCGCCCATGGCCGTGACGTAGTAGGCCAAGTGTTCATGTGGAGACCCTTGACCGTCGAACTTCTACAACTTCAGCAACTTGGCGTACTTCGGGGGAAATTTCTTGAGCTGATGGTGGAGCGGATAGGGGACACTGTCGAGATCTATAGTCGTGACCCCTTCTCCAAACTGGGCGAGCTTGCTCTCAACAATTCGCTCGATCATCTGGCGTTGTGCCATGAGATTTTTCGGCACTGACATGTTGGATGGCCCCTCGGCCAAGGGCATGCTGATCTGAACAATGGTAGGGATCTGAGTAGCTGTCGCTGAGGTGTTAGCACCATTTTACCCATCTGGCGGGATCGACGCCTCCGTCGAAGGTCTAGTGGGCAGTTGAGGATTGAGGCCACGCTCCTGAAGCACGTCTTGCAGGAGGTCCTTCAAGTGCTGGTTCTCCTTCATGAGAGTCTCAAGAGTTACCTCTTGGACTTCACCAGCCAAGGGGTCATTGTTGACTGGCTCTGTGTTGACGGGGGTGGCATGTTCCTCAATGGAAACTTCCTCCGCTCGCGTCGATATCTGAGGCCCGACAGAGGTGCCGACATGGCCGACAGGAGCCGATAGCTGAGTCGGGTGACGCGATCTCCTGAGGTGAGATATGGGCTGGTTCAGATAGTAAGTTTGAACCTCTGGCTGGTGCCCGGTGGTGTAACACATGAACACTCTGACCATGTCATTGAGGAGCCAGACTGCCCGCCTCTTCTGGGAACGCTTCTTGGGATTGATAGGTGCCCCCAGCCTATCAAAGACTGAGGTGCGTTGCGGAGGAGTCTTCATCGTGGCATCTGCCAGAGGAGAGCTTAGGGCTGGATATTGGTGGGGCCCAAAACGAGCCTATCTCTACTTCCGCCTATCTGAGCGAGAGGTGATGAGGGACTGGGCGCCATCGGATGAGGCGGCTATAGGGCCAACTGCACCTTGCTTGGCACGGCGCCCTAGTGCCCAAAAGGGGTTGCTGAGATGCGCCTCCCAGATAGCTTGAGCTTCCTCTAGGGTAACCTAGATCCTTAACAAGTCAGGTTGCTGGTCCCCCTCGTCCCTGCATCTTCGACGGGGCTTGGGAGTTGGAATGCCAAAATGGCACTGGCGCCTCTGGGTCATTGCCAAAGCATTCACCCTTTTGAGTTTCACCTTGTCTTCCCGCGTTCGACGCAAGAGGCTAATGCGGTTGGTAGTAGGGACCATAGAGATGATCCGTTCTGGAGGTATAATGGGGTCACCCCCATCCAGGCGAATCCGTAAATCCCCGACAAGGATGGTCTTGCTGGAGTTACTGGTGGCAACAGCGGGTCACTTGCCTTTACAGCTACGATGCTACTTCTTCTGGGGAGCCAAAGATGATTCCGCTCCGAGGTGGTAGACTAAGAAAATCGGGCCCGTAAATGCTGGTGGCGCAACGCCGCTCACCGAGAATATTGGAATGGACCCCCAAGACGCATAGTTTGTAGTGGGGGCCAGTGGCTTGGTGACTCGAGTGTAGGCCTTCGCCCGAGCCGATAATATTGTTACAGATGCCCGCAACGATGTGCTTGCACCTAGAGCTGACACTGCAGGGGGTACCGGGATGCTGGTGACCCAAGTCCTTGAGCCTAGACTGGGAGCTGGCGAGACCGGAAGGCGTGATAGGAGGCCCTCAGTCCATGCCGGAGTCGGTGCATCTCATAGAGGCAAACCAATGCTGGGAGTCAGTGTTGTCAGGTTGTGGGAGCAGTGCCCTCGAGGTAGAGCCGAGAGATCCAGAGCCTGACGTGAAACACTCATACCAGACGTCATCCGCTGGAAACCCCATGGTTGTACGCCCTGTCTGGATGCTGGGCCGCCTCGTACCAGGGGTTGAGAACCTGAGTGAGGCAGTTGTTCTTCTGAGGTTCGGGTCAAGAGGCCCGAACAGGGTGCTGGGGAGCCGTGCCCCCAGGTCATGGGACCCATGTGGGGAGCTAGCTCAGTGGAGGCTCGGGGTTGATGGCCCGAGCAGGGTGCTGAGGAGTCGAACACCTTAGGGTGGAGACCCACGCCAGATGCGGACTTGGCCGGGGCCCGAGGCTGGAGGCCCTAGTGAACTGCAGAAGTGGAGACCAAAACTCGGGACGCGAGGCCCATGTCAAGAGTCGGTCGAAACTGGGCCTGGGGTCTGGCGCTTGCCCTGGCTGGGGCTGGTCCAGAACCCCTACGGGAATCAGTGATGGGAGAGTTGAGCCTAACGCTCGGTCTGGCTATTGAGGCTGGTGACTGGCACGGCGCATTAGTGGCGTCAAAAGAGATAGGAGCTGGGGGTGGCGACGGAGCAGCCACGGGGACCACACCCAAAAAGTAAGGTGATCCGACAACCAAGGCAAAGCTGCCAAAAGTGATCGGCACCCCCAAGTAGCCCACCCGTGTGTGGGTGACGACGACGATGGGACCGTAGGTGGCAACTGCCATAATTGTGGGAGCATCAGACGAGCAGAGGTGACGGCCACTGACGGTCGTCGAACGTGATCCGGCAACTAGAAGGTGAACTGAAAGCTGCTGGAAAGTGAGCATGGGTCCTCTTCTTCTATCTCTCCTGCAAGGACAGGAAAGGGGCACCAGGGCTTCAGGGCTGGCATGAGCTTTCTCTTCAGTAAAAAGAAGGAAGGCGGGAGACGTCCCACCGGGCGTGCCATCCTTTTTGTTCTCATGCGTGGGAGTAGGGTTTCATTCCATCGGCACAGTGCGTGGTGTGTGCGGTGACCGAGGTAAGGGGTAGGATATAGCTACGGGAGAGGTGTCGGAACGGGATGCGTTAGGGCACTCTCCCTCATGGCCGTATCTTTCTCAGAGTGACACCGTGCACTCACCTTTTTCAGAGAGTCGAGGGGAGACCGAGTGGCACAAGAGGTTTCCAGGTTTAGGGGGAAACAAGGCTGGGATGCGGGGGTGCCAGTCGATTTCTCGATAATCACCCATGGAACTGAATATTTAACTGGGGATGCGCCACTAGGGTGCGGCACATGGACTCAAGGGGTGAGAGACACGTGGAGGGAAGGATGATTCCGTGGGTACGAGTGTGCAGGCGACTGTGGGCAGTCATGTACAGGACGTCTTTCCCCACCGACTGCAAGCAGTCGGTGTTTATTTACATCAGATTGAATCTGAAGACCTTCATTCCATGTTGAAGAGGAGTCCGTATATTCTTGAAGTCCTAGATGGAGAGCCAAGGGCACTCCGTAGCTGTAGGTTCACCTTTTTACTGGGTGGTGTTGGCTGGGGACAGAGGTGCTGGAGGTTCATGCTAGGTGACATAGAGGGAGGACTGAGGGCCTGAACGTGGATGCGAGGGCATTCGTCCAATTGTCAGTGGTATAGTGAGGTGTATATTTCTTTACAAGCAGGTCGTAGTGGCCAAGGTACAACTGGTGCATGCCACGGGACAGTTCCGATGTGCTAGTCGGTCCTCGGGTCGATGCATGACGGGTGAACACGTATGTGTTTTTACAGAGAGCTCCTCCCGTGACGTGGGCCATAGCCACGGTGCCGAACAAGGGGGGGTTATGACTAACTGGGCAACTGAGGGGATGCATCAATCAGATGTCTGGGCGAGGGTCGATCTCGACTCAAGTTGAGCGGCCGGACATGGCCTCACGACTGCGAGAGAGCATGACGTCATGGCATGTGTGCGGTTGCGACCGACGAGCACGTGAGGGGAAATCCCGGCATAAGGGGGTGCTTGCCCATGTCGTAATGTCTCACATAAGGTGGGTGTTGACTTGTGCGTGTCGGCTACATACGACGTGAGGGGAGTGCAAACGACATACCCCCGGCGTATTAGGCCGACGAACAAGTCACCCACGCACAATTCTCCTTAGCTCGTTGCTCATTAAAGTATTTCTGAGTTCAGTCTATCAGAAGCTTAGTCTGCCCGATCCTCTAACTGATTACAGGAGAACAGTTAAGATGGTTATGTTTCATGTGAGTTAAATTCCACTACATGGTCTAGTTATTCTAGAGCTCAGAAGGTGATGAGCTTGGTTTTGTTAACAGCTTAGAATTGCTTAGGGACTTTCACATTAGTAGTCTAACTGTTTGATTCTGTGCACCTTATTTTTCATATCCTGTAGAGCTTAACTAGACTTAATTGCGCATCTGTGTCTAGTTACACCCTTAAGTATTTAAATCGGTCAAGATTTTTAGAGAGGGATTCATTCACTCCCCCTCTAAATCTATCGCACCTATCCCATCAGGCCCATCCCGGACCGTTCATGCCTTTGAGCGGCTCCCTTGTGACCGTCCAGTGGGTCTTGTCCGTTGTGTTGTCGGGTTGCCTTAGTGGCTTGTCCCGTGACCGTTTGAGCGTTGTGTTGGCCTCCGGTCAACCCGGTTGTGACCCAGTGATCAACTTTCGGTCTCGTGAGTGTCCCGGACACCCCGGAGGTTTCGTGTCCATGTTTTGAGGTGTCCGTGGGTTCCGTATTACCGTGGTTTCAGACCTAAGGACTAGGCTAGATTGATGGTGTCGTGCCATCACGTTCGACGGTCTTGACTTGAGTCTTGTGACTCAAGGACTGTTGGGTTAATAGGTCTAGTGGGCTGTCCAGAGTTTGGTGGCCTCGAGCCACTGGTTACTTCGTGTCACTCACAATGGGTGCATGTGTGGCTTTCGGTGTTCACATTTTGTGACTCGTCCACTAGTCGTAGCCTTCTTACGGCACGCGTGTGCTGACCCACTCAGAAGTGGTGGAGCGACTGACCCGAGTTAGACAGTGAGTAGGCTCGTTACCATAGGGCCCCCACGTACAGTCGAGTTCGGACTTAAGGGGAAAAACCAGCTAGAGGATAGGCCTAAGGCTTATGGCCTGAGTGTGCACACGAGGCTGAGGGTTCGAACCCGTGCTGACGAGCGTGACCTCAGCTAGTCTTTATTTTGTGGTACTTTTGGTTACTGAGTGTGCCTTTGTCTCTGTCTGGGGCGTTGTAGCTAGACACTTGTGACACGGTGTAAGACATCAGGTGATACATCCGGCCGTTCTTCTAGTGGGTGGTGCTCCCGTCACGTGACGTGAGTTGTCATGTCCCAGGTTTCCGTTTCCCGTCCGCGAGATGAGGTTCCACGTGTTGTTTCGGGAGCGTTCCCGAAGTCGAGGTCTAGGATTTCTCGTGAGCGTCACCGAGGGCTTTCCCTAGACGACGTAGAGTTTACGACAGGGAGGTTGTGACTATACTTTCGGACCGTGTGGTTTCGACTCAGGCCCTGCTATGAGGGCAGGTTTTCACGACTGGGACGTCGTGGCATTTTCCTAGTAGTGTGGCTTGGGTGGTTCATGTCTGGTAGTCCCCGGCCATGAGATCATGATGTCGGGTACGTGACTTGGTTGTCCCCCGACGGGAGACTGGGCCGTGTTTTTCAGTACAGTAGGAGTAGCTGTAGAGTCAAGGTTTTTATCGGCCACCGTAGTTACCTTCCTGCTTTCGTAGCTAGCGTAGCTTTCCTTTCCGCCGTTATTTTCTCGGTTGGGGTTCCAATCATTTTTGTTGGGGTAGATCTATTCACCCCCCTCTAGATCTTTAGCTTATCCGTTCTTTCATCATGAATATGAAGATGGCTTGCAAGCCAAGTACTCAGAATCTCCCCCACAGTGGGAGGGGAATAAAAGAATAACACTAATTGAAAGGCTGACGTTCCCTAGTCAAGCCAAGAGGGTAGTATGGGGGCAAAGAAAAAGAATGCAATTCTTCACTAGCAACATGGCAAGGGTGGCCAGTAGATATGGGGCCCTATCCGAAGACCCAGAACAATTGGCCAACCTAGCCGGAAGGCCTGGGCTAGTAACAAGAAGAGGCAAAGCTGCAGGAGAAGTGTTCAAAGCAGCCAAAGAAAAGTAAGCTATCACTACTTCAATTGCCAACATGGTGACTTCTGAAGGAGAAGTGACTCCTTTGCCTGCCTCGTTTGAAGGTGTTTCGGATGAAGCATTCGAGGGTACTTCCATAATGGCAATGCTAGACCCAGCTATCTTAACGATGCTGCAAAATTATCAGCAAGAGATTGAAGCTTTGAAGAGGCAGCTGAATGAAAAGATTGAACAAACTCCTATCCCCTGGTAGCAAGATATGCATACTGAATCATCTCAGGAAGCTCCTAACTCGATCAATGCTACACTCTCACCTACTTCTCAAGTAACAAGCTATGGCAAGGCTGCTCTTCAGTCACATTTCCTGCAGCCACCACTGGCGCAAGTGGCATTTCCACAAATGCAGCATTTACCACGAACGATGTCACTGGCACTTCAAGCCGCAGCTATGACCACTCCTTCTACATAGTAGGCTGTGCATCTCCATCCAAGACCGATGGACCCGGCTGTGGTGAATAAGTCAATGGTGGAACAACTGATTGAAATGAACCTGGCTGAGAGGATAGACGGTGATTTCAGCACTTTTGATGTGTACAAGGTGCCGTATCTACCGCAATATGCAGCGAAGAGGCTCCCACCTGGCATCAACAACCCGCCTAAGTTTGAAAAGTTTGACGGGTAGGACTTTCCTAAAGAACATATTGCTTACTATATGATAGTGATGGGTGATCTGGCAGTAGATGAAGCCTACCTGCTAAAGTTCTTTGGGTCCTCACTGACAAGCCTAGCTTTTGAATGGTATTCCAATCTATCGGCTGGCTCTATAAGTGACTGGGCAGCTATGCGACGGAAGTTCTGGGAGTGATTCCATGTTGCTGAAAGGGAGGTCACAGTAGCCGAACTATATGTCTCTAGGCAGAGACATGATGAGACAACCCTAGAGTACATCAAAAGATGACAGAATCTTAGTATGACAGGCAAGTGGTTGCCACATCCAGAGGATGCAGTGCAAATATGCAAGCAAAATCTAAGTTGGGAAATCCTCGGTAGGATGATCGAAATTGAAATCCGGTCTTTCGACCGGCTAAATAATGTGGTTGCAGAGATTGAAGCCTTCATCTCTAGCTCTCCCTCTATTCCAACTACTATAAGCCATAATGGTAAGTCTACTGACAAGAGGCTATCACCCAAGGAAGTTCACACAGTTGATTTCAAAGCATTCGACCAACAAAAAGAAAAGGAGAAAGGAGTGGCTATTCCCCCTCTCCCTGAGCCAGTTGAGCAGCAAGAAATCTTGTCTTTGCGGGCCAAAAGCATAGAAATTTTAGCAGGCACCCTGTCCAAATGGTGTAACAGATCATATTGTGTACCCGGCAGTGAATCTGCCTCTTCCTGATCGGCAGCCGATTGTGAGGATTGGGGATTGGGTGCAGGTGCACCAGTGGAAGGATAACTTGGGTGAAATAAACGCCCGCTCCATAGGGCAAGGGTCTGGGCCGACACAGCATCAGATGGGCTCATGGCAAGCGGCTTAATGGTCCCGATAGGGTGGATAAATGGCATGACAGAGGTAGTGGGAGTAGTGGTGGGGATAATAGGCCGTGGAGGGAGGATAACTGGCGAAGGGTTAGATGAAGGGGTAGTGAAAATAATGGGGGTGATGGGCATAATGGTGGAGATGATAGGTCGTGGAGGGAGGATAGCTGGCGAAGGGCTAGATGGAGGTGTGGTGGTGATGGGTAAGGGCGTCGGTGGTAGAGTGGAGATGGGGGAAGCGGATGGCAGGACAAGGGGTTTAGTGGATGCGGCGGATGGAGGGGTTTGACAGTTAAGCGGGAGGATGACAGGGGTAGGAGGCGAAGTGGGGTTGCAGTAGGAGTGGTGGAGGGCCATGAGCCACTGTGTTGAAGCTTCGTCGTCATAAGACCACCAAGCGTCGGGAGCTGGGGGTTGAACAAGATTAACCTGAGCCGGTGCCGGTGGCTGAGGCTACAGAGCGGGCAGATGGTTTGGCATGGCATTTTGGTGGATCCCCAAATCTTGAACAGGCTGCTGCTGCTGTGGTTGTGGCTGCTGCGGTGCTTGTTGCTACACTTGCTGCCTCAGCGCTTGCCTTCTCTTTTCTTTAATTTCAACAATGGCCTTATGTATTTTGGTCCAGTCAATGCACTGCCCTTCATGTAAATCGTATACCAGATCTCGGAACTGAAAATAACCTTCAATAGTGTGCCCAGGTTGCCTATGGAACATGTAGTATTTGGATTGGTCAATGGCCGGGTTCCAGTTAGGCCGTTCCGGAGGGAGTTGGATTGTGCTCACAAACATGAGAGAAGAAAAAATATCCGTGAGGGACTCGGACAATGGAGGATATTGCACTCTTTTTGGAGCCGGGCGTTTATTGGTATAGCCGTTGGGTGGAGGGATGTTGTGGTATTGCTGGGGCTGTTGTGGCTGTTGTGGAGCGGGGAAGGTATTTTGCAGAGCGGGGAAGACAGGCTGGGTGTTCTGTGGAGTGGGGAAAACAGGTTGAGAATTTTGGGAGTGGAGATTTGGGGATTGCGTGGGGTCTGAGGAAAGCGGAGTGGAGCGGACTGGTTGGGGAAGGGGAAGGCAACAGCTTGTACTTGCTCGTTGGTCTAGACTCCTTCAGTGACAGGCCCCTGAGATTTTTTACTGTATTTGAGCTTTTGGGCCTCAAAGAGAGAGTGGATGGGGGAGTCCTTGAACTGGGTTTGAATAAATCTCGCCTGACTATAAAGTTGGTGCAAGTTGGCAATATCATTCATGGCCAATATATTGTGGAAAGTGAGTGTAGCATTGGAAATGAGCAATTTGACCTTCTCCTCCTCCGAAATATGACCCGGCACATGGGCTGCTATTGTGTATGTGATTTTGATGATTACAAAATGTTTATGTTCGCTTAGCTTTGTGCTTGAATGGAGCTTTGTACTTGAATCACACAAGCAATCACACAGCCAAATGAAACAAACCACAAGATATGGACAAAGGATTTTCTAGGTGGTTTGATTACTATCTACAATCTACGTCCACCACTTGCTCACCCCGATCAAGGATTCCTTGCAATAAGCAAAAGAGACAGGCAGACTCGGTCTGCAACAAGATGCTACCTAACAGCTTGAAACATGAGGGACATAAATCCCTCACCACAAGTGTTGCTACCCATAGAAACTTGGAACTTGGGCTTGCTACATGCAAGACCTGAATTAGAGAAGAATCTCCCTTCCTTTGAAAACTCAAAGGGAACCCGCGAGAGACGCCCGGTCACTCCCAAACGGAGACCTCAGTCTCCCTTCCTCTAGGTGCCCTTGGAGGGAGCACAACGGTAAGCCAAGTGAGAACAAAGAAAAAGGGAAAATAGAAATCTGAAAAGAGGAAACAGAATGTAGCTTCATCGAAGCACTTTGAGATGAACAAGGCTGACAGTTCTCTAGATTTCTCTTCTCACTCCCTTTCTCTTTCTGGCGCTACTCTCCTCTCAAAGGGGATCTTCTCACTAAAGGTGCTCTTGCCGCTTTTTGTGGCTTCTCGTGCTTTCTTCCATGGCCAAGGGTGCCTTTTTATAGGAACAGAGCCTCGGTAAGAGAGGGGCAGAAAGGCCTGGTGAATATCCATTGGTCCATGTGGCAAGTGGAGTGTCCTTGTTCTCTAAGCTTATAAAAATAAATGTGCCTTACTTTCTTGAATCTTGTGCCATATTGACACTGTAGCAAGAGTTAGTCAGACTCACGTGCCATCTTTTAGTCATTTCTGGGACGCATGCCATTCATCCTGGATCACGTGCTTGCCTTCATCCTGTAAGTTATAAGAGAGGCATTTCGTCAAACACCTTAGGGTCAGACTCTCAATGTATATGCTTAGACCTGGTGCAACATGTGCTCCGACTTTAACTAAGCCTTTTATGCTTGTGAGGGAATGCATGAATATACTATGAGCTTTAAAATTCATGTGTGCTGACTAAAATACATGTGCTCAAACCTTATGCATGCATATTCGTAGACCTTAAATTCCCTAATATGCACTGACCCAAAACATGCTCAAACCTGAAGGGCTTGGACTTCTTTACGTGCATAGACCTCGAATCCAAATGTGCATAGACTTTGGAGTCATAGGCAAGACATTCACAGACCTGAGTTCCATATATGCACCGACCCTAGACATGTGCCAGGCAAACGTGCATCGACCTTGTCTATGGTCTTACAAGATGTCCACCGACCTTTTATGCATTCAAGGAGAATGTGCACTGACCTTATATGCATTCAAGGAGAATGTGCACCGACCTTCCATGCAGTCTAGCAAATGTGCTCTGACCTTAGTATGCAGTCTAGCAAATGCGCACTGACCTTATATGCTTCAAGGAGAATGTGCACCGACCTTCCATGCAGTCTAGCAAATATGCTCTGATCTTAGTATGCAGTCTAGCAAATGTGCACTGACCTTATATGCTGTCTAACCCAATGTGCACCAACCTGATGATGCATGAGAGAAGAACAAGCGTTGACCTTATAGCACATGAGAGCAAAGTAGCATCGACCTTACTCTGTTGGAGAGCAAAGTAGCATCGACCTTACTATGCATAAGGTCTTGGGCCTAAAAGCCTTAGAATTAACTTTATGGGCCTAGTTTAAGTGGACCTATTTACCTGATTATTAATTGTACTCTCAAGTTAATTTAATTTACCTATAATTCATTTAATAGCCCATTAAGTCTTTTTAATTGATTAATAATTATATTTAATCCTAAAAAATCGTAGATAATTCTAAAAATTTCTAGGGCGCTACACTGCATGACTCTACCACCGCCACATGGGCACCACACCGGTAACTTGACCGAACTTAACTTCTCTCACCATGGAACCAGCGTGCCATATCAATAGGGAGATAAGCATGTGACTCTGATCCTACTGCACAGAACATCACCTCGGACTCCCGACACCCACACGGGAACTTACGAATGCAACTGGGTGTAAATGGGAAACAATAAAATTTAAAGAACCACACCAAAAGCACGACTCAGGCAGTGCAAAATTATACCTACCACGAGGTAGGACACCTCCTCGCTCGCCCGACTGCCCATCCCGCAACCTCGAAAGTCCAACCTTGCCATCTCAAAAGTCGTTGCAACTATTGGGACAGCCCTTCCGGGTCACCATGTGCCAAAAGTCCCACCTGACTACACCTGCGGCACCTCCCAGCATTAGAAATGACCTCTAGAGTTTGGGGTAGACCCTAAACACACGCTTCTTAATACATAAAACCCAAGAGAAAATCACAAAAATACCGAGGATAAGTAAAAACCAGGCAAAAATTGAGGCCATACCTTCTATGCACGAATTCCTCAACCAGGGTCAAACTCTATCACCGGCCTCCCCATGCCTCACCGAGGCTACCAAGGAACTATCATTGCTGGGGTGGCGGTTGGGGGCACTCACGGAGCACGTGCCCGACCCGACTGCACCTAAAATAAACCCTCTGCTTAGGGCAATCACGAACTAGGTGCCTCGTCCGATCACACTGGAAGCACCTCCGCTTCGCCACGGGCACCTGGTAAGGATGGCCCACATGAAAACCACCGCACCTTAGACATGGCCACGACTGCTCGGCCAGGCCACGCCATGGCCACCTCGTAGTTGGCTGCTCCATGGACTCCTCTGAGGCTTGCACCACCTGCTGCTCCTGCACCTACTCCTGCACCTACCATCGATGACTAAGCTCCTGGTGTCACCCAAAACCACGCCGAGCCGCCTATCTACACCTCTTCCTGTCCCGTCAGCGAGGACCATATACAAGGGAAGAGGATGCAACTGGCTCCTCCTATACCATCTGAGAGAGACCCCACTAGAACTGCAATGCCCTAACCTACTCCTGGGCACGCATCATGTCTACCTCCAAAATTGCCACCGTACGAAATGCTACCTCCACGTCAGCAACCCCGGAGGCCATTAAGGTCCGACGAATCTCTGGCCTTAGATAGGTGATCAACTGTTGAGCTAAAAACCTCATACTTGTCATGACCGACAGTGCATGTCACACCCCGAGCCATATGTGTATAGCGGAAGCAACCTCGGGGACGTGGATAGTCCGCAATAAGCCTCAAGCTAGCAATGTAATCAGAGCACAATAATATCCACATAAGAGGAATGCATAATATTTGACCAAAACTCCAACTTTTATTGATAATAATCAAAAGTACATGAATGTCTAACTCTTTAACATAAAGTCAATCCGTCCCCAGAACCCGCGCGCCCCCCCCCCACACCTAACCTAGCTGCCCTCACCAGCACCCAACGCCCCGGCCCCCTCTCCCTCTGCAACCCATGTTCGCCACCCCCCCTACTAGTGCATCCACAGCAGTCCTGGAGCCACCCCGTCGTCGCTTCCTCTTCCCGTGGATTAAGAAGTTCTGTTCTACTGCTCTCTGCTACAAGCCTGCAGTAGAGACTCAGCTGGCAGACCCACTAGTGGCATCCAAAGCGGGATTCAGCCTGAGGCGTCTTTAGAAGAGTCATCCACCTTCAAGTCGACCACACTCTGGAAGTGGTCCTGCCTCCGTTCGTTGACAGCATCAACCCCTACAGGCATTTCCGTGCAACTGTGCCCGGATTGCATCTGTTCCTGAGTGCCACTTGGCAACACTGACACTGACTTTCCCTGTGTGAATCGGCCAGAACTCCCTTCACAAGAGTTCTTATTCTTCGAAGCGCCGATGAACCAGAGGTGGTCCCGCCTTCTTTTGACAATGCCCCCACCCGAGGCGTCCATTCTCCCTCAGTCACGCCAGACCCAGAGCTCACTATTCACCCAGGACAGACTGCTGCCAAGTCAGCCCCGACACTCCCTTCTCCACTTAGTTTCAGGTCGAGTAGTATTCTGTAAAGTTGTGGATTTCAACGATACGAAACCAACGCAAGTGTTTTTGTCTCGTTCCGACATCAGCACAGAAGATTCCACCATGGCCATCGTCGACCTATCTTGCTATCCGCCTAGGAACCTGACGCCGACCATTTCAGTGACCACGACTGGCGAGGTGATCTGACGGCCACCAGCTTTTGAGGGTCCATAGAGATCCCTGTCTACTACGTCCATGAGTTGGTCCCGTCACTTTTGGAGTTCTGCATCGGGATTATAAAGGAGCAGATCAACAAAGGAAAAAAGATCAGGTTATTTCAACTGATCATTTACCCAACATGGCTCGCTAATGTTGTTCTGGTGCCTAAAGTCTCAGGCAAATTGTAGATGAGCGTCAACTTCACTGACCTTAACAAAGCTACTCCAAAGGATTGTTACCCATTGCTGAGCATCGACCAACTAGTCGATTCGAGCTCAGGTAATGAGCTTCTTAGTTTCTTGGATGCCTATTCCATACATCATCAGATTCGGATGCACCCAGAGGATGCTGAGAAAACGGCGTTTATCTCAAATCTTGGCATATATTACTACACCTGGATGCCTTTCGTGCTGAAGAATGTCGGTGCAACCTATCAGAGGTTGGCCAACCAGATTTTTGAAGACCAGATTTGGTGGAATGTGAAGCGCGCATCAATGATATGCTTGTCAAGTCTTCCAAGTCCGAAGATCATTTCTCTGACCTGACCGAGACCTTCCGCACTCTCCAAAGGTAGAATATAAAACTCAATCCCTCCAAATGCACCTTTGGAGTTAGGTTCGGAAAGTTCTTGGTGGTTTTTAGTGACCCAACAAGGGATATGTTAGGTACTATAGTAGGATCTAGAGGGGGGGTAAATAGATCCTTTCAAAACTTAGTGCCCAATTTAAGAAAAGCTTAGCCAAACTAATTCGGTTGCTGAGTGAGACACAGTCAGGTCTGCATATAAGAGGAACACAAGTATTTCTAAGGAGTTATGCATTGAATCCCTATGATTTTGATGATGTCATACACTATTTGTCAAAACATGTTTGTTTATATGCTCATACAGTCAGTGCACATTTCTCCTTGCCTTGATTCATGGACTGTGTAGTTTCCTCTAAAGTCCGTGCATATCATTTAGTCTGTGCAAGATTCAGGTTTGTGTCAAACATGGTCCGTGCACAAATAGGCTCCATGCACATTCTATAAGAATGTACAATATGGTCTATGCACATTCTATCAGAATGAACATTTACATCACTTAGAGTCCGAGCATGTTTCAAAGCCCTTGCATGGTTTAGTCTTCCTAAAAATAAAGTTCGTGCAAAAACATAAGTCCATGCATGTGTGAAGTCCATGCATGTTCTAACGCTATTGTTGCAAACATAAGTCCATGCATATTTTTGCTCTTTGCATTTTAAAGTCCGTGCATGTTTTATCTCACTCTCTTCTGACTCAATGCATTTTTCTCTTCTGAACATCTTTGAGTCTGTGCATGTTTCGCCAATGCATTCTAAGTCCGTGCAATCTAAGGTCCGTGCATGCTTTGGTTTGAACATCAAAGTCCGTGCACGTTTATATGCTAGCAAGGTCCGTGCATATTTCTGTGGAACTGCATACGTAGTCCGTGCATTGCTTAGACCCATTGCACATAAAGTCCGTGCATCCTTTAGTTTTTGTTAAGAATTAAGGTCCGTGCACGCCTTTAGTCTTTGTTGAAACTTTAAGTCTGTGCACATCATAAGTCCATGCATGTTTGTTCATTTGCCTCTCAAGTCCATGCAGGTTTCTACCTTAGGCAAATTCTACTCGATGCATTGTTGTTTAGTGGAAAATAAAGTCCATGCTAGTTACACACTACATGCAGAAGATCCGTGCAAGTTTCCTCTTGGGCATACATAGTCCATGCATATTTCTTTGTTAGAAGGAAAATAATGTATGTGCATGTGTTGACAACAAAAGTCCTTGCACGTTTTGCCCATAGGAATACCAAAGTCCATGCATATTTCTTGATCCATTGCAAACAAAGTCTTTACACATTCGCCAATCCAAGTCCGTGCACCTTTCTTATTTGGAATGAACCAAAGTCCTTGCATACTTCTGTATAAGCATACTCTGAGTCCGTGTGAATTGGGTACTTTTCTGAATATCTTCTGCATAACTAACACTGACTAGGTGTTTGTTATAATGACAGGGACTAAAATTAAAGGGACTTCCTGAGTACCAGGAGCGATGTTCGTGAATCTTAAGGTAGGGTACGTGATCCGAGGAGGAAAAGAAGCAGAGGTTGTTGACACGTGGCTAACGCAGAGCAGACCTGGACGATTCCTCAGGCGGGAAGCGTGGTCTCCACACTCCCACTCTTTCGTGAGCTCCCATATAAATAGACGTAGGCTGCACAGGTGAAAGAGAGAGGACAAGTGAGAAGAACATAGCTGATCGAAAAAGAAATAAAAGAAAGAAGATCTGAGTCCTCCGCTAGTGCCATTTCCCCATCAAAGAAATAGAGAGAAGTCCAGAAAGGAAGAGAGACTGATTGATCTTCCATACTGTCTGAGTCTGAATCTCTGCTTCTAAGGAAGCTACATTATCATTGTTTCTTATCGTCTGGTTCTATTTTCTATTCATCTTCATTTTTGAGTTAGTCTGCGTAAACCCCTTCTCCCCTACACTATTCACTCAGGTTTACGTGGGTTGGCTCAACCCCATGAGCTAGTCCACGTAAACCCCTTGTGACTCTTCAATTTCTCCTATAAAAACCCCTTAGGAGCTCAAGGGGTAGGGGCATCTAACATCAGAATCAAGGATTCAGATTGGCATCACAGGCTTCCCTCCAAGGCTTCAAGCGGCTCCCTACAACGAGCTAAGGAGAATTGTGCGTGGGTGACTTGTTTGTCGGCCTAATACACTAAGGGTATGTCGTTTGCACCCCCCACATACCGTATGTAGCCATCACACACAAGTTAGCATCCACCGTATGTGAGACATTATGACAGGGTCGAATCTCCCCTCATGCCGGGATTTCCCCTCACGTGCCCGTTGGTCCCAACCATACACGTGCCATGACGTCATGCTCTCTCGCAGTCACGAGGCCACGCTCAACTGCTCAACTTGAGTAATGGTCGGCCCTCGCCCAGACATCGGATCGACGCATCTCTCTAGTCTTCCAGTCACGATTCCCTGTTTGGCATCGCGGCCCTGGCCCACACTACGGAAGGAGCCCTCTGTAAAACACATACGTGTTTGCCCATCATGCATCGACCCGGGGAACGATCATCACATCGAAATTATCCTGTGGCATGCACCAATTGTATCCTTGCCACTGCGGCCTACCTGTAAACACATGTAAAACTCATAAATTAAACTGCCAATTGGATGAATGCTTTTGCATCAACGTTTAGCCCCTCAATCCTCCCTCTGTGTCACCCAGCGTGAACCCCCAGCACCCCCTAACCCCAGTCAACACCACCTAGTAAAGAGGTGAACCTACAGTTGTAAAGTGCCCCTGGCTCTCCACCTAGGACTTCAGGAATATACGGACTCCTCTTCAGTATGGAACGAAGGTCTTCGGATTCAATCCGATGTAAATAAACACCGACTACTTACGGTCGGTGGGGAAAGACGTCCTGTACATGACTCCCCACAGTCGCTTGCGCACTCACATCCACAGAACTATCATTCCCTCCACGTGTACCTCACCCCTCGAGTCCATATGCCGCGCCCTGGTGGCGCATCCCCGGTTAAACATTCAGTTCCATGGGTGATTGTCGAGAAATCGACTGGCACGCCCGCATGCCAGCCATGTTTCCCCTTAAACCCGAAAACCTCCCGTGTCACTCGATCTCCCCTCGACTCTTCAAAAATGATGAGTGCACGGTGTCGCTTTGAGATAGATACGGTCATGAGAGGAGTGCCCGAAACACATTACCTTCTGGCCTCTCTCTCGTAGCTATATCCTACCCCTCACTCCGGTCACCGCACCCCACGTCGCGTCGGCGACAACCCTGCCCGTGCGCGAACAGCTTATTTTTCATGAAGACAACATGCCCATGTGTTCTTAATTCAAGCTGACTGCTTGAGTAGGTGATATACTTGTTCATGGTTGGGTTAATCATTCATATTACCTTGTTCATATCTCATCACGTCATTGAAAGAAACCAATTAAAACCAACAGATAAATTTTTGGCGATAACGGTGGGACGTCTAGTGCCAATCGTGTTTGAGCCTCTGTTTGACCTGCTGTTATTGATTTACCCCAGTTGCCCTTGTGTTTTCCCTAGATTTTAGGATTTGAAAGATCTAGGGTATTATAGCCTCCCCTCCTTTAAGAAATTTCATCCTCAAAATTTAAGGAACTAGCAAGAAGAAGCAGGGAAGAACAAACCCCAATATGAACTCGAAACAACACAAATCTCAAAAAAAGACAATTTAGAGGAACTCTGCCAGACCACAACACAGGCACACGCTTTGGATCTCAAGGAAAGTCGATCCTCAGAACGAGCATGGCACACTAGTGGACACAAGTTTGACACCTCCGAAATAAGGCAATGTCGCTTTTGTCTCACAAGAAAGGAGACACGACCCATGCCACGAAAACAACTATCGATAAACAACAGTAGACACAACAAGCATCAGCTTAGACAAGGAAACATAGTCCTCTCAGCTAACAGCTCGACATCATCGGCTCTAGTGCCGAAGGCAACGACGAAAGCCTGGCACACTAGACACCAACGATAGCACTGGACCACAAGCACAATCAAGTCAGTCCTCACTTAGATATTACATCTGATTCGAGTCGCATGCTAACTCCACCATGACAGGAGAGTATAGCAAAACCAACTGACAAGACCTTGGTCCACACAATGCCAAGACAGATGCATAGGAAAATAATGGCCAAATGACAACCATAGCACTTGCAGAATCCCGGTTCCATACTGACCACAGAACCACAAGACACAACTGCAAGCTGGGTCACACCAAGGTACAAGAACAGCTGAGCACACGACTACAATGTATTAACCATGCATCAAGCAGCTCACCAACAAGGACCCACAACAACCATAACAATAATCTTGGGAAATGCATCTCAAGGACCACAGCCACGCCTCGAGAACACAACATCCAAGAGAAAATTACAGAGAAGTGGAGGGTACTCAACCAGCAGATATGCCAACAGATTCCCCAACACTCTTAAATGTCTATACCAGCACCAAAATGCCTCCAACAACAATGACACGGCAGTAACAACATCAAGGCACATGAAGCTATGATGAAGTTACATCGAGGAGAATAATCCTCTCGACCGGCCAGAATCTTCCAACCAATGATCCTCGACCTGTGGGTTACCAGCCCAGACACTTCTGCTGAGCACTCAAATAATGCACACAGGCATTAGAAATACCTCAGAATCTACATCTCAGCATACACTTGGTGCTATCGCAATTCATGAAACTGTAATATAACACACCTTGAGCACTGATTCTGCTAATAAATGATCACAAGTCACCTAAGTGCACACCAAAGAGAGTACCAGCTTCAGCACAACGCACAAAGAAGATGCTAATCTCAGCTCACCCTTACGTCCTAAAACAATTACTCAACCTTCACAACGCATCAGCCACTAGACACGGCACTATGAACACGATGCAGAATGGCTCTTAACACACAAGTAGGTCCAAAGCCAAGCACCCATAGAACAAAGAGCAGATCAGGCTCAGAATTAACACAGTCCACACTTAAGCAGACGCAGGACAAGGCTTCACAAAGATAGAACTTCTAAAGTTTACCTCGAAAAGATGCCACCAACAGGATGAGAAGAGTCAAGCTCACTAACAGCAGCTCGCCAGGAAGGGAGAATCCTAGGTTTACCTGATCATCTTCTCAATCAAGACATCTAATCGAGCACTTCGACACAAGCGAAACACCACATAGTCCTTGTATGCTTGCGGGTCTAAGTCCTAGGCTCATTGCATCAATCATCAACATCTCTGGGCTGTGCCACATCAGAGCGACAGTGGGCAGAGGCTGAGGCTGCGCAAGCTGAAGTCGAATAGAGGCAGTCCGAGGCGGAGCAGAAGGTGACCAAGCTTGAGGAGAGGGCAAAGCTAGCCACATCAGTGGCACTCGAGTAATACAAATGCTTGGAGAGTTACAAAGCAGTGATCCCGCAGGCTGCCTTTGCCTACTATGAGCCCGATTATCGTCGGAGCCTACGAAAGGGGTTTTCCCAAGGCTACCGCTGAGTGACCTCTCTGGCACATTAGCAGGCGCACGGAGAGCTCGATTTTCCTTTCGAGCAGTATTATGACTCAGACGAAGATACCACAGATTCTTTCGTTTAGACGCCGAGCGGAGGCAGAAGTCGATGGACCTCTGTGTCCTCCGAGTGATCGCCAACTTCAGTAGTCTTGAGAGGGCGCGCGGCCGAGACAGTTCCTAAGCAGGTGGGGTCAGTGTCAGGATCGGCCGTCACTGAGGGTGCGGGGCGTAGATCACCTGGCACTGAGAGTTCTTCATCTGCTGAACTTTGTAGTGTTTCCGAGGCCTGATGTAGACTTTTTCTTTTTTCCCTTTCTTTTCTTTAACATGGCTGTGTAAAAACTTTCATTGCGTGTGCAAGTTTTGGTAATAGTAAATGCTGACTGGACAATTCCTTACCACTTTTGGTGCACTTTGACCGTTGTACTTGTAGTTGTCGGAAAGGTGGTGATTTTTCCTGCAGATATCTTGCGTGTCGATTGGTTGGCGTAGTGCTGGCGCCTATCCACCTTCCCATGTTTTAATGACTTGCCACTTCGTGTGTTTCCATCGAAGGGGTGTTGGTGGAAAATGAGGTAACCACCTTGGGGAAAGGGGCAACCGCTCCCCTTCGGCCTATAAAAGGCTCCAAAGGGCATTTCCTGCTCTCTTCACTGCTTGAGGCCATCCCTGCAGTTTCTCCTCTCCATGAAGTGTTGTGCTGTTAGTCTTGGTGAAGCATGGAAGTCATTTCAGAGGACGACGATACGGATGGCACTAGGAAGGAGGGTCCTGCTACTCCGACTTGAAAGAGGGTCCGTCAGTTGGCGAACAGCTAGTAAGAGGGTCCGTCATGCTGGGGCATGTCGCCTTCATACTGCTGGACAGCCAACACTACCTTCGGGGGAAGGTAGAAGCAGATGGATGGGGGCATCAGGCAGTGCCCCCTTGTCCCATTCTCACCTCTCCTCCTCCCCTCCCTTCTTTGCCTTCCATCTCGTCACCTCGGGGGGCAACTCTTCAAGCTTCCTTCTTTCACTATTCTTGTTGTTTCCCCTCTTTTCTCTTCTTCTGCTCTTCAACTAGCCTCTCCCTTTGCCCTGGATCGACCTCTTTCTTTGACTCTTTGGAGGATGCCCCCTCCCATTTCCTTTTTTATCATATTCCATTGGAGGGGGTTCTTCCAAAGAGTTGGCAGAGGAGGCCCTCTCTTATTTGGGCATTCTCTCCTCTTCTTCTCTACTTTTTTTGGCACTTGTCCCTCTGAAGTTCCCGAGCAAAACCAGGTCAGTCATCCCATTTTCTAAGCTAGTTTCTACACTGGGTAGAGTCTGTGGCCCACCGTGGGAGTGCCAGCCAAGTTCGTGCCGAGCAAGATCGAGCAAATAGGTTGTACCAGCAGATAATGTGCTTTTCATTTTTCTTTTGATCTATACTATAATGGACTTGTCCCATCTGGTGTATCAAAGAAGTATTAATAAGAAAAAGAGGGCTTACTTTTTCTCTATATTGCTTATATGTGCATTTTTGAGAGAGGCTCAAAAATAAAATTTGTGTAGTGTTGTTGCATTCCATATCTGAGGGATGGGCGTTCCTTCCATGGTGGCTAGTTGGTACTCCCCTTTCCCGAGCGTCTCGACCACTCGGTAGGGGCCTTCCCAGTTAGGGGCTAGCTTGCCCACCTCTTCTAGTGGTAGAGAGGCTTCGAATTTTCTTAGGATGAAGTCTCCTGGCTGGAAGTGTCTATCTCGGACTCTGGCGTTGTAGTATTGAATGAGGCGTTGCTGGTATTCTGTGGCTCGGATGCCCGCGATCTCTCGGATCTCACTTGTCATGTCGAGGTTCTCCAGCAACTTCTGGTCATTTGCCTCGGGCGAGAAGCTGATGACGCGGAGAGAGGGGCTGTTGATCTCCAGCGGAATCACAGCTTCAGTGCCACACACCAGTTGAAAGGGGGTTTCACTGGTGGCCGTTCTTGGAGTAGTTTGATGTGACCATGGTACGCTTGGTAATTTCTCCAGGCAACTGCCCTTGGCCTTACTGAGCCTGGTTTTTATGCCTTTTAATATAGCCCTGTTGGCGTTTTCAACCAGCCCATTGGCCTGAGGGTGGGCCACCAAAGTGAAGTGGTTGCGAATATTGAGGTCGGCACATCTGTCTCTAAAGCAGTGAGAGTCAAATTGCCGACCATTATCGCTCACAATCACTCAGGGGATACCATAACGACAAATGATCGACTTCCACACGAAAGTCCAAATGACTGACTCGGTGATCCTAGCGGTGGCCTCAGCTTCAATCCACTTTGTAAAGTAGTCGATGGCGACGATGACGAACTTCTTCTGGGACTGAGACATAGGGAATGGCCCCAGAATGTCAATTCCCCACTGAGCGAAGGATATGGCTCGATAAGAGTAATGAGCTCCGAGGCAGGTTGGTGGACCAGATGGTCGAAGCATTGACATCGATCGCACCTCTATATGTAGGTCAAACAGTCGTGCTGAAGGGTAGGCCACCAGTAGCCTCGCCGAAGTAGGATCCTGGCAAGTGGCCTTCCTCCCTGGTGCGCGCCGCAGATGCCTTCGTGAACTTCTTGAATTGCTCGGCCGGCTTCGTCGGTGCTAAGGCACTTAAGGAGGGGACCGGAGAAAGACCTTCGGTACAAACCGTCGTCTAAGATGACGAAGTGCCAGGCTTGGTACTTCAATCTCTGAGCTTCTTGAGGGTCAGAAGGCACCTGGGAGTCTCGGAGCCAGGAGACGTAAGGGGTCTGCCAGTCGCTCGGGGTAGCTAGGTCAATGATCATGAGCTCGGTATCGATGCTTGGTTGTTCTAACTCTTCGAGGAAGACTGAACGGGTACCTTCCGACCGAGGGAGGAGGCCAGGTGAGAGAGGGCATCCGCTCGGGAATTTTCCTCCCGAGCTATTCGGACTACCTCGAAACTCTCAAATAGCTAAGCTAACCCTCAGACCGTTTAGAGGTACTTAACCATAGGTGCTTCCCGAGCTTCATAGTCACCGTTGACCAGGCTGCCGACCAGCTGGGAGTAAGTGTGAATCCTGACTCACTCGACCCCTAGTCATCGCACTATCATGGCCCCCGAAATGAGGGTTTCATACTCGGAGGCATTATTGGACACCTGGAAGTTGAACTTCAAGGCGTATTGTAGTTCCGCTCCCTCGGGTGACTTGAGGAGGACACCAGCACCACTTCCAGCCAAGTTGGATGATCCGTCTACGAACAAGTCCCAGAAGGGTCCTTGCGCAGACAGTGACTCTTCCTCGATTGGGACGGTGCTCTCTGCGATGAAGTCCGTGAGGCCTGTCCCTTGATGTCTGCACGGGGGCGATAGGAGATGTCGTAGGCACCGAGCATGATGACCCATTTGACGAGGCACCCCCGAGGCCTCGAGATGAGAGAGGATCTTCTTCAGGGGTTTGCCGGTCAACACAACGATAAGGTGCCATTGGAAGTAAGGTCGGAGGCACTTGGCGAAGGTAACCAATGCTAGCACTATTGGGTCTCCTCTGAGATGGAATGTTGGGTCTGCTCTGATTGATAAGCAGTATGTGTACTGTTTTGTGTTGATATGTTTTGATGATTGGCAACAGTGTTGTTTGACTTGGTTGACTGCATAATGGACTTTGTCAACTTTATATTGACATGATGATGAGTGTATTTTGATGACTTTTATATGTTAGATTATCATATGAATAACGTTTGCATCTTTACACTTAGTCTGTGCATAAAGAATAGAACCAGTGCAACACTTAGTCCTGACACGTGTGACAGACGTACAAGTGTTCTGGAAGACTCCAAGGGCGAGAACATGTCTTCCACACTCTCGGTGACCCAATGTAGCTCATATAAATATCACTGGTCGTCGTTTAAGACAAGAAGCTCTGGAAGAGAATTGAGAAGAGCCACTATTGAGGAACTGAGAGCCATTTCGAGAGAGAAAGAAAAAGAAGAAGAGCGCCTGAAGAAAGAGAGAGGACAGAGTTGATCAATCTGACTCGTGGATCAAATCCAGAGTCAATTTGTTTTCTCTAAGCTTGATTTGTCGATCCGTTGTGACTTTGGTTTCAGTCTCTGTTTCTAGTGTTCTTGCTTGTTCTTTTCGTTTCATCTTCTTACTGGTACTGTGTTACCCTTTGTGGATTCAGAGGAAGGGAGAAGTTCTCCGGATACCCTTCAATGTGGTTGAAGGAAGAGAGGAAGGTCCTCTGGTGTTTTTCCCTCTACGTGTTACAGTGGAAGGGAGGAAGATCCTCCGGTTGGTCAAGGAGAGTATTCCTTGAGTCCAAGCTGTTCGTCAGCGTTTGTTCGCAGACTGAGTTTGCTGGTTCTTGCTTGTTAGTGCAAGGAAGCCTTACTCCGAGGAGTAAGGGGTGGACGTAGATTGCGGGTTTGAAATTGAACCACCTTAAAAACCTTTGGGTTTCATCTGTGATTTGTTGATCCTTTTTTGGCTCTCCAGTTTATGCGTAGCAACCGTTTGATCTAGCAGCAATTAGACCATCTTTCTTGAAGCCTCTCTATCCTCCGCTTTCAAGTGGTTTGAATTTCTACGTAAATAATTTTTAAAAGGTGATCTATTCAACCCCTCCCCTTCTAACTCACCTTACCGTATAGCTATCATTCTTCACAGTCTTGAGCCATCGCCTTTATCTATTTGTCACCGCTAGCTCTCATTTGTCACCCCTATCTGTCCATTTGTTACCATTGCTGGCCATTTGTCACCTATAGCTAGCACTCATTTGTCACCCTTGCAAGGTATTTTTCGCCTTTAGCTCACATAACAGCTTTCTAGTGAAGACTACTACTGAAACGACTTCTCTTCTTCTTCTATCTCCTTCCTCCATCCTCCTCCTTCTTTTCTATCTCTCCTTCACTTGAACGAACTTGGCTCCTATTCGAACCTTCTGTCTCCGGGCATGCTCGGAAGTGCTCAGACGAGAGTGCTCGTGAGTGCTCGAAAGTGCGTGCTCGAAAGTGCTCGCGAGTGCTCAGAAGTGCTCCAATCATGATCTTGCATTGCTGACTTCTGCTGGAAATGGCTTGTATTGTTGCTGTCTGTTGTTAAGCTTTAGCTCATCAATTCCCTCACTTCTAAACCATTCAAAAACACACTTCTTGCTACCCAAGGTGACTCCTATTGTTGAACTTAAGCTGTCGTTCTTGATAGACTTACTCAACTAGTTCTTTATTTGTTGCCCTTAAGACCTATTTTCACCCTTAGTAAGGCATTAGTCTCCCTTGATGTTCTTCTGTTTGCTTTAGAAGCCACTTGTACTGTTAGCTTCACTTGTAGCTTCTTTTCTCACATGCCCACCAATTTGTCACCATTCTAGACTCATTTGTCACCCTTATTTCTCTATTGTCGCCCTTGTGAAGTTATTTGTCACTACTATTCTTCTTGTGACTAGAATAGGAACTGGCAATTAAAGTTGGGTCTGGGACTAGGACTGGTATTGGAACTGAAATTGCAACTGGGAAAGGGGACTAGAACTGCAGCTGGCCGACTGGCCTTCAAAGGCGTTGCCACCGGGATAATAGGACTGGTGCTGGAACTAGAGCTGAAACTAGACTGGGTAGCTAGCCTTCGAAGGTGCTACAGCCAAGATACTGAGACTGGAGCTAGGCCGGCCGAATGGCCCTCGGAGTCATCACAACCGACAGCTAGGATTGGGGACTGGAGCTGGCCGGCTGACCTATAATGGGATTGCAACCGATATGCTGGAGCTGGACGCTGGTACTCGGTCTAGGTGACTAGCCCTTGGGTCTGGGTAACTGGTTCGCAGATGTGCTATAACCGAACTACTAGACTAGCGACTGGTACTGGATCTGAACGACTGGCCCACGGGAGCGTTGTAGCCGTAGCATTGGAGCTGACGACCAGTACTAGAACTGAGCGACTGGCCAGCGGAGGCGTTGTAGCCGCGATGTTGGGGACTGAGAGCTGGTACTGGACTGGGTGGCTGGCCTGTAAAGGCGTTGAAGCCACGATGTTGGGACTAACAGCTGGTACCTGAGCTGGGTGGCTGGCTTGTAAAGGCGTTGAAGCCATGATACTAGGACTGAGAGCTGGTACTGGACTGGGTGGTTGGCCTATAAAGGCGTTGAAGCCACGATGCTAGGACTGAGAGTTGGTATTGGAACCGAGTGGCTAGCCTGTGGAGGCGCTATAACCGCGATGCTGGGACTGAGAGCTAGTACTGGAACATGCTTGGCTGGCTTGTAGAGGCGTTGAAGCCATGGTGCTGGGACTGAGAATTGGTACTGGAACTGGTGTGGCTGGCCTGTAAAGGCGTTGAAGCCACGGAGTAAAGACTAGGAGCTGGTATTGGAACTGGCGTGGCTGGCCTGTAAAGGCATTGAAGCCACGATGTTGGAAGTACTGGAACTGGGGTGGCTGGCCTGTAGAGGCGTTGAAGCCACGATGGTGGGATTGAGAGCTGGTACTGGAACTGGGGTGGCTGGCCTGTAGAGGCGTTGAAGCCATGATGCTGGAACTGACAACTGGTACTGGAACTGAGCGGCTAGCCTATGGGGGCATTGTAGCTGCGGTGCTGGAGCTGGTCGACCGGCCACAGAGGCAGGTAGCCGAATGTTCGATGCTGAAGGTTGGAACTGGAGTTGGGCGGCTAGCTACTGATGCATAGCAACTGGAAGGCTGGAGCTGATCGGCTGACCATTAAGGTGTGTAGCCAAGTATTGGAGCTTGAATTGGTGATGGCCAACCTTCAGGGGTGTAGTGGCCACCCTCATTGTAGAGTGATGCTGAGGTTGCCGTCGGCGAGATGTCACGGTTGACGGCTTGCATCAGTTAGGAGTAGAGAGGGAGAGAGTTTTTTTTGTTTTCTCCTTACCAGCACTACCGCCCTTGTGGGTTTTCACCAAAGCTGGCCCCCTTTAACTTTTTTCGGTATGCCCTTGCGGGTTTTCATATCGAGGGGTCACCCGATTTTACCGGAGGCACCCTCTTGGGTTTTCACCTCAGTTGGGATGATGACAATTTTTGCCCTCAGTAATCCCGTGGAAGGAATTGACTGAGTTCATCTAAACCCCCTGGGGGAGGGGTTTAGGTGGACCAGCCCAGCCCCCTGGGCTGGTCCGCATAAACCCCACATTCAATTAAAAAAATTTGATTTTTTCAAAAAGAAAAAATCCAAACCGACCCTGCCTAAACCCCCCCTTTGGAGGGGTTTAGGTGGACCAGCCTGGACCCCCAGGATGGTCTGCCTAAATCCCATGCCAGCCTCTCCGTTGCCCAGTTTGCCCCTCCGAGGAGGGGTTTACGCGGGTTGGCTCAACCCCTTGAGCTGGTCCGCGTAAACCCCATCCAGGAGAGGGGGTTTACGTGGACCAGCTTGACCCCTTAGGCCAGTCTGCGTAAACCCTCACTACTCACTAGGTTTACGCGGACCAGCTTCACACCTCAAGCCAATCTGCCTAAACCCTACCTCCCCCACTCTGTAACAGTTCCCCAAGGGGTTTACCCGGACCAGCTTTACCCCTCAACCTAGCCCGCCTAAACCCCTCCTGACCCTTCATCTTCCATATAAATTCCCCCCTTTGGGAGCCCAAAATCATCAATGAACGATCAACAAAAAATGATCAAGCATCAAGGAGCTCACCCCCGGACTACAAAGGCGCGCTAAGGAGATTTGTGTGTTTTTGCTAGGCTTACGCTGAGGGCATGCCGCATGGTCATCCCTCACACGACGTCTAGCCAAAACACCCATCTCCGGGAGAATTGTGCGTGTTTGCTAGGCTCACGCCTAAGGCATGCCGCATGGGCATCCCTCATACGATGTCTAGCCCGGACACCCGCCTCTAAAAAGGTAGCCCCTAGTGGTGATGAACGCCTGACATCTTGATAATCGTGCATGACCCCAGATCTTGCTTGGTGAAAGCACTCTGCCCAAGTCTTACCTCGATAGTCGTGCATGACCCTGATGTCGCTTTGTCAAAGCACTCTGCCAGAGCCCTGCCTCAATAGTCAAGCGCCCCCATATGCCACTTGACGGGAACACCCGGCTCGACCCTGCCCTAGCATTCGTGCATGACCCAGATGCCCCTTCATGAGAGCGCCCCTACCAGTCCCTGCCTAGATAGTCGTGCACCCTTAGCCGTCACTCGATCGAGGCACCCTGCCAGATCTCTATCTCGACATTTGTGCACGACACGGACATTGTTCGATGGGAGCACCCTATCCAGTCTCTGTCCCAAGGGTCGCACACCATCAGACACAGCTCAATCGAGGCACCTAGCCTGGTTGCCCACCTCGATGATCGTGTGTCACTTCGATGTCACCTCGATAAGCATGCCCTTAGTGTTGTTACCCAAACAATGGGCATATTTCACAAGTCCAGGCACAAGATGAAGCGTTAGGCCCCTGCCTCTGCCAACTGTGCCCCCGGCACCTGACTGTCAAGCATTCCAGTCATAATAGTGCCCCCAGCACCCGGTTGTCAAGCATTCCAGTCACAATGGTGCATTCGGCACCCGACTGCCAGCCACTTCAGTCACAATGGTGCCCCCGACGGCCGACTGTCAAGCACTCCAGTCACAATGGTACTCCCGGCACCCGACTGCCAGCCACTCCAGTCATAACGGTGCCCCCGGCACCCAACTGTCATCAACTACAGTCACAACAGTGCCCCCCCCCCCAGCACCCGACTGCCAGCCACTTCAGTCACCCGTTCCGCTCTACTCTTCTTTCTTTTTCTTTCTTCTTCTCTTTTATTTTTTTTTGCTTGCAGATAGGTGGATTGTGGGTGATTGGTTTGTTCATTCATTTGGTGAGTTAGATTAGTAAGGGATGGGGTTTAAACATTTTAACCATTTGTTAAGGTAAATTAGCGTGAAGATTTGAGTGCCTCACTCGAAGGTTCATTACACAGGAACTCGTAGACTCAACTCTTGTTTGATTTAGGGGCTTCAAACTTGTTCATCTGTTCACCCTTTTATATGCATGTTCCTTGATCATACTTTCTGGCAAAAATTGGGCAGCACCTCCCCCGGACTAAGGGTTGCCAGGAGAAATAGGGGATCGTCAAACAGAGCATTTTGGGATGACCCTCAAAGCTCGGAGTAGCCAGACGGTGATCTGATAACCCCTAGTTGAATTGTAGAAGCCCCGAGGACCAGCCTTCTAGACGGTTCTAGCAACTCATGGGTCGTAGTTTCACAGGAGCTCGAACGGGTAGATATGCGCCCAGGAGGGCTGTGAATGTTCTCCCCTCAGGTGGGTTTCCTTGAAGACCATGCCACAATGAGGCAGGCTTCTAAGGGCCCTGGGGATTAAAAGAGATGGGAAGAGGGGGGGAGACTAGTGAGACGGACAATCAAAATCATCCACACAAAATACCTTTTTATTCATCCACGAAGGGCTAAAAGTAGAGCAGAAGAACGGGCATAAAAAGTGGATCTACCCAGCGACGAGAGGGAAACAACGGAAAAAGATGATACATAGGTGGGGTGGGATAGAGCACAAGCTCTCCCCCCCCTTCTTCACTTGCACCTCTCTACTCTTTTCTCTTCCCTCCTTTTCTTCTTGGGCTTTCTCCTCGGCTGGCTTCTCCTCTGATGGCCTTCCTTTTCTACAGCAAGCCCCTCTCTCCTCCTTCTTAATCGCCAGCCCCCTTTCTCATATATGTATATGAATTGAGATGGGGGAGAAGCCCCCCCGAAGCCAAAACGTTTGTCTACTTTTCTTCTCTTTTTTTTTGCCTGAAGATCGTTGAGTGGCTTGCGGTGAGAGGCATTGGTAGAGTAAGGGTGTTGCTATCCTAAGATTGGCCGACGGCGACCGGTGGAGATGCGATGGTTGGTGTGGAGCTTGAAGACTTCCATTCCTGGACTGCAAAAGGTTGCCCACCGGTCTAATGCTAGAGATTTGTCCATTTTAGGCAAACCATCGTCAGTCTGTTCATGGAAAATAGGGGACTGGACTTCTGACGAGATGCTTTGGGTTAAACCGGCGTGGGGGTTATGCACACCAGATTAGCAGCACAAGGGGGGCGCACCAGTTTACACCCATGAGAGGGGAGCATCAGTTTTGGACCCAAAGGTGGGCGCACCGGTTTAAGTGCAAGCCACGTTGGTTAAGAGTTAAGAGACTTTTGTCCCAGCTTCGTGGGAGTTCGGACGAACAATTGCGCTCTCAAAATGCTCCAGTTGCAATGCACTGCCTCTAAGGTGTTTAATTCGAGATCTTCGAGTCCTGGTCTGGGGCTTTGCATGATTTCTGGCACATGTCGAGCCCGTGTTTGAATTCCTGGTTTTTTTTTATTTGGCCTTCAGCACTTCCAGTTGGGGAGCTAGGGGCCATCTTTTCTACAGAGGGGTTGTAGTCAGTGCCGGCGGCCCCATTTCAAAATGCGCCGACTTTTTCGCCTGTCGAAGCAGGTTGCGGTAAGTTACCATCTGTGTGCTGTCTGGGTGGTCTGTGAAGAGGAAGGACAAGCAAAGTGAAGAATTGATCAACATCCAGCACCCAAAAAAGGGGGGCGAGGCAACCATGAACGTAAAGGAAGAGAAATTTCAATTACCGTGTGGGCCGGCATAGAGCCGCAGTGATATTGACCAGTAGTTGAGGGATGGCTCTTTGTCGCGACAGGTGGCCTCTCGGACCAGCCAACACACGTCCCCGATCATCTGACAGCGGTCGGCAAGGATGGCCAAGTCTGCATGTCGCTTGGCGGATAGATGGCAATACAAGTTGAAATGATCCATCCCCCATCCTTTGGCATAATGATAGGCCACGTGCAGACGCTGCCCCAGGATGGCCATCGGTCGAGCCTCAATTGTTAGCCCATGCACCTGCAGGAGGACGTAGAACCAGGTAGCGTCTGCATAGTTCTGTGGCTTCCGCTCTTCCCTCCTCACGAATGTGCAGTAGGGGCAAATCAGGTCCTTCTCGGCCCGTCAACTGGTTGCGGGGGTGCCTTCTTCTTCTACTGGCAGTAGATAATTAATCAACTCTAGGCGGTCCTATCCGATGCGGCAGAGGTCCTGCAGGGTCTTCTTAAAGTCATCCTTCGCCACCGGAGGTAGCTTGGCCTGTGGTGTCGATTTACGCTCTCGGGCCGCCTTGTGAGCAATCATGTAGTTGGCCACATCCTTGGTCCTGCCATGCCACAGGCGTAGGAGGTGCTTGGGGTCGATGTCAAGGATGGGCACGGGCTGTGGGCTCAAGAATCTTCTCTCCGCTCTGTCCCAGCAGTCGGTCCTGTGAGACCGATAAAAGGTCGTGCGGGCATTCCACCACTTTACATATTCAAGTGTCACCCGAGGGATCCGACCGGGGGCTGGTACTCTGAAGGTGGCAGTGTCTGCTCGGTGGAAGAAGTCCCACCAAACTCTGGCATTCTCTACGATCAAGCCTCCCCGAAGTGTCCGCATCGCCAGGCCGAACTGGGCGCTGTGTACAGGAATATGCTGGTCGTAGCCGAAGTTTCTGCCAAAGCGAAAGGGGTAATACGGCTCCAGTAGTAACGTCTCCCCCTTCCTAAATGCTAGCACGCTGGGATGGATGGACAATGCCCAGTCGCTCAACTCGGGTTGCAGCAACGAGTGAACCACATTTGCCTGGCTAATTGGGTGGGCGTACTTCTCCACCTAGTCATCCTTGCACTCTCTCTTGCTGTTCACCAGGGGGCTGGAGTGCGCAGCCAGTGCCCAAAAATGAATAGTCTCGGTGGCATCTTGAGGGACTGTGGTCGATCAGCCCTAGATATCATACAACCGCAGGGAGGTAGGTCCCAGCTCAGCACTAGCAAATTCAAGCATACGCGGCACGAGCCCCCAGTCTAAAATGGCACGCGGGGCGAACTCTGGGAATAGAGAACAAACCCACGCATTGAAGAAATGCAGCGGGCATACGTACCGGGCCTACTGCGGGAATTGATGGGTGCTGATATCCCCCAGAGCCTTGTATATTAGGCAGAGGGTAGCTGGACATAGTGACAGCTTAATCCCCCATCTGAGACAGTCCATCTCGTGATTTTCCACTGCAATCGGCTGTAAATGAACCAAAAAGGTTTGCCATCAGACCTACAATTCCCAGGGGCTTCAGAGGCATGAGGATCTTGATCTCCCTAACCATTCTTTGAGGCGTCAACATGATATCCCTGTACTAGGAATTACCTGAAGAGTGGGCGGAAGCTAGTACCCACACAACTTATGAAGCTTTTGTTGCAGCGCCGGTCTAAGACCAAGGAGGTTGGCAGTCTGTACCAAAGAAGAACATAAGAAGATAGGCTCCCTGGCCCACCCCAGAAGTTCGTGTGAGGGGTGTCACTCCTCGACCAGCACCGCCGCCGGTGAATCCTGTATGGCATGATACGGCCCCTCAGCTAGTCATGAGGTGGCCTACCTACAACAAGAAGGAACATATCCCGATGCGGGTGCGTAAAGAGGTCAGTCTTGATGTTGAGAGGCTCCAGACCATCATAGATGGGCTCGAAGATTATGAACAACTCGAAATCCGGCCTGTCGAGCTGAGAGAATATGTCCCCTGGGAGGAGTTCGAGTCCCTCAAACTAGTTCCCAAAACAGCGACCCAGGTAGAACAAGAGTCTCCCTTGTGGGGTGAACTCCCCCAAGAGCAGCCACCAGTCGCCGCAGAAAAGAAGAAGAAGAAGAAGAAGAGAAGACCCAGGAATAAGAAGAAAAAGGAGGTCATCGTTGCCTGTAATACCCTCTCGGCACTGTTTGACACTGCCCTCTCCCTAATGGAAGAAGAAGAGGAGACACCCTGTGAGCCAGCGGAGGCGAATCAGGCCGAAGCATCCACTTCCTAGCATGCCACCAGATCAAGAAGAAAATGGGGACACCCTCCTCTAGCCGACCGCAACATCCTGCTTAGGGGAGAACAACCATGCCAAGTCCCCGAGCCTAAGGTTCGAGGCGTAGAGATCCCTCCTCCATCAGGCCTCTACCCCGAAGGACCCAAAAGTCGGGGCACTCCCTCGTTCACTGAATTCCTAATGGCCTGAACAGAAAGGCGATCACGCCCACAGGGGCCCCGGTTGGCCAAGGAAGCAAGTAGCCCTCTGACTCTGCCAGCATCAACTCCTCCCCAGCCGCCAGAAGAATTTGACGGCGTCCCGAACCTTGCCAAATTCATGCAAGAGAAATGGGAAGCCCAGCCGACCCTGCAAGTGCACGCAGTCACACCAGACCCGGTCGAGGGGGCACCCTCTAACCCAGCACCCCAAGCCCAAGGTGGGGGCAGACGCGGCAAGACCGAAGAGATAAAACTGCTTAAGGTGTGGGCTGCTGACCGAATTGCCAGGCACCTCAAGAAGATCCTGGCCCGGTTCACCGTCTGGGAGATGTTATCCCTAGATGAAGAAACGCAGCAAGCCATCATCACCACACTCCAGATGCCAGCACACCTAGAAGCCTGCCTGGCAGAGATGTCACCTGAAGTGGCTGTCGTCTTCACGGAGGATGACATGCTCTTGCCCACCTGTAGTCACAACAGGCCGCTCTACATGAAGGGGAAGCTGAATGGACAGCCTATCAACAGGGTCCTGATTGACCTAGGGGCAGCAGTGAACATACTTCCCTACCGGGTGTACCAGAAGCATTACTTTGATGTGCACCTGGTCAAAGTCAAGCACTTTCGAGGACCTCGCTCTATGGTTGAATGTGTTTACGGATAGGTCCAAGGACCCATTGTCTACTTGCTACATTTCCCCCCCCTAGTGTGTCACATCACCATCCCTAGGGGCAGAAAGATGAGCAGAAGAGGCCTCGGCTACCGGGAGTCATCATTGTCAATGTTAGGAGGCTCCGGGCCACTGACATGGGATTATCGTTAGTATTTTGTCAAGGGGCCACTATAGCCCGGTACACTGAGGTCACCGCCACCATGTTAGAGAAAGAAGGAAAGTGCTGCTTATGCCATGTCCGGACCGCCTCCGTTGTCAGATGGCCTGGTCCATGATTTTGTTGATTACTCCAAAGTTTTTCCCATGATGTTTGCTGATGAAGAAAGTCCGAGAATGCCCGAGGGGCGGGTGATGCGGTATTCATGCGGGAAGCCAGCCCAGCATCCGCGGGAATTGGAGAGCTCGACGACCACTTTGTCTCTTTTCTGCCTAATTTCTATCTTTTAGCAACTAATTTTCATCCCCCGTTCACTTCCTCTTCTCATTGATTCATCAATGTTTCAGTCTCCTTTTCGGCGTGAGAGGCCGATTGAATTTCTGATTGTTAATTGTCCATGCAGCGCTGCCAGCCAATTGATCTAACATCCAGGTGGTCGCCCGATTCTCCAGCTGGCCTGTCAAATATGTGGTTCTCCTCCTCCGACCCCTTCTTTGATGTACTCTTCCCCACACTTTGCCCTCGGGCCCTTCCTCCTCCTCCATCAAATTCTTCTTGCTGCGTGTTATCCACTGAGCTCGACCAAAAAAAATGTCAAATTTAAAACTGAGGTTTCAGTGGAGGATTACGCTATGTTCTGCCCATCCTCTTCCCAGGGGCATGAGACCCCTGCTTCTTTTCAAGTAGGTTTCCTATCTTCTAGGTTAGATGTACAGTTTGTAGAATCTCCTAGGCTAGAAGAGTCAGCTGGAGTAGAGTCTAGTTCTAGTATTTCTGGCCCTTCTATGTCTGCGACGCACCTGATGATGCGTCATTTTAGAACTGTTCCAGATAGGTTTCTTCAGGATCTTACCCAGCACTGTCACGCCCTCCTAAAATGCCTTGAGTTTGTAGCAACCGCCATCATCCTAGAGGATGATGAGGAATTAGATGGGGTATGAAGCATTGACGGATTGGGCATTTATGAAATCATGGATGAGAAGGACTCGATTGATGATAAGGATAGCGACGTAGACGACACTGCTGATTTGTATGCACAGGGATTGAAGAGATTCGATGAACCGTCATTAGCAGTGGATGAACCCATAAAAGAAATTAATCTTGGTAGGAAAGAGGACCCCAGGCCCATAATCAGTTCAGCTAATCTCCCTCCTCAGGTAGAAGAGGAGTTAATCAAGATTTTGAGAGAGTATAGCGATTCTTTTGCCTGATCCTATGAGGACATGTCGGGTCTTGACCCCACCTTGGTAGAACACATGCTTATCCTGAAATCAGGGGCAACACCTATGAAACAGAAATTAAGAAGATTCTGCCCTCAGATGGCCTTAAAGATGAAGGAAGAAGTTGATAAATTGCACAAGGCCAGATTTATTAGAGTTGTGTTATATCCTCAATGGGTGGCAAATATAGTCCCTGTGATGAAAAAGGATGGAGACTGGGCGGCTAATTCGATAGCCGCCCAGCCCTCTGTGCGGCCCAGGTGATGGCTGCCCAGCCCAGAGAGGTCCCGGGCCACCGTGTTTCGTGTTGCCTTGTCCCGAGGTGTCCGTATGCGATACGAATTCATGGGAGAAGTGTCTGAGTGTTTCTTCGTGATTTCGAAGGTGCCGTGTTACCTCGAATTGCACACCCGTGTGTTAGGAGGGTCTAGGTGACCTTGTGTGCATGTTCTGGGTTTCCGTGTTACGCTTGAGTGAGTGCCCGTGAGTCGATACGAGTGCCGTGGGCCTTCCCCGCACGATGTGAGTCTTTTCGAAAAGTGGTTTCCATGTGGGCCAAGCGTATGGCCTTGAACTGTGAGTTCAATTAACCAGTCTAGGACAGGAGATTTTTCGTGTCTCCCTTGGATGAGGGATTAACTTGGCGGCTTGTGAGCTGCCTTAGAAATTGTGTCACCGTGATTTCGGACCTAGGGATTAGGCTAGATTGACGGCGCTGTGCCATCACGTGTAACAGTCTTGACTCGAGTCTTGTGACTCAAGGACCATTGGGTTTATTAGGTCTAGTGGACCATCCAAAGTCTGGTGGTCCCGAGCCACCCGTTTCTCTATGTTACTCTCAATGGGTGCGTGTGTGGCTTTTCTGTCCACGTTCTATGAGCCCCCCACTAGTCGTAGCCTTCTTCCGGCACGCGCGTGCTGACCCACCCGGGAGTGGTGGAGCGGCTTACCTGAGAGAGATAGTTTTTAGGCTGGTTACCATAGGGCCCCTACACGCAGCCTTAGTCTAGACTTCAGAGGAAGAACCAGTTGGAGGATCTAACCTTGGACGTATAGTCTGTGTGTGCACACTTGGCTGAGGGCGTCGGACCCGCACTGACGAGCTTGACCTCAGTTAGTCCTTGTTCTGTGTTCCTGGATACTGTACGGTGTCTTGGTCTCCGCCCCGGGTGTCGTAGGTAGACACCTGAGGCTGCAGACTAAGTCGTCAGTAGACGCATCTGGCCTTGCTTCTGGTGGGCGGTACTCCCGTCACATAACGTGAGTTGTCGTGTCGCGGATTCTGTTCCTCATCTGCAAGATGAGGTTTTGTGTGTAGTTTTCGGGTGTTTCCCCTGGAGCTGAGGTCTAGAATTTTCGGTGAGCGTCACCGAGGGCTTCTCCCTAGACGGCGTAGAGTTCACGACGGCAAGGTTGTGACTGCATTTTCAGACTGCGTGATTTCGGTGTGGGCCTTTTGCCCGTGAGGAAAGGCCTCCACGACAGTGGCGTCGTGTTGTTTTCCTAGTAGCGTGACTAGGGTGGTTTGTAGTCTGGTGGTCTCCCGACGGGAGATCGGGATGTGTTTTCGGTACGGTAGGAGTAGCTGTAAAGCCGAGATTTTACCAGCCACCGCGTGTACTATTCTTGCTGTTACTGTTGTTTTTGCCGTAGTTACTGCTTTTCGTTACCGCCATTATTTTCGGTTGGGGTTCCGTGGGACCCCTACTGAGCCAGTGATAGGAGGCTCACCTCTAATTTTCAGGTGCGGTGGTTCTTCCTCGAGGTTCGAGGGCGTTGCGTGGAGGTTCTTAGCTGCCAGCTTGCCGGGCCGAGTGTTCACTTGGCATGTGGTACGTTTTACTGCTTTAGACTGTTTGTTTCTTCTTCTCTTCCCCTTTTTTTTCCTCTTTTTTTTCCTTTTTTTGTTTTCTCTTTTCTAAGGGGCTTAATGGGCATGCCCGCAGGTTGGTGTGAAACCAAAAGGGGTCTTTTCGTTCATTGGTTCGGGTAGCAATCTTGGGTCAATGAAAAGAGGTTTGTTGGCTTAGACCGAAGGTCATGACGCCGAATGACTTGACTTAGATGTAAGGTCATGACGCCAAGGGAGAATATTTAACGGCTTAGACATGAAGTCATGAATGCTGTACAACTTGGCTTAGGCGTAAGGCCATGATGTCAAGGCAGAATATTTACCGGATTAAGCAGAAAGCCATGACGCCGGACGAGAATTTTTTTTAACGACTTAGACGTAAAGTCATGATGCCGTACAACTTGGCTTAGGCGGAAGGCCATGATGCCAAGGTAGAATATTTATCAGCTTAGGCGGAAGCCATGAAGTCAGACAATAGTATTTAACGGCCTAGACGTAAAGTCACGACGTCATACAACTTGACTTACACGGAAGGCCATGACGCCAAGGCAGAATATTTACCAGCTTAGGAGGAAGCCATGACGCCGGACAATAGTATTTAACGGCCTAGACGTAAAGTCACGACGTCGTACAACTTGACTTACGCGGAAGGCCATGACGCCAAGGCAGAATATTTACCAGCTTAGGCGGAAGCCATGACGCCGGATAATAGTATTTAACGGCTTAGACATAAAGTCATGATGCTGTACAACTTGACTTAGGCGAAAAGTCATGACGCCAAGGTAGAATATTTACCGACTTAGGTGGAAGCCATGACGCCAGACAAGGATATTTAACAGCTTAGACATAAAGTCATGACGCTGTACAACTTGACTTAGGCAGAAGGCCATGACGCCAAGGCAGAATATTTACTAGCTTAGGCAGAAAGTCATGACACAGGATAAGTATATTTAATGACTTAGACGTAAAGTCATGACGCCGTACAACTTGGCTTAGACAGAAGGCCATGACGCCAAGGTAGGATATTTACCGACTTAGGCGGAAAGTCATAATGCCAGACAAGGATATTTAATAGCTTAGACGTAAAGTCATGACGTCGTACAACTTGACTTAGGCAGAAGGCCATGACGTTAAGGCAGAATATTTACCGGCTTAGGTGGAAAGTCATGACGCCAGACAAGGATATTTAACGGCTTAGACGTAAAGTCATGACGTGGTACAACTTGGCTTAGACAGAAGGCCATGACGTCAAGGCAGAATATTTACTGGCTTAGGCGGAAAGCCATGACACCAGATAAGGATATTTAATGGCTTAGACTTAAAGTCATGATGCTGTACAACTTGACTTAGGCAGAAGGCCATGACGCCAAGACAGAATATTTACTGGCTTAGGCAAAAAGTCATGATGCCAGACAAGGATATTTTTTGTTTACGTGCCAACCTAGACGAAAGGTCATGATGTTGGTGATAGGAGTGGTCTTTTCATTCACCAATCTAGATGGAAGGGCAGAGCCACAAGTAAAAAGGATCTCTTGTTGACTGGTCAGATGGGAGGTTTGAACCAGAGGTAAAATGGCCTTTTTGTTAACTAGCTAGACGAAAGGTCCGAGCCAGAGGGAGAAGGGTCTTTTTGTTGACTGGTCAAAGGCATTGGGGCGTGCCGTTGAAGGCTACGCCAGGTGTGCCGTTGAAGGGGCATTGGCTGGTAGGTGTGCCGCTGTATGTTGTGATCATTGCATACTAGGGTCGTGCACTTCTTGATTCATGCTGCATGAAGTCTGTGCATTTTTGCCTTGGGCTACACAAGGTCTGTGCAAACATTCATAGTCTGTGTGTTCAAGTCTATGCATATCATGCCTGCATAGAACTCAAGTCGGTGCTAGTTTCACCTTGAGAATGACTTAGGTTGGTGCTAGTTACATCTTGCGCACACAACGGGTCGGTGAACGTTGTGTCTCATGCGCACAAAAGTCAGTGCACATTTTGGTAGATAGCATATAAGGTTGGTGCAGATTTTGTATTGAGCATGATAATGTCTGTGCACAATTGCTTTAGGCAGATAGAGGTCTGTGCACATTGTTGGTCTACACCTTAAGGTCTATGCATAGTTTATTCTTCCTAGTTTATAACACATGACTATTATTCTTGTTCTTTGCAATGACAAGTAAGGCCCATGATCAAACACCTTAAGGGCAGAACTAGAGAAGCACGTGAGCTTGAACTAAGATCAAGCACGTGATCCCAAATCTACTAATGATGGGCACATGATCCAAGGCGTACACATCTTGGAAATTTAGACATGTGCATCCATGGTCTCACCTGATCGTGACACGTGGACTTATCTGGAAAAGGTGGGAATGAGCCTTCCACACGCCAGAGGCGTGAGCTCGTGGGACCTTTGTCTGAAGCCATATAAGAAGACCCCTCCTGCGATCAAGTAGAAGAGACCCAGAAGAAAAAGAACACGGTCACAGAAGAAGAAGAAGAAGAAGAATAGAAGAAGAGGCGTACCGCCAGAGAGAAGAAGAGAAGAAAAAGAAAGAGGAAGAGAGAGTTTAAAGAAGAAGGGCGAGTGTGCAACAAGTGGCGAGATTGAAGATCTATTCATATTTTGACTCGTGGATCAAAATCCAGAGTCATTGTGCTCCTTGGAGCTACATTCTGATTGTTCTTTCCTTTCATCTTTTTGTTTGTTCTTTTCATTTATCTTAGCATTTTTTTGATTCTCTGGTTTGAGGTTGGGGTTCCTCCTGTGGACTCAGGAGAAGGGAGACTGAGTCTCCAGTTTGCAAGTGGCGGGGTGTCACTTGTGATTTCCCTCTGGGTTTCAGAGGAAGGGGGACTTGGGTCTCCGATTGATAGTGACAGGGTGTCACTAGTGGTTCCCCTCTGGGTTGGAGGAAGAGAGGAGAGTGTTCCTCTGGTTTAAGCTGTTAGGTAGCAGTTTGTAGGCAAGCTGTAAGGCCCAGCGGTTTCAAGCTGTTTGGCAGCAGAATCCACACTCTGGTTTGAGTGTGGGGTGGATGTAGGTCTGGAGGACCGAACCACCTAAAAATCTTTTGTGCAGTGGTTTGATTGTCTTGTATGATCCGCTAGATGTTTGCTTAAGCACGATCTGTTTCTTCAGTCTAGTGGGAATTTGGTTTGCACACCGAACACTTGATTCCGGTCCCATGAGAACCAATTTGTTTAGATGAGCTGAGTCTTCTCTGTAGCTTACATAGGGTAGATTAAGAAGTTAATTCATCTGATCTCTTTCTCGTTGCTTGAAGTGAGGACCCAAGTCTATCCTCGCTTTCACTGAAGCCTGACTCATCTTCCCCTGCATCAGAGATGGTGGCAGAACTGCTGGAGGATATCTCCACAATGGCTATGGGCTGACCTGTCGCCTCCAAGGCATGTTTAGATGCTGACCGGGTAACTATGCACCATAGGGGGGTTGTGCTCTTCTTCAATTGAGTTTTATATCCCTCGTGTGGCCGAGGGGCATCTACTATTGCTACTGTTGCTTCGGCCTCCTCCCTGACAGCCACTGCAATACCAGAAGCACATATAAAGAATGGCAAATGGACAGTGGAGAGACAGAAGGGATCTGAAGGGAAAGACATTTACCCTTTGACTCACTGGCCAGGGTAGGCAAAGCCAAATTGACTTCTTTAGGAAGAATGGTAGAGGGTTCTGGGCCCTCGCCTTCTGCTCGACTTATGCCCTCCCCCGCAGTCGCAGCAACAACAACTTGCTCTTGAACTGCCAACAAGGAAAATGTTATGCCCAAATGAGAATAGAGCTATCATGAAACCAGCAGAAAATAAAGTAATTGTAAGTTCGAGGTGTTACCTTCAGTGGACTGCTGTGCGGCTTCTCTCTGAGTTGCAAATTCATCGAAAGATGGAATGTCAGGCAGAGGGGTATCTGTAGCAGTCACTTCAGGAGGGGGCTGCTGCGAACAGACTTTTAGGGCCTTCTTAGCCCTCACAATAGTGGTTTTAACCGCAGAAGCTTTCCTCTTCTTGCCCGGAGGCAGGGGGAGTGGTCGGTGCTGGCTCAAGAACCTCAAAGTATGAAGGCTTGTCAGCCTGAGAAATGATCTTTCGATAGAGCCCCTGTTGCTTAATGTCAGGCCTAGCGGTTGAAAAGAAAGAAAAGAAGCAAGTTAATAAAGTGCAGAATAAACAGTGATGCAAAAATTGTGGTAAATAGATAAGAAGAGGTCATACCCGCTGGGCCATCATAGAAAGAAGAAAGGGGCCAATATTAATAAGCCACCTCTTTGGAATGGGAGGCGGCCTCCTTAATGAGCCAGCCGACGTCTCCAATCTTTTGGCATTTTTTTGATAAAGCAGCCAAGTCTGTATGGCCGTGGAAGTCAAGGCAGCGGAATAAGCCAAGGTGATCCAGGCACCAACTATCAGCATAATGAAAAGAGATGAATAGAGGTTTGTTCAGAATATTGGCAATCGGGCTATCTAAGGTCAACCCGTGGATGTTCATCAAAACAAACAACCATGACGTGTGTTGATAATATGTTGACGTCCTATCTTCCTTCCTCACAAAAGTTCTATACGGATGGAAGCAGTCAACTGTGCTTTTCCATGGAACAACTGTGGGGAGTAGCTCCTTAGTGGGGAATGGACACTGCTGAGCTTCCAGGCGGGCACTTCCAATTTGGCACAGATGCCTTAAGCTCTTTGCAAAGCTGTCCTCATTAATCGCAGCAAATACTGGGGCAGGTTGCCAGAAGCTTCCTCCTTCAGGGCCCGCCGTCTGGCTAAATATGCTTCTGCTTCCCGGGGATGCTGAGAATACAGTCGCTTCAGGTGGGTTTCATCGATGTCAAATATTGGTCCTAGCTGTTGGCTTAGAAATGTCCACTCGGCCACATCCCAAAATGCTCCTCGACCATTCTGATGAAAATTGGTACGGACGTTCCACCCGCACGATAAACTGCCAGAGCGTGTAACGCTCCATGGTTCGACCGCCAGAGGGGTGAGTTGACTGTTGACTTCTGACTGTTGGATTTTTGACCGTTGGGGTCTTGTGCCTTTAGCGGCCGTAGGTACAGATGCTAGAGCATTGTGGCGGCTTGAGAGTGGGGTGCCAGTGTTGACGTGATCTGTCTTCTAGCGCACTAGGGCTGGTCCGCTAGAGCGGTGTGACGGCCTGAGGTAGGTGCGCTAGAGCCAGTGTGACCTTCTCTTCTAGCGCTCTGAGGTTGGACCGCTAGAGTCCTGTGGCGGACCAGAGTCAGACCGCCAGAGCCTGTGGCACTCCAAGGTTGGACCGCCAAAGCCTGTGGCGCTCCAAGGTTGGACCGCCAAAGTCTGGGCAGCACCGGGTGGTTTGCAGTCCCGTTTGCTTCGATCTGTGGTTACCGTGTTATTGCACATTGTGTTGGTCTCCGGTCGACCCGGTTGTGACCTAGTGGTTGACCTTCGGCCTCGTGAATGTCCCGGACACTGTGAGACCTGTGTTTGTGTTTTGGGGGTGTCTAGAGGTGCCGCGTTGTGTCGATTGGCGTACTCGTGAGTTTTGGGGTCCGGGTAACCCCATGTGTGTGCTCCAAGTATCCGTGCGGGCTGTGTGTATGGCCTTGGACCATGAGTCTAGTTGACCAGCCTGGGGCTGGGGATTTTTCGCGTGTCACCATGATTTTGGACCTAGGGATTACGCTAGATTGACGGCTCAGTGCTGTCGCGTGCGACGGTCTTGAACCGAGTCTTGTGACTCAAGGACCATTGAGTTTAATAGGTTTAGTGGGCTGTCCGGAGTCAAGTGGTCACGAGCCACTTCTTCCTTTGTGTTACTCGCGATGGGTGTGTGCGTGATTTTCTGTGTTCACGTCTGTGACCCGTCCACTAGTCGTAGCTTCCACGGCACACGTATGTCGGCCCACCGAGGGCACTGGTGTAACATACCCAAGAGAAACGGTGAGTAGGCTAGTTACTGTAGGTCCCCCGCGCACAGTCGAGTCTGGACTCGGGGGGAATTACCAGCTAGAGGACAGGCCTAGGGCGTATGGTCTGAGTGTGCACATGAGACTAAGGGTTCAGACCCGCGCTAACGAGCGTGATCTCAGCTAGTCATTATTTTGTGGTACTTCTGGTTACTGAGTGTGTCTGAGTCTCACGCCCGGAGCGTTGTAGCTAGACACTTGTGATGCAGTGTAAGACATCAGGGGACGCATCTAGTCGTTCTTCTAGTGGGTGGTGCTCCCGTCACGTGACGTGAGTTGTCGTGTCCCAGATTTTCGTTTCTCATTTGCGAGATAGGATTTCGGGTGTTATTTTCGAGAGCATTCCCGTAGCAGAGGTCTAGGGTTTTCGGTGAGCGTCACCGAGGGTTTTTCCCAGACGGCGTGGAATTCACGACAGCGAGGTCGTGATTGCGTTTCCGGACTGTGTGGTTTCGGCTTAGGCCCCGCTATGAGGGCAGGTTTTCGCGATTGAGTAGTCGTGGCATTTTTCTAGTAGCGTGACTAGGGCGGTTCGTGTCTGGTTGTTCCTCCACTGTGGCATCAGGATGTTGGGTGCGTGACTTGGTTGTTCCCCCGACAAGAGATCGGGTCATCTTTTTTTAACCCCTCTGGTGATCACCCTCCTTAGTAGCATCTCATGCTCTTTTATTTCTTTAGTTATCTCCATGCTTTAGTTTAATCTTTCCTTAATCAACCCCCTTCATGCAAGTTAATTAATCATCTTTCTTTTTCTTTAAATGTCTATGTGACACGTTCACACCAGGCCCTTTAGACGGTGCCTCAAGTTGGCACCAGGGCTAGCGCAGGAAATTTGCATGGAAATTTTTGAAGTTTAAATCCTCCCTGATTCTCTGGATCTGCCAACCCTGACAAAGCAGAAAATTGGATCGATGAGATGATCTGTATATTTGAGGTCATGCAATGCACCGACCAAGAGAAGGTCCATCTCGCCACATTCGAACTGAACAAGGATCCACGCACTTGGTGGAAGGCCACATCGACACAACTTCAAAACACACAGCTTACATGGGATGAGTTTCTTACACTCTTCCGAGCAAAATACCTCTCTAAACATATCAAGGAGAGAAAGGGCACAGAATTTATTTCTCTTTGCCAAGGAATGATTTCTGTGGCAGAGTACGAACTTCAAATCTCCCATCTAGCAGCATATGCTCCTCATTTGGCTAGCATCAATCTATTAAAGGTCAACCGAATTATGGATGGCTTAAGACCCATTTTTATTACTCAACTTGGACCCCAAAATATCCGTACTTATGCGGAGATGGTCCAACAGGCACATTTATGTGAAAGGACCTTAGAAAAGGTTAGAAAATTTAAAGGCAGGGAAGAGGAGTCTAGTCAAAAGTTTGATCGGCGAGGAGGAAAGGAAGGAGATTTAGCATTACGGAACCCTACAAGTCCCATGATAACAAGAAGAGATCCCGCAATGGCAATGGGAGTGGCAGCAGAAAAGGAAAGAAGATCAAGGAGGAAGATAAAGCTGTTTCAGCTACTTGCACCTTCTGTGAGAAGATCGGCCATTCTACTGAAGAATGCTGGAAGTGCCTTGGCGCTTGTTTGAGATGTAGAAGCCGAGAGCATCACATGCCCAATTGCCCCCTGATGAAGGATCAACCCTCAAAGAATGACGGCGGACGAAGGTGGCAGGCTCGTCTAAATGTTGTTATGGAGGAGGAAGCTACTAAAGAAGGAGAACTGTTGGAAGGAACCATTCAAATCTACTCGCATCCTGCATTCGGGTTATTTGATACTGGTGCTTCTCATTCCTTTATTTCTAGTGCTTTTGCTAAGACCTTACCAATTTCACCTGTTCAGTTACCTTCGAATTTATCTATAGTTACACCCTTAGGTTCAGGAACAGAACTTAAAACTTATTTCCCCGATAGTGAAGTTGTCATAGAAGACCACAATCTCTCTACAAATCTCGTATGTCTCGATATGGAGGGATACTATAACGACCCAGAGCTCAGGGTACCAACAATCCGATACAAGCATCGAATTACCGTTATCAAGAACTAGGGAAGTCACCCAAGAGACTGATGAGACCCCTGAAGAGTTGGAGGAGTTTGTCGAGGGAATGAATAACGAATTGAAATTACACGATGCGCAGATTGAATTAAAACAGTTATTATAAACTGAGATGCGGAAGCAATTGAAATATTTATATATATCAGAGCGTTATAGAATATACACTAGTCCAGAATGGCCAAAGGCAGAAGTCCATGGGTCCATGAAGGGGTAGCAAGGCAGTCTAGGGACCAAGCCTATCTTGAGCCAACTAAGTAGTGGCTCCACGATGCATAGCTTTCCCGTTAGAAACACAGGTGGCTCCAAATGAGGTGGCTCTGAATAAAGATCGGAGGGCAAGGTAGGTGGCAAATGAGCTCTAGGGGAAGGGTTCCCTGACTGTGGTGGGTGAGGTTACGGGACAGGAGCGGCCTGCCTCGTGGGCTCATGTGGAGAGATAGATGCTTGCCGAAGGGCAGCATCAAACCATGACTTGAACGGCTCGACCTCTAGAGCGACCTGATAAGATTGCTCTAGAGTGGCCGCGTCGTGGCAAAGACATTCAAACTAGTAGTGAAGCCGCAAACCTCTCCGAAACTAAAATCTGGCCGTGGTGCTCTCCTTCCCGACTCCACATCTTGACCGGTACACTTCGAAGTCCCTAATGTACTCGGACACGGACTGGTTGCCTTGGGCAGGTCTGATGTAGGGATTGGCCATAGTGGCGAAGAGATGAGAATTAGTTCCCCTAGGAGTGGGCATGCATTGGAACACCCTTTTTTTATTTTCTTTTCCTTTTTTTTCTTTTATGCAAGACTAATGCAAGCACCTAGACACTCAACATTGCAATGTTGGAATGCAGACTCGACTACCAAACCTAGACCTAACCCAATTTCCAGTATGTGGCGGAGGCTTTAATCCGAAGATCTGACTCGACGTGAGGGGCTACCTTCCAGATAGGTGTAACCTAACCTTCCAACAACGTCTTTTGATATACTGGAGTATTGGGATGTAATGCAATTTAAAACTTTTTTTTTCTTTTGAAAATAATGACTACCCTAGACTGAAATCGGCTCTGATACCAATTTGATGCGGGACGACTACGAGACTTGACACGGACGGGTTGCAACCTTGGACTCTATAGGATGACGTGACTAGTTGGATGACGCGACCAGCAATGATGATACATTGTGGCACCTAAAGAGCTCCAGAAGAGGCGCTATGCCCCAACAAGAAGCGCTAACTCACGGTCGTCCCCATCAAGGGAAGCGCGATGATCTGCACTATTGAGTAACCAGCTTTGAGTCTCGGGTGGTCGGCCCATTCTCGCACTCGGAACGAGTCGCGGGATGGGTCTCGCACTCACAACTCATAGCGGTGATTAATATATAGCAGGCTAATAAAATATCCTATTCACATGCAGCGACATCTAGAATGTATACTAGCTAAGCAAATATGACAAAAGGGGGGTGGCGAATGTACCTCCACGCTCAGGGCGTGGGGAAGACTTTCCGGTCGAAAAATAATGTCACTCTCGGTACAATATTTAAATAAATTATAGCAAGTAAATTACGGCCCACTCCACGCAGGGAGGTAAAAGGCCACAATAGCGGTTAGGGAGCGCTGCTCTCGGGTTGACGGGCAGCAATGGGTGGCACTCGGGTCGATGCGATCGCCGGTTCCGCACGGTTCACTCGGGCCTGCAGGACAGCACGTGGGACCCACTATTGGTACGATGACGTCTGGGTGGCTCCTGACTGCAGTGGGTGGCGGGGGCACTCCTGGAATGTCCCGGGTCGATCCTCGGGAGCGGTGGTCACCGGAGTGGAGGTGGGCGATTTCTTGGGATTTATTTCCCACGCCTAACCCTTCTTAATCCCTCTTGGTTTAGCCAATAAGTCTTGGCTAATTTGGTGAGGTGCATCTTGGCCAATCTTACTCTCCTTTGGTCAAACATAGGGTACCATGCAAAGTATTGGTCCATGGCGGTTTCCCATTCTAAGTAGGCACTTGGTTCATGGGAATCGTCAAAGTTTGGGGCTTCCACCTTGATCATCCTTAGGAAATGATCATCCGGGTCATCCCGTGGATGCCTTTTATTATGTTGATGGTGGCGAGGCCTCTCATAGTCATGGTAGGGGTCAGTATTTAAGTCCTCCCTATCAATTTCAGCATGTGAAGGGTGGGCTCTTGGACCAATGTTTCTTGGGTGGGGCTCATTCTCTTCCAACCGAGCAAGCCGAGTGGAAAGGGACTCTAGTTGGCCAAGGATGGTGACAAGGGAAGCATCCACCAGGTCCAATGGCCTTGGGGTTCCTCCCTATTGGCAGCTTGGTTGAGTTGGGGGTTGGGATCCATGGGGAGAACCGAAGAGGATGGATTGGGTCGATAAATAGCTCCACTACGGGTGGACATGCAAGGGAGGGGAAGGACATGATGAATGGACGACTCAATGTAATGGTCCTAGGACTTAGACTTGGTAGAGACAAGTCTAAACTTACTATAATATCAATTGATGTGACACCACCTTGGGGCTGATAGCCACAAGACCAATGAGCCTTGGACCTAGCAAGCAAGCAAAATTTACAAGTTAAACGGACCGACAATGGCGGCTACTCACTCGTCGCTCACCCAAATCCAAGGCTAACTCGGTGATGCCAAGTTAAGGTCGTGGGGTGGACCCTTGCTAGTGGAGGGCTAGCATGGCTGAGATTAATCTCCCATGGGGTACTAAGAAGGCCCAACTCAAGGATCGGCCGGGTGCCGAGGGCACGGGATCCACACACTCTCTCTCCATAGTGGTCACTCAAAGAAATGGAGCTTGTGAGACCAAGCACTCACTCTCTCGGGCCAGCAGAGCTATGAGCTAATATTGAAAGAACAAGACACCAAATATGAGCAAGGAGTAGAGCACTTACTCGACCAGTTTGAAAAAACCGGACCTATTAGGAGACGTGAGCGAGCGGGGAAGCGTGGGTTCCCCACACGCTGCGCCAGTGAAGCTTTGACATGTTTAATGATTTACACCACTACTCCCCATGAAAGGGGGTTGAACAAGGGGAGGGGAAGTCAATTTTACATCCAAACACTATCTCCCACAGAGAGGGACGGTAAGCCGACTAGGCGGGGAGGGGAAAAACTAGCTTTGAGAATTAACGCAAGAAGTCCACCGAATCTGGCCACTCTCAGGAATAGGGGATAGACTGTCACTGTCGGTGCTGCTGCGGACTCCCCTGAACTCCGTTCGTGATGAAACCAGTGGAAAAACCTCCTGGGTTGGCCCAAGAGGACGTCCAATTTTTTGGGGAATTTCTGGTCAATGACGAGGGTTGGGGCAGAGGCGTGAACAGAGTTATTATCTTCTGGATCTGGTAGCATCTGCACCATTGCAACAGGAAGGCGAGGCCGCCACAGACGCTTCCGGGCTCTGATTCAGGCGTGGCTGGAGTCGTTGGATTTGTGGATGAATCCTCTTCGAACGGAGACCCCCGGGGATGCCGGATCTATTTATAACCCTCACCCTCTCTCTCCTCCCTCATTTCTCTCATCTCTTTCTCTCTCTCGTTCTCTCTCGTCTCTGGGCCGTTCGACACGGGGCGCGCGACCGTGGAGAGCTGGCCGAGGCGGGGACGCGTTGGAGTGATCGGGACGCGTGATGGGGCGACGGATAGAGCGTGGCGTGGCGCGATCCTTCGGTGGATTCCGAGAAGGCGCGGTTCGTGATTCGGCGGTTTTCGACGCGGTTTAGTCGCTTCGGCGCACAGTTTCTTCAGTGGAGGTAGGGAGACAGATCACCTACTTCTCCTACACGTTTTCCCTGCAGTTTCGCGTTGTTCGGTGCTAAAACAGGAGAGTTTGGGCTCGTTTAGGTAAAATCGTAGTTTTGTGGAGTTTGTAGGGTTCATCGAAAAACGGCGACGATTTTTAGATCAGCTAGTGTCGAACGACTCCCTGGAACGTCAGCGTTTCATAGTCGTTGATTTCGTGTCGATTGGCGGTAATTCGGGACCGTTAGGAGCCCGGGAAGTCCGGTGGTTCTATTTGGGTCGATTCAGAGAAATTGCCCGTTTCTTAGCCGATTCGACTCCCGTCGGAGTCTCTGTGTTGTATATCGTCGTTATGGTTGTATCCGCTTCGTTTCGGAACGAACGGGGCGTGGAAAGGTCACGATCGGGCCGATCCTATGGTTTTCCCGCCGTGGCGCCTAAACGGTCGTTACAGAAGCCGTTTAGGTGATTGAGCGGTCCAACGTGTGACCGTTCAGTGTAGGTCGGTTGGGCGTCTGCGCGGTCGCGCGACAGATCACCCAGTGGATGGCACGGCCAGGTGTGAGCCGTCCAGTCCACTTGAGTGGCTGGTTCTCAGCCGTGCTATTTTCTCGTTGTGTTGAGCGGCCAGTGCTTGACCACTTAGCATGGTTGACCTTAGGTCAACAGTTTTCTAGCGGTTTGTGGAGCGGTTTCCCTCTAACCGTGCCACTTCATGAGCAGTCCTTCTCTGACCATTCTGACTACCATTTGACTGGTTACTGTAGTAGGTCGGTTGGAGTGAACGGCCTGGAATGGGCCGTTCTGTCTCCTTGGGCGGCCTCCTGTGGACCGTCCAGTTCCCTAAGCGGCCCATTGGTGACCGCGCAATGAGTCCTGTCCGTTATTGTGTCTGCTGGCCATCATGGCTTGTTTCGTGTCCGTCCGTCCGTGTGTGTGTCCCGTTTGACTAGCGTCAGACGTTTAGGTTGATTAGGGCAGTGTCTCTAGCGGTTCTGGCTTGGACTGCTAGTGTCCGTGAGTCAGTCGGGTGGTCTGACTAGATAGGTCAGTTCAAGGTTGACTGAGTGCAGTCTACTTCTTGACTGCTACAGTTCCTTAACGGCCCAATATAGGACTGCCAGTGTCCTTGTCTCTATATGCGTAGCGGTTCTTCCTTGACTGCTTGGTTTGCCTAGCAGCCGAGCGATGGATCGCTTATGCCCAGAGTGTCGTTTTCTCGTCGTTTTGATTTTTGCTTGTCTTGGCTTGACCTTGTTGTTTGCCCGTGACCCGTGGATGTCTATTGGCATCTTATGAGGGCTATGACCATAATGAGATGGCCAGGAGTGCTTGTGTATGGTGTCATGTCTGTGTGTCGTTGTCGGGTTCTGGTCAATGTTCATCTCTGGCAACAAAACCTTTGGCGTTCGAGCGGAAGAGAACCCCGGGGAGAGGGGAATTAATATAGCCCGTAGCGTAGCTGGGCACGTCGGCGTCAGAGAAAATGACCATAAAAACCCTTCGCACAGTGAGACAACTAAATGCGTAGATAGGAAGAAGGGGAAGCAGACGGAGGGGGGTGACCACGGCGCCGGCATGACCACCTTCATCATCTTAGGCACAGTGGATGGGGGGATGCACATAGGTTGACATCTCATCACGGTGCCGGCATTGTTGCACGGCGCCGTCTCACTGGCCAAGAGAAGAGATCGTAGGAGGAGAAGAAAATGGGATGCAGAGGAGGAACAAAACCATCGAACCCCTTTAACCCATTGATATATGCATTCATTCCATGGAAGAAAAATATACAAAGCTCATTCCGGCGCCGACGTTGTCACGTGGTCGCCATTAAAACAAATAAGAAGCAAACATAGAAGTAATCGATAGAGGTGATGGGAGGGAGGAGGTCAGGCTCATATCATCGCCCTTCCTTCCTTCTCATTTGCATTACAACGGGAGAAACAGGAAGCAGACAAAGGAGGATCGACGATGACCGCCACGGCGACCCACCTAAGCAGACAGAGGGAGCAGAGGCCCTTCTTCTCCGGCGCCAGAGGATCGAGCAGAGCGGAGGCTGGCGGCGGCAAGGGGGAAGGAAACCCTCGGAGAGAGCCTTTTGTCCCAAGAAACCCCACAGACTTCTGATTGGTGGTAGCACTCACCGCGCCGAGAACTACCCTCTCCCCCAATTCCTCTCTGGCTCTCACTCTGCGTCTTCACTCCTTGGCTCCTGTTCTTCTTCTTCCAGCCTTTTTTCTTACTTCTTCTTAGTTGGTCGAACCAAGTAGAGGAGAGATATATATAACTAATGTTAAAACGGCGCCATCAGGAGCGCGCCGTGGAGAATGGCGCCATCTAATGGGTTTCTTCAGGTTAGATTTTTGCACGCCACTCTAGATGGCACCGCTCTAGGGGCGCCGATGAAGCGGGGGTGCCGTATTAGCCTCGTTCGATTGTCCGGGGGTGATCGACGAGTCCGGAGATGATTCTGGAGGTCGCCATTGGTCAAAAGTCTTGGCGGGAGGTTGACGAAGCTCTCGGTAGGATGTGCGACCTTTGTCGGAGCTCCGTGTTTATTTGGCTTGAGGGCACGGGTCTTCTGCTGATGTGGCCTTTGGCACTATGATTTGTGCTTCCGGCTCAGCCTGGCTAGTGCTCGAAGCTTCCTCACGGGGTGATATGACACCCGGGGTAACTTTGCCTTGACTGGCGATCATTCGGCCATTAACGGACCTGATAAATCGAGAAGCCGAACTCATGTCAGGTGATCGGGATCTTCCTGCTGACAGAGCCTTCGGTTCCTTGTTATGAAGAGCCGATGACATTCTTCCTCCTCAGAAGAGTCTTCATTCAGGTGGCGAGCCACCGGGTAGACCGTCGTCCTTGGTCGGGTGACGGGTGTTGGGTATGCGGCATGACGGAGTCGATGCCGGATCATTAGGCAGGCTTGGTCGCACAGCCAGTTGGTTGTGGATTCATCTCGACTTTCCTGAGGTGAAGTCCCCGGCATTCATTCCAGGTGACTCGAGGCTCTGGCAGACAGAAATTAAATAAATAACTAAACTGCTACAAGGTCCAGTACATCTCATGTCCAAATAAAAGTACAGTCAACTGAAGAAAATGTACAAGTACACGGGACATACCCCGACTTTGGCAACTGACAACTAACCTCGGATACTGGGACCGCGCTGTACACTTGTCGTGCCACCCGAAGGCCTGGCCTCACTTGAAATATGGTGAAAACACACAGGGGATGAGCCTCATTTCATAGGCTCAGTAGGGATCCCGCAGACCCCCACCTCGCACGAAAAATAAGGCAGAAAAGTAGGAAAGTATCCCTACCTAGCAGGAGTGCAGTAGAACTGACAAGCTGTAAGAAATAAACAGAAAAATTATCTAAACTAACCGTACCTACCTAAAAATCATCTCTCACCGGGTCTCGCTCTCCACCACTCCCGGGTGGGTCCTCACATGCGTACGCAGGAAGCTACTACTAGTGGATAGGTCACTGGAAGTAAGGACTGACTCATGAAAACCACTGTCAAAGAAACAGGACTGCACGCACTCGTGCAGCACAGAGCCTGACGGTCCAACCTTGGGCCGTCATAGGCTCTAGTAGTCTATCTCTGGGCCGTCACAGCGGTCTGACGGCCCAACTCAGGTGCGTCAAACACTCGGTGCTAAATCGGCTGTGACGCGCCAACCCGGGTGCGTCACAGTCTCTAACGGACCACCGCTGGTGCGTCAGAAGCTGGAATGAAGCTGGCTGTGACGCACACCCCTTGGGGCATCTCAACTTCTAACAGCCCTACCCAGGCGCGTTAGAAGTTGGGGATGCATCAGCTCTGATGCTCCCCTATAGGGGCCTCACAAGGCTCTGACACCCCACCCTGGGTGCGTCAGAGGCCTTGACCCCCAATGGTCAAAAACCCCAATGCTCGGATGCCAACGGTCGGATCGTCACTCTGATGGTCCAGCCTAGGCGCGTCACACACCCTGGCGGTCTATCGTGGGACCATCAGGCCCACAGACCACCCTATTGGCAAAACAGCGCCATGTGATGCACCCACCGTGGGGTGTCACAAGCTGTGACGGTCTCTGGGGGGACTGTCACATCGTCCCGGCGACGAACCGGTGGGAAATGACCCAAAACACCAACCACGCCCCCATACCTCCATGGGAGAGGGGAAAAACAAGGGGGAAGCCCCCAAATAACTCCTAGTATGCATCTACAGCCTCGGATCGGCCAAACATGCGATGGAACGGCGGATCGGCTCTCAACCCCCAAAACATAGATTTTGCCCTAACCCACTTAAAAATGCCCCTCTCGATCTCTCCTCGGCCTATAAATCACGGGGGACGATGGGATGAGCATGGGGATCCATCTTCCTATCTCAGTGGAGCGAATGCTCTGCCGAATCACCGCCGAAATCAAGGAAGAAGCTTTTAAACCCTTGCATGTTCCACCTCACGCCGCGAAAAGCACGTCCCCGCGTCCGCCTCATCACCGTCGCTGCCGCCACGCCGTTGCCGTAGTGAAGGAGGCTGCGCCACGAATGCCCGGGGAGGAAGAAAGCCTCGGTTGTGGAGGGGGCGCTCCAACGGGAAGAAAGGAAGAAGAAGAAGAAGGAAAGAAGAAGGAAAAGAAAAAGATTTAGGTTTTCTATAGAAAATCTAGAAAAATAAGAGGATAAAATTTTATCTTTTATTTTGGAGATAATACATACCTCTTGAAGGATGTATGTGATTATGTACACCTCATCTCTGGAGACAAGTTAACACCAATTCATCCCCTTACTCGAGAAGAAGATGTTCTATATGAAAGCGTCAAGCCAAATCTTCCCTCGATGGTGGGGAATCATCCCAGCAAATGAAGGGGGCACCAATTTCCTCTTTTGGAATGGTGTTGACCTTGTTTCTGCCATGGTCAGTGGGTGCAATATATAGAGCTAGGGAGTGAGGAGAGCAGGGTGGCCACCTCTTTTCTCGAAGGTCGTGGCTCCAACAGTGGGGTAGTGAGAATATGCAATCTCTAGTGGGGTTCACCGCCCCACATCACCGAGAGAAGGAAATAGTCACCATGATTGGGGCGCATTACATTCGTAGTAGAGTACATGATATAGCGGTCAAGATTCATCACCCCGATCACGAATCACACACTTAAAGATTTGTTTGACGAGGGAAGAGAGAGGAGTTGTCAGAGAGAGATCTGTAGGCACGAACAATAGTCAACAAGAGCCCTGCGAGATATTCCAGGGGATAATCTTCCGACGGTTAAGTCAGACAACTGACGAGGCAGCGACAAGTACTCAGGAGAAGAGAGGATGAGGGACTAGAGTGAGAGAGGGATAGAGAGAACTTGAGGGGTTGGACTTATATATCTTCTTGGCAGTCATGCCAGAATCTATTTATATCTCTATCTTGGGATTGACTTTCGCCTTTATTCAGTTCTCACGACTATGGAGACGTGAGTCATCTTGCCTACTTGACTGACAAGACAGAGAGGTGTCGGTGCTGACCTGTCATTCTTTCGTCGGAGAAGATAGCTTCGCCATTAATGCGACAGGGCTCACCAGAGGTGTGGGGGTTATTTTGTCGGGAAAAAATGACGTGGGCAGCGTTCTCTCCTCCTCTTTCATCGGATTGGTGCGATTTCCGTCATTAATGTGATGAGACCCACTAAAGATGTGCACCGTTTACCGTGGAAGGTGGAGGCACACGCGAGTATAACTCTTGGACCTGGGCCTATGCCGTGGTAGGCTGGGGCCAGCCACATGCTGGATTGGAACTATTGGAGGTAAGTTTGGAGAGCTAGGCCTAGATGGTGGGCTGCCAAGATGGGTATTGCTGGGTCTGTGGACTTCCTTTCCTCACATGCCAAAGGTCAACTTTAAATTTTGGCAGCTTGGATGATGATGGTTGAAATTATATAGAATTTTTGCCGGGATATTTACATTCTGTTAGTGAATCAAAATAAGTGGAGATTTTCTTTTGTTTTCTCAAAGTATTTACAAATCCTCTCCAATGGGAGAGTTCAAATCCGAGCATTCTCAAACAATAAATTGAAGTTGCTTATGAATCTAGATCATCCTTCTCATGTTACCAGTTGAAGTCAGAGAGTATTATGTAGTGCTGAAATCACCAAGTATTCCAACACATCTGGGACTCTTGCATCATAGCATCAACCGTTCACTTATGCCATCCGCAGGTCTATGCATCCATTTTCTTTGTTGACCAATGATTCGCATGCTTCATTTATCTTTGCACCATTTTTTTCGTATCTTTTCCAATAAATCGGTGAAATCATATCAAGTAGGGGATACACCCTTGCCTACCTTTATAGCGGTCTCACGGCTTCCAGCATGGGCCGGCCTCCTTATGGGTGCATGCTTCTTCTCAGTTACTGGATTGATCTCCATTTCAAATTTGATTGCTGCGAGGAGGTGCGAACTACTTCCAGAATCTTCCAACAAAGCCCCCTTTATTACATGGCCAATACGTTGGGCTTTGGTAGGAGTGTGGTCAATCGCGTTCCTCGACTGAAGACCTACGGAGATTGGCATACTCACTTCAATACCGTGGCGAAAGGCATGTTTACTCACGTGCCGACATGTTTACTTCTGCATGAGCTTCTCACAAGATCATCTCCTGCTGCGGAGCTCCCACTCATTGGTGCAATTGAATTTATCCTTTACAATGTACATCAGTGTTATCCTCAAATTGGCCTCCCTCGCCATGCTTTTCCTATGCCTTCTGACTTTCCTTTGATTAAGGAAAGGAAGCTGGCCACAGAAGGTGATGCAAAGGATGTGAAGGTGATCAAAGCATCGTGGAAGACAAGCATTCCATAGAATACGATAGTGCAAATAGGGGAAGACCGAGAGTTATGGAGTGTTTATGTAATTGACTTAGGAAAATTGAGGCCTATAATGCCCAGCCTTTGATGTAGCCCCTTTTGTTTCAAATAAACACGGACTTTTGATGCTATTGTATATGATTTTCACCCTATCTCTTCGTTTCTTTTCTCTTCCTCTTTTTTTTGGCGTTGTGAAATGGTTGACCTTGGCCAACAATGGAGATCCGAGATGTCCTGACTCACGCAGTGCGGGTCGAGGAGGAGCGTGTTGCTCAGATGGCAGAGCTCCATGCCCAGATAGTAGAGCTGGAGGAGCAGCGAAGACATGAGGAAGTGCCCCGAGGTGTCCCAGAGTTGAGACTTTCTCTCTAGGTGGCGAGGAGTGAGGCAGCCCGGGAGAGAGCGGAAAGAGAGAGGGAAAGGAGAGGGGAGGACGGCAGAGTGGGATCAAGGTTGGGACGAGCGAAGGGCACGGGAGGCCTAGGTGATGGAGCTTCGGTTGATCCTTGGGGTAGCAAAGCAGAGGCTGGAGGACAACGAGAAATGCTACCGGAGGAGACAAGGGCGCACGGTGAGCCTCCGGTAGCCTGGCTCCTTCTTTGTTTGTAGCCTCTTCACTTCCTCAACAGAGGAGTGCCGCACTACTAAGGCCGATCGAGTGGTGCGAGATGAGGCTAGAACTACCTTGCAGACCTTCATGAGGCCTCCCAGAGGATAGAAGAGACGATCAGGAAGATGGTAGTGGGACTTAGTGAGCTGGTCTCACGCCTACCCCTCACTTGCGATGTACATGGCAGCTTATATAGACATGTGAATGGACTGCTTTGTTTCTTGTCACTCGTTCCATTTCTTTATGTGTTCCTTCCATTCTATGCCTCTTTTCCTCAATGATGCTCCCACGTGACGTGTTTGGCAGAATCACACCCCGAAATAATGGATCGTGTCTTAGACTTATTGCGCATTCTTTTCGGGAGAATCCACCACAAACTTTTAATGTCACCGACCTCTGGTCATCTTTTCCCGTGTAGATGAGCTCATCCCAAATTTAATGGTGCCGTCCTCTAATCATCCTTTCCCATGTGGATGAATCACTGAGATGGCGATGAGCACAGGAATCTGGGTAATTCCTTGATGACCATGTTTTCCTATCAAAACAAATATAAAGATTCATTAATCTCATCATCATGTGTCTTATCAAGCAATCAATAGATATCTAAAAATGCAGCCTCAGATATTTTATAAGAGCAGGCAAACCATATGTAAAGATATGCAAATGTATTGATGCACAAACTTAGTGCACCGACCTACCTTCCTAATGAAAAGTAAAGAACGCAGTAGAATGACAAAATAGCATCGACATGTACAGTGCACAGGTAGACCTCATCAAAATGGAAAGACTCTAACTACATTGAAGGTGCAATGACCTGTGAGTGCACAAGCCAGAATTGTTTGATCAATCGCATCGACCTGCCACTCAGGCAAGTTAGCCTATCCTGGTGATGTGAAAATGAAGATGCTTAAAGCATCGACGCAGAACAGCACCGACCTAACCTCACAGTAGATACATAAGGTGCATCAACCTTGAGGATGATGACCTCTCTCACATTGACCTTATGCTGCAATAGTTAGCTCACTAGCATTGACCCTTCTATAATGTGCACCGACCTGATGCTACAACATCTAGCATAAAGTGCCTAGTAGCATCGACCTGTATATATGGTGCACCGACCTGATGTCAGATGTGCATCGACCTGATAGACCATGCAGGGTACTAGGTGCACCAACCTAATAGTGCATACTATGTACACCCGCATCGACCTTCTGGACAATATGCATCGACCTTCTAGACTATAATGCATATGTGCATCGACCTCCTAGACTCAGGGGCATATATGTATCGAACTGTTTGTTCAATGTAGTGGGAGATGCATCGACCTTATAATGCAACACTTATGCATATGCACCAACCTTCTAGACTCGGAGTGATTATGTGCATCAACCTGACTATCTAAATGCATGAATGTGCATCGACCTTATAATACAGTTGCATGAATATGCATCGACCTTTCTTTCTAAGTGTATAAAGATGCATTGGCATGTTTGTCTTTTAGCTAAGCCATTGCATCGACCTGTCCATTATAAAAACCAATGATGCATCGACCTAACTACCATGGAGTCCAATGATGCATTAACCTATCTATCATGATGCATACAATTGATCTGATCTCTCTATCTCTGTGAGAGTCAACTTCCAATGTCGACCCTTTCTTCATAACTTTTGAATTAACTTCAGAACTTGTTCTTGTAGGGAATGGCATACATCTTTCATATGTAATAAGATCATCATAGGATCAATCATGACATCAAAAGACAATGTGTCATAGCAACATGATCATATGCAACTTCTACACATGTGACATCATGCACCAACCTCATGCACCAATGATCATCATCATGTATGACATATATCAATATCTCATATGACATCATGATGAGTCATAGTGTTTGACATCATCAAATGAGTCATAGTGTTTGACATCATCAAATGACTCATAGTGTTTGGCATCATCAAAATCATCGGGTCACAATAATCTCCCCCTTTTTGATGATAGCAACACTATGGCAACACTATGAACATTATGAACACTTTGAATCATAAAACAACATGCTTGCCAAAACTATTCTCCCCCTTTGACTTCATGAAAAAGGAAACAATAGTTTGTCAAAAATGATGCCATTGGGTTTGTCACGAATTCCATGATGTATAACATCATGATCATAGATCCAAGACCTCCCTAACAGCACATGAGCTACATCCATCTCCAAGACATTACACCAGACACTATTCTAGTAGCTATCGAACTGTAGGGGAATCAAACACCTCCGGGTGACAGGAATGGTGGTACGATCACCCCAAGCCACCTTATAAGAATGAGGATGTGGTTCATGGTGCAACCCAAATCATGCAATAGCAACCTTAGAGACCACATTGAGGCAACTTTCTCCATCAATGATTATATTTCCACTCTTGTTTCCACACTTGACATAAGTATGAAAGGTAGAAGTCCGCCTCCAATCCTCCTCCTTCCTCTCTTGGGAAATCATACATTTCACCACATTCAGTCTGACAACCTCCTCATCAAGCTCATGGTCCTCGAGATCACTAGGTGGGGGTGCTGGGCAGATCATCTCATCAACATTCTCCTCAGTCTCATTGTGATCAAAACCCAGATATAGGTTCTTAGAAGGGCACTAACTGGCATGATGTCCCTTCTGGTGGCATCGAAAACATTCCTTATGAGCCCTAGAACCTTCTATAATGTCCTTACCTTTGTCACCTTCAGGTAACTATTGTCCAGGAACAGGTCCACCTTTAGGTGCAGAGGACCTAGTGACACCGACATTCACCTGTCGTTCACCATCAGCATGTCTCTTGGTCTTCTCAGCTTGGAAGGGAACCTTTCTCGTAAAAGGCGAATTGAGATACTACTCATACTCAAGGGCCAACTAGAAAGCACTCTCGACCGACTTAATAGGGTGAGGCATCAACTCCCTACAAAGCTCAGATATAAGACTGGTAAGAAATTGAGACAAGGTCATGCGGGAGTCCTCCTGAACCTCGCATCTAACCATCAACTCATCAAACTGGCACATGTACTCGGCTACTGAGAGGGATCCCTGATGAAGGGTAAGGAGCTGATCCATCAATCTATCCCTACACAACATCGGGAGGTACTTCTCCTTCAACTTCTCTTTCATCTCAACCTATAGGGTAATGGGTGGATGTCTGCGATGTGTCATCTGCTGCTCAACACTTAGCCACTGCAGTTTGGCTGATCCAGTGAGTTTCATGCGAGCAAATCCGACCCATTGCACCTCTGATATATCATACCAGTCAAAGAACTGATCCATGTCGATCAGCTAGTCTAAAAAGACCTTCGGCTCCATCCTCCCATCAGAACTACGCGCATCTACCTTGACCATCGTGGCGATATCACGCTGGACCCCATGAGCACGTGATCTCCGATCATCATCCCTACCATGATCACCATCCTTGACAACAAGTTGGTTGTCTCTCCTAGCCCCACCCTCAATCGCACATCTCTGGCCATCCTCTGACCTCACTTAATAATCCCTAAAAACTCGTCGAACCGATCCACAAGGGTATGAAGAGTCAACTCCATCTCACCAAAATACTCTTCTAAACGGGTCATCCGAGTGGCTAAGTTTTCCTGAACTTGTCCATTAGTCTCTTGAGCCATTGTCCCTCTAGGATGTGTAGGTGCCACCACAAAGACAAAGAGACTAGTGCAAACAAATAACTAACTATACTAAAATACTAACTATATGCAACATGATGATGAGTTTTTTTTTTACTCTAAGAATGTTAAAATAAATGTCGATGATCACCCAAATACCGTCATGTCCTCCTCTTGACTTAGGTAGACCCATGACAAAATCTATCCCTATACTTTTCCATTTCCATTTGGGAATGTCCAAGGGATGTAATTTTTCAGCGGACTTTTGATTTTCTACCTTAACTTGTTCACAAGTGAGGCAGTGTGATACATAGTTCCCCACTTCTCTCTTCAAATTAAGCCACCAAAAATTTCTTTAAGGTCTTGGTACATCTTGGTAGTATCAGGGTGAATGGCATACCTTGATTTGTGTACTTCATCCATAACCAGCTTCTTAGTATCTGCATGATCCGGGACACAAATTCGACCTCAAAAAAGTAATCTTCCATCAGTTGCAATAGAGAAATCTGGCCGTTGATCAATATCATCCTTGATTTCCATTAGTATAGGGTCATTCTCTTGCAACTTGATTAGGTCTTCTATTAATGTAGGTTGTGTTTGGATGTTGGCAATAAAACACTCATCTTTTTCCAAACTAATATCAAGATTTAACTGGGCAAATTTGGTAATGAGATTAGTCATGCTTTTCATGATGCTTGATAGCATGCCCATCTGTTTCCTGCTGAGCGCATCGGCTACAACATTCGCCTTGCCCGGATGATATTGAATGGCGAAATCAAAATCCTTAAGATATTCCAGCCATCACCATTGTCTCATATTTAGCTCCTTCTAAGAGAAAAGATATTTCGGGCTCTTGTGGTCCGAACATACCGTGAACTTTTCCCCATAAAGATAGTGATGCCAGATCTTTAAAGCAAATATAACGACAGCTAGCTCTAGATCATGAGCTGGATAATTTTTCTCGTGTCACTTCAATTGTCTTGAGGCATAGCAAATTACTTTGCCATTCTGCAGAAGAACACACCCAAGGCCAACGCCTGATGCATCCGTATACACTTCAAATCCACCGCCTTCGATAGACAGTGATAAGACGGGTGCAGTTGTAATGACCCAAGATCTGAATACCGAGAAAGGCCCGATAATCCAAATCTCGAGCCGCCACCCGCGAGTCGAAGACTCGGAAGGGATAAAGGGATGGTGTGAAAATATATGAGGATCTAAAATAATTACAGAATTGCACACTTTATATGGATAAGCAGGAAATAGAATTAACATTAAGCACATTACATGGTCCACAATATAACAACAATTCAAAATATAACAATAGTCCACAACTAGTACAGTAAAGAAAGAGAAGTACAACTACACGGGACATACCCCAGCTCTGGCAACTAACCCTGGGCACTAGAACCATGTGGAGCCTCAGACGCGCTCCTCTGAAGCCTCACCTCACCTGAAATGTGAAAAAATGTAGGGAATGAGGCTAACAACAAAAGGCTCAATAGGGATCACTCGAACCCCCACCTCACAAAATGAGAAATTGCAACGTAAAGTAGCTAAAGGCGAGTACTGCACAAGACGTAGAACCGAGTACAACAGGAATAAATAAACGAAAAAGCCCTACTGTGCCTGACGCCGGTCTCACGGTATGAAAACTAAGACACACGTCACGGTGAAAACTAAGAGTCACTACCTGACAAAGACAGGAGTACCTCCCACTAAAAGCACAACCGGATGCGTCCCTTAACGACTTACACCGCGCCACAGTGTCTCCCTACTCACCCCAGGTGAAAACTGAGACACACACACTAGTAACATTGGCAAGGGTCTAGTCGGGGTCATGCTTGTCAGCACGCGTCCGAAGTCCCTGACCACGTGTGCACACACTGACTGACTGTGCTACATCAGGCCCTCTAGCTAGTTCTTCCTCCAGGCCCGGACTCGGGCCACCACAGTAGGAGGCCCACGGCAACCAGCCTAAAGTCATCTCTCTCAGGTAGCCTCGCCACCACTCCCTGGTGGGACCACACGCGTGTCGGAAGGCTACGGCTAGTGGAGGGTCACTGAAGGGGTAGACTCTCTAACCAATGGAAACAACGCCTGAACCAGACAAAGTACAAGGACCGCTCCTCCTCCTCATGTGGTCTAGTGAGGACCGTCTCTCTCTCCTTGAGGCGATCTAGCATCTGACCATTTTTGCCAGGGATGGTCCAGAGTGGACCGCCACATGTGTTCTTTCTGACCAGAGTTCGGTTCTTGTCGATTTAAATCTCGAGTGAGTAGACCTCGATCCACATGCTGACCTGTGGTCCGACTAATGCTGGGCATTGTGTGGGGGCCATGTGTGTGGATGCCATGGGGTCCAGGGAGGTGGTGTGCTCTCGGCCTGTGTCACCGTGAGTCAGTGTCGGTATGAGGAGTGGTCCTTGTACTTTGTCTTGTTCAGGCATTGTTTCCATTGGTTAGAGAGTCTACACCTTCAGTGACCCTGCACTAGTCGTAACCTTCCAACACGCGTGTGGTCCCACCAGGGAGTGGTGGTGAGACTACCCAAGAGAGACAGCTTTAGGCTAGTTTCCGTGGGCCTCCTACTGTGGCAGCCCAAGTCTGGGCTGGGAGGAAGAACCAGCTAGAGGGCCTGACGTAGCGCAGTCAGTCAGTGTGTGCACACGTGGTCGGGGACTTCAGACACGTGCTGATGAGCACGACCCCGACTAGACCCTTGTTAGTATTACTTGTGTGTGTGTCTCAGTTTCCACCTGGGGTGAGCAGGGAGACACTGCGGTGCGGTGTAAGTCATCAGGGGATGCATCCGGCTGTGCTTCTAGTGGGAGGTACTCATCTTTGTTAGGTAGTGACTTTTAGTTTTCACTGTGATGTGTGTCTCAATTTTCGTGCCGTGAGACCAACGTCAGGCGTAGTAGGGCTTTTTTGTTTATTTATTCTTGTTGTACTCGGTTCTACGTCTTGTGCAGTACTCGCCTTTAGCTGCTTTGTGTTGCAGTTTCTCATTTTACGAGGTGGGGGTTCGAGTGATCCCTACTGAGCCTTTTGTTATGAGGCTCATTCCCTGCGTTTTTTCGCATTTCAGGTGAGGCGAGGCTTCAGAGGAGCATGTCTGAGGCTCCACGTGGTTCTAGTGCCCAGGGTTAGTTTTCAGTTGCCAGAGCCGGGGTATGCCCCGTGTAGTTGTACTTCCATTTCTTTACTGTACTAGTTGTGGACTATTGTTATATTTTGAACTGTTGTTATATTGTGGACCATGTAATGTGCTTAATGTTAATTCTATTTCCTGCTTATCCATATAAAGTGTGTAATTCTGCAATTATTTTAGATCCTCGTATATTTTCACACCATCACTTTAACCCTTTCGAGTCTTCAGACTCGTGGGTGGTAGTTCGAGATTTGGATTATCGGGCCTTTCTCGGTATTTGGATCTCGGGTCATTACAGCAATGGTGAGATGTTCCTTGAGAGTTAGGAAACTCTCCTCACAATCCTGTGACCATTCAAAGGGATTTTCTTTTCTTATAAGTCTTGTTAAAGGGACGACGATCTTGGAAAAATCTTTAATGAATCATCGATAGTACCCAGCCAGACCAAGGAAGCTTCTGATTTCAGATATAGTCGTTGGTTGGCTCCAGTGCCTGACAGCTTCTACCTTAGCCGGATCCACGGCAATCCCTTCCTTGGAGATAACATGGCCAAGGAAGCAAACCTCTTTTAACCATAATTCACATTTACTCAATTTTGCATATAGTTGGTGCTCCCTTAATGTTTGCAAGGCAATTCTCAGATGTTCCTCATGTTCTTCATTTGTCTTAGAATATATAAGGATGTCATCAATAGATATGACCATAAATCGGCCGAGATACGGTCTGAAGACGTCGTTCATGAGTTGCATAAATACTACAGGGGCGTTGGTTAACCCGAACGGCATAACCATGAACTCATAATGTCTGTATCTACTACAAAAAGTCATCTTATGAATATTATCCTCTTAATCCTCAATTAGTGATAACCAGACCTAAGGTCAATCTTGGAGAAATACTCCACATCGGAGACTAGTCAAATAGCTCATCAATACATGACAGTAGGTACTTGTTCTTGATGGTAAGTTGATTCAACTGCCGATAGTCGATGCATAGCCTGAGGGATCCATCCTTCTTTCTGAAAAATAGGATCTGTGCATCCCAAGGGGATGTGCTAGGTCGAATGAAGCCTTTCTCTAATAGCTCTTGAAGTTACTTTTTCAATTCCTTGAGTTCTGTGGGGGACATCTTGTAAGGGGCCTTTGACATAAGTGCTGCTCCAGGTATGAGTTCAATAGAAAAATTGACTTCCCTTTAGGGTGGTAGACCAGGTACATCAGAGAGAAAGACATCAGAAAATTCTTTACGACAGAAATTTCTTCTATAAGAATTTCCTTGGACTCGGTGATGATTACGGAAGCAAGGAAAGTTTCACAACCTTGCGAGATGAGTGTGCAGGTGTAAAGATAAGAAATAAGGGTACGATGCTTCCTATACTTGATACGAAGGAAAGAAAACTTTGGGAGATCTGGTTTGTGAAAAGAAATCTTCCTACTATGATAATTAATGTCGGCATAATGATCCACGACCCAGTCGACTCCTAGTATGGCATTGTAACCTTCCATATCAAAGCATACAAGGTTTGCAAGAAGATTGTGACCTTTAATTGTTATCTCACTATTTGGGTAGTGAGTTTTAAGTTTCGTCCCAGAACCTAGGGGTGTAGTTATATCTAGATCCGAATGTAAAGGAACATGTGAAACTGGCAAGGTTTTTGTAAAAGAACTAGAAATAAAGGAATGAGAAGTACCAGTATCAAATAACACAAATGCAAGATGCGAGTAAATTTGAATGGTACCTTTAATCAATTCTCCTTCTTTAGTATTTTCCTCTTCCATGACAGCATTTAGACGAGCCCGGCGCCTTTGTCTGCCATCGTTCCTTGAGGGTTGTTCTTTCATCACGGGATAATCGGGCATACGATGCTCCTGGCTTCCACATCTTAAACAAGCATTGAGACGCTTCCAGCATTCTTCAGCCGAATGGCCAAACTTCTCACAGAATGTGCAGGCAGTTGTGGCAGCCTTTTCTTCCTCCTTGATTTCCTTGCCCTTGCCATTGTTACCCCCGTTGCCACTACGGGATCTCTTCTTATTATCAGGGGTTGTGTAAGACCCGGTGATGCTGAATTTTTCTTCCTTCTATCCTCGCTTGTCGGACCTCCGGCTTGACTCCTTAGTCTTTCCCTTGAACTTTTCTACCTTTTCCAAGGTCCTTTCATATAGATGGGCCCATTGAACCATCTCCGCTTAAGTACAGATATTTTGGGGCCCAAGTTGAGAAATACAAATAGACCTTAAGCCATCCATAAATCAGTTAGGATTTAATAGATCGGTGCTAACTAGGTGAGGAGCATATGGAGCCAGGTGGGAGAACTAAAGTTCGTACTCCCCTACGGACGTCATTCCTTACCTTAAAGAGGCAAATTCCATAGCCTTCCTTTCTTTGACATGTTCAGAGAAATATTTTACTCGGAAGAGCGTAAGAAACCCGTCACATGTAAGCTGAGTAATTTGGAGTTGTGCCGAGGTGGCCTTCCACCAATTGCATGCGTCCTTGTTTAGCTGGAATGTGGCGAGATAGACCTTCTCTTGGTTGGTGCATTGCATGATCTCAAATATACGGTTCATCTCGTTGTTCCAATTTTCTACTTCATCGGGGTTGGAGGATCTAGAGAATCGTGGAAGATTTAGACTCCAGAAATTCTTGTGTAAATTTCCCGCGCCAGCCCTGGCGCCAGCTAGGCCACTATTTGGGGGGCTTTGGTAAGACCCGTAATAGTTTGTTGTATCTCATCCCAGTTGACATGGTGAGCCATGATGTGAATAAGGTACCTGAGAAGAGGAACAATTTGTTAATTCCTACGGAGTGAAGGGGATTTAATCCTAGAGAAAATTCTTAATTTACTATCTCATCCCGGGCTCTACCCAATCTCTCATAGGTGGGAAATTTCTTTCCTTAGTCCATAGGTGTGGGTCCTAAATCCTTAGACTTAGCCTATGACATGACATTCTTTCCTAAGACATACTTATGCCTAGGCTCTGATACTAACTTAACTGTCACGTTTCGAGCTATATGTGTATAGAGGAAGCAACTCAGGATAGTGGACAGTCGGTAATATGCCTCAACCCAGTAATATAATCAGAGCGCAATAATATCCACATAAGAGGAATACACAAGAAATAGACCCAAGAATTTTAACTTTTATTGATAAAATAATCCCAAGATTACATAGCAGTGACTCTTCTTACCACTAGACTCAAGACAATAAAAATTACAGTACTAGACTCACTAAAGCAAAATTACATAATGACGGCAAACTAACATAAGGAGTCCTGACATTCTAAGTTTTCTCTCGATCATCAATTATCACTTTCGGACCCTTCATTAGCGTAGTCTGAATCTGACTCACTTGAACTTCCTAAAAAGGTTGGAAAAAAATAGGTATGAGAACAATTGCCCAGTAGGTATCTTTGTATCAACATGAAGGCAAGGTTTAAGTAGTTATCATTTTAGCTTTAGAAGGATAAGGGAAAAGAAATGCAGTAAAACATATGGTATAAAACCAAAGTATAATTAGCAATAAGATGAATATAGAGTGTAATGCCCCAGAATTTATATGAATTATTTCTAGATTATTTAGAAATTTTTTGAAAATTATTTAAAATTAAAAAAAGTCTAAATAAATTAATAAATAAATATTGAGTTAATAAGTCATGATAAAGCCCAAATAATGCTAAATAAGTAACCTAGCTTTGTTAAATAAAGTCCAAAGGAATTAAGGACCTAGTCCATTAAGTTTGGCCCATATTCTAGAAAGTTAATCAACTTATCCTCAGAATATAAGGATAAATACCCCTTATATAGATAATTATGTGGATAAAATAACAAAAGAGTTTGAATTAAGTATAAATTCTGTGCACAGTAGCTATAGCGGTCTATCGCACGACCACCACAGGGCTCTGACGCATCAAGACTCGACCGTTACGATCTGCTAGTTCTGTGAACAGAAAAATGAGCAAAAAGATTGGGTCCTTGGGATCCTATCTGCTAGAGCCCGAATTGGGAGAACTTGTAAGGTTACTAGGGACTCTTAGGGATCAGATTTTGGCCAAATAAGACTCTAAAATTGAACTAATCCATGAAAACCTAGCCTAAACCCTATAAATAGGTCCCATATTTGACCTGCGCAACCCCTACTTTGACTTGTATGGAATCAAGGTAAGGAGTTGTTATTTGGGATAAGTTCTTTGGAAGTATTTATTTCTAATATATAGGACTAACATCTCCCAAAATTTCATGGTAGGAGATCAAGCATCCAAGGAGATTAAGGTGTCCAAAGTTGCTGATTTATCCACTGCGATTCATGAGACTGAGCAACAGGGTGCTAAAGATCGAGGAATTAAGGGTTCAGAACGAGCTATTTAAAACCTAATCCTTTAGAATCTTTTATTCCCCTTAGTGTCTTCTTCTTAGCCTCCAAAGTTCACATCCGTAGGTCAAGAGAACCAGGAGTTAGGGCGACGTGAAGTTGCTGAAAACCCACAGGAAGGGAAGGATTAGGGCGTGCCTTGCAGTCCTAAATTTGAAGTTTAGAAGCTTGTAAAGAGGTAGGTCATCTCATGAACGGCAATAATATCATGTTAGGGATAAAAGCCATCTGATTTTACTTGATTTCATGCATTATAGATCATGAATTTCATGTTTTAGTAGGTCTATACATACATGTATATCTTTAGCCTTAATTAAAGATAAAGATATTTTCTTGTTAATTCACTACAACCTATGCATCTACATGGCCTTTACTTCGTTTTGTCGTGACTAGAGTAGTTAAGTTCTTTTTAAACATAGCATGTTTTGAATCATAGTCTTTTATTTTCTATTTACTGTCAACAGGGCTCTAACGGTCTATAGTTCGACTGCCAGAGACATATAACAGTCTTACGATAAGTCGTCACACCCCCTGTTATACTTGAGTTTCCATGTAAACTCTGACGGACCACAATAGGAACGTTACAACACTCTGAGGGCCCTACGATAAACCGTCACAAGAACTGTGACGCCCCCATATTAGACCATCAGAATACTGTGTTCTGTCAACTCGAGACAATATTGAAAACAATCAACTTAGCTTATAAATAAAGCCTAGACATTTAAGTTTTAACCCGTTTTCATGACCTTGAGTTTAATCATTGATTCACGATAGAAATTACATGATTAGAGTGCCTTGAGTTATTTTAAAATCTATGTTAATTTCATTTGCCAAAACTCTATAGTTTTGTACTAAATCTATGATTTTAAATGATTGTATTGAAGGATTTTTATCATGGTTTCACACTGTGGCACATTCTTTTCTCATCTATAGAGTCATATTATTTAAGTACGTGACATGTACTCCGGTATGTGATCACTAGTTACACTTTTTGCACTATAGGAACACATTCTTGAACTTGAGGACCTCTCTGTTGGATATTCCTTCCAATGGACTAAGAAATCTTATTTCAAGGCCTCTATAAGTCTCCGTGAGCCTGGGATTCTCACTAGGACGTCGAGCTGGTTGTACCATTAAGACCCAATTGTCTAGAAAAGTACTACCGAAGTTTTGAATTTTATCCATGTAACGGCCTATTACTCGACCGTCAGGCACATTTAACGGTCCAGTATACAACCGTCACATTCATTGAGTCTAATTTTATTCTTTCTGGATTCAGCCAATTATAACGGCCCATGATTAGACCGTTACGTTCATGTAGCGGCCCATTAATTGACCACCACAATTCCTGAGTACTTTAACCTGAGGTTTGACCCAAGGGTTGATATCCCAAAGTTCCTAGATGGATTATTAATGGTCTAGGACTTGTCATATTGTCCAAGATACTTAATTTAAATTATGAAAGATAAGGAATGTACCGTTGTGCTGTCGAATTATTTCCATGAGCATAACATTGTTCTAAAGACATTCTTGATCTCTCATTGAAGCATTCATCCATTGATTATTGTTATCATGAACTTATTGAACTTGCTACATTATTGGCCATATTTTATTGCTTGAAACGTGAAAGTAGCTTGATTTATACTTGAAGATGCGATCGAGCACTGATTGTGTTCAAGGACTCTATGCTAGTCCCCACGACTGATTGTCAGAAACATACTGAAAATCATGGGGTATGATGCTACTGGTGTCGCATTGCACTGGGAGTACTTTCTCTATAAATACGTGAAAATTCATGGTACACATGACATCTTGAATAAATTGATAAAGTACTTGTTGTTAAGCGAAAAGTATTTACTTGCTTGTTGCATGACGTTCTAGTGCATTCTCGATACATTCTTGTTCATTAAGTCCATATTACATTCTTGTTCATTCTTATTACATTCTTGCTAGTTCATACTTGCTCATTTTTATCTTACATGATCGTCTTGTTACTTTGATTACTTACACGATTTATTGCATTCACATGATTTTACCTTATTTCTTTAGAGCTAAAATGTTAATCACTTTAATAGTGCCTTCATGTTGATCTGAAGATACCTATTGGGCAAGTGTGCTTATTACCTATTTTTAATCTTTTCAGGAGATGGAAGCGATTCGAATTTGGATTCGAGTTATACAAGTAGCGGGTCCGAGAGCGAATGAAAGTCGTGTAAAAATGAGAGTGAAGACTTAAGAAAGTTAATCTTGTTTAGATCGAATCTTTGTAATTTTCCTCTTTCTTGGGTCTAGTAAATTGAAGAAGCAGTTGATGTATTTGAATAATTGATTATTAATGGAATAAAGATGGAGTTTGAGTAAATATTTGTGCAATTGCATCTTAATGTGTGATTGTCTTGCGATTTGATTATTTCTTGCTTGCAAGAGGCTTACGATGCCGGCTGTTCACGTTTTCCCCCGAGCTAGTCTTCCGCTGTAAATAAAGGCTCGGGGCGTAACAAACGCAGCCTGACGGTCCATTCTTGGAGTGTTACATTACTGTGGCGGTTTATCGTAAGGCCGTTACATCAGACAGAGAGTTCTAGCAGAACTGCTCTTTCTCTGCTACTCCATGGCCGGATTAAGAGTTTGATCTTATGATTTCTCCCTCAAATCTGATCCTTAGAACCTTCTATTTGTTTCTATGGACTCTTGGGAGTATTATCTTCGAGAGTTTGCTAAGAAACATCCTACTTTCAAGCCAGATTCTCTCCAACTCGTTCAGGGACTTGAGGGCCTATAAATAGAACCTTTAGCTTCATGGCTTGAAAGAGGAGATTTCTAGAGTTTGCGTCGAGGTGCTGCTACTTCCTGGAGCTAGAACCAACCAAGGAGAACTGCTTCCCACGTCCATCTGCCTCCTAAGTCCAGGGAGTATTAGTTCCAAGGGTTTAATTCAGTCAATTGTTCTCTTTAGTCCTTTTTCCCTTCATAGCATCATAGCATCCCCCTTTCCTCCCTCTCTCACGTTCTGGCATCTTCTGCATCATTTTAAACTTTCTCCCATCTTTTAAAATGCCCCAAAGGGGTTAAAAAACCAACCTCTCCGGTATTTCCCTCTCCTTTTGCATGTTTTTAAGTTCTCTTTCATTATAGTTACTACACTATTCAAAGGGCTAATCTGGGTTGATTCTTTGTGTTTCTACTCCCTTTTGCAGGTTTTATAGGTCCTTAGCACGAGGCCCGATCCTTCTGGCTGGCTGGAAGGCATGGAGATCAAAGTTCCCAAAAGTTCCTTTTTTACGATTCTCTGGCAGTTCATAGAAGGGGTGTTAGAATTCTGTAGCGGCTTATCGTAAGGCCATCAGGTTTCTGTGGCACATCATTGTTCGGCCGTCATAATTCACAGAGTTGCAGTCTTTCTCTCTCGCGGATGGGTGTTGCATCCTCCTATTTCTAAGTTACTTTTCAGGTCTTAGGGTTGTTTCTTACCTTAGTGGCGATCACGCTTCCTTAGTTTGGGCAGTAGCTCTCTTTCTTTCCCCTCATGTCTCTTCTTTAGTTGCTTTTAGTTGCTTGCTCCACCTATACAGTGTGCTTTAGTTTATTTCCTTGCTCCACACTCCAGCGTGTGTTTTCCTTTTCCCTTGCTTAGTTCTGGTAGAGATGGCATGCCCAAGCTTAGATTTCATGATGATTGCCTAGGTTCATGCTCCACATGTTCATAGGTTGATTGGTTGCATTGTTGTTCATATTTTCATTGTTGTTAATCACATTTATTTGCAAAGGGAACCAATATAAATCAACAGAATTTTTTGGCGATCACGGTGGGACATCTAGTGTCAATCATGTTTTGAATCTCTGTCAAACCTGCTATTCATCTTTTACCTCAGTTGCTCGTATTTTCCCTTGATTTTCCCTATATTTCCTACTGTTTCTGGTTCTCTGGCTCTTCTAGTGGTTGCATATTCGGCCGTTACGGATCATTAGCGGTCTATTAGTATACCGTCGCATATCTCTGGCGCGGGTGCATTAGATCGCCACTCCAGTCTCAGGTACACATCCCGAGGTGTAATGATGGGGTCATCCCTTGATCAATTGGATTTGGGATTTCTGAAACCAGAATATTTCTTCTTTGTGTAGGACTGATCTCACCTGAGCATTGGCTTTTTAGAGATTCTCTCGGTTCTGCAAGGAAGGATTATAATCGAAGCATTTTTGAGCTTGTAACAAAAGAGCTTCTACATTTTCTTTTGCTAAATGAACATTGCCAAAAATCTCTTTATTCCATCTTTTCAGTGCAGCCTTCAGCTTTTTAAGTTTTTCCTGCAGGGAATAGAAGGGGTGGCAGGTGTGCTCCTGCTTACTCCATTCTTGACTAACAAATTCTAAAAAATCAGAATGATCTTCCCACATCTGTTGATATATAAATCTTCCAGGTGTGGATTTCATCGGAAGTAAAGATATGAGCATGGGAGTAGGATCAGAGGGCCCTCTGGCTAGGTGTTTAACTAACAGATTGAAAGGGAAATGTAGCCAATTAGCATTGTATCAAACCCTGTCCAAACGGGCTCAAATATGAGAAGTTCCAGTTTGATTGTTAGACCAAGTAATAGAAGAACCAGAATACCCAGCATCTATAAGTCCAGTACCTGTTATACAGCTTTGAAAGTTTGTCATTGCAACTATGGAAGGCATATTTCCACCAATCTAATAGTTTGATTGTTATATCATTATTTTGTTTTATTTTCATATAGAACTCCTGAAATACATCAAAAGCATCATATTTGTGTGTGAGGAAAACACCAAAGTGAACCTAGAGAAATCATCAACCAACACAAAACCATATCTTCTTTTTGATAAACTAGCTGTTGTAGTGAGTTTAAAGAGATCCATGTCAATCAGCTCATACAGTTTTGAAGATAGGTTTTCTGTCCGAGACTTGAATGATTTCCTGGTCTGTTTGGATTGGGTGCATGCTTCACATACAACATTATCAATTTTAAATGATATTTCAGGGAGTCCTCTGACCATGCAATGCTTATTTAATTTGTGTAGCACTGTGTAACTGGCATGACCTAGTCTACGATGCCAAAGATAGGCTAGGTCATCCTTGTTAGCAGCAAGGCACAAATTTGATTGTGCTACATCATCTAAGTCAACTAGGTAAATGTTATTTGACTCTTTTACCAGAAAATTTAACATTATCGGAATTGGGCTCATAAATGTTACAACCACAAGAGTCAAAAACTACCCTATGACCTTTATCACAAAGCTGGCTAATACTTAACAAATTATATGCAAGCCCTTCTACCAGCATGACTTCATCAATACAACAAGTAGAGCACTTACCTACCTTACCTGATCTGACAATTTACCCTTGGTATTGCCTCCAGAGGTGACAAGGCCTCCATTCTTTTCAACCAGCATACAAAATTTGGCCATGTCTCCCGTCATATGCCTGGAACAGTCACTATCCAGGTACCACAGATTTTGCTTGGCTGCCAGGCATACCTGCATCAAGGATCAAGTAGAATAATTTAGAACCCAAAATCGTTTGGGCCCCAAGGCAGCAGATAAATCGTCAAAACAAGACAGCCAACATTTAGGTATCCACATTTATTTTGGAACTGATTGCTTTGTGGATTTGTTTGTCTTCTTTTTGTTATTTCTATTTTTGCTGTCACTAATAGTGTGGGAAACATTGGGTGAGGTGCGCCGTGGGTTGGTCTTAGGCTGACCATAAGAAGTGTATTTCCTTGGATTCCATGTCCTGGATTGCCTAAACCAATTTCTAGCCTAAGGTCTATAACTCTGATTAGGATTCGAATGATGTCCAGACCTCCCATAGACTCTATCCCCTCCAGACCTACTGAACTGATGTGGCTGAGCATAATGATAAGTATGGTAGGTCTGAACTCTAGGATGGTTTCTCCTAGTCTCTGAACTCCTGACATTAGTAAATGCATCTGGAAAACACATGAAATTTGGTTGTGTCTTCCAGTTATTTTTCGATGGAAACTTATTTGTTTTCTTCTGGGGTTTTGTTGTGGCATGAATTTTATCCCTATTCTGGTGTTTGTCCTGAGGTGTAGACTTGTGTGTGCATGAATTTGTAAACACCTCCACCTTTTGTTTGCCCTTGTCCTGAGCACTGGGCTTTTTCTGATTAACATTTTCTACAAATAATTTGTCAGCATTGTTTCCACTGTGCATTTTAATGAGAGGGGTGGTTTTTCCCTTTTCAGCTACAAATGAAACAGTTTTTGTAACAACCCAAGAGATCAGGATACCGATAAACTGATAACATCAATTTACCGATACTAAGAATTCGGGGAAGTCACCCAAGAGGCTGATGAGGCCCCATAAGGGTTAGTGAAGTTTGTCGAGGGGATGCGTAACGAATGGGAATTACATGCGCAGTAATAATTAAAGCTTAAATTTAAGCTATATTGAGAAAGTAATTTAAATATATCAGAGTGATAAAATATATAATAGTCCAGATCCATGCCATACACAAGTCTAAATGTACAACTACATGGGACATACCCCGGTCAAAGGTACAAGAGAAGTACCAACTAATAGACCGACTATAGCTGGTAGCTAAGACTGACCGTCAGAAACACGAGGAACTCCGGAAGGACAGCTAGGGCTGCTCACCTGAAAGAAGGAAGGGTGAGTCACAGCTACACTCAGTAGGGGTCACGCGAATCCCTACCTCGCAACTAAACATGCAAAAGCAGTAAAGCATGCATCAAGAATAACATGCATTGGCAATTAGAGCATGCATTTAAATCAAACATGCAATGGCATAATTAAACAACAATTATAGTAAAGCTGTAAAACTTATCTAAACAGTTTATAATAGCTAACTATATGCCAATTTAAATTAAATCTAAGTGTTAGGAGCTAAATCTACCAATAGAATAAACATCAGCTAACCAAGTGAGAGGAAGAAGGAAGACCACCAGAAAGAAGAAACCAGATGCATCCACTGACGGCTTACACTGCGTCGCAAGCATCTACACAAGTCTGTGACAAGTGAGAAGCGTAACAGTACCAAACCAAGTACTAGTCAGGGTAACACTCATCAGTGTCAGTCCAAGCCCCTGACCACGTGTGCACACACTGGCTCATTGTCCTGAGCCAGGCCTCTAGCTAGTTCCCCCCCTGTAGGACGCTACCAACAAGCAAGGGGGCCCACGGAAACTAGCTTAAGAATCATAAATTGGGACTACCCCGCCACCTCTCCCCGGTGGGCCGACTCAATGGTCGTCGGGCTACAACTAGTGGTTCCGTCACAAGGTAGGAGAAAGTAACTCTATTAGGATCTAAAAGTATGCCACAGTTTATAAAATATTTTAAGCATGGTGATAATGTAGCAATTAAAGCATAAATAAATGAATATGCTAAGAATTTAAAGCTGTAGGCCTCAAACGGTTTAGACAAGCCCGCTCAAGGGGACACGTGGTTAAGGTAGGGCCGCTCAAGAGGCACACGCAGTTGGGCCTTAGCCGCTCAAATGCTAACCTCAACAGGTTCTACGACTATGGGCGGTTATGCTCTGGCCACTCATCGGATGGGCTGTCTGTGGTCTCTCGCTCATCTAGGTATACGCGGCTGGGTCTCGACCGCTCGCTATCTACACTGATGCCAACACACAGGGCATAAGGGGCTAAGGCAAGGCCACTCACAGATGGATGGCTAGGAAGTGGCCGCTCGTCCACCAGGGGTCCTAAGGGACAGGTGGCTAGAGATACACTGCTCAAGGCATGGGCGGTTGACGGTCGGCCACTCGAAGAGATGAAGAGTCCCATGGACGATCGGTCGATAAGCCATTCATCTGGCTTGAACGGATGGGTTTGGGCCACTCTAGTGTACACCTTCCTAGACGTCAGGGTCTTAAGTGGTCCGAGTTGGACCACTAAGGGGCATAGGCAGTCTGGAGTGGACCGCTGGTAGATGAACGATCATATGGTGGCCGTTATACTACCGTGACGGCGAAAAAGGGTTGGCCTGGGCCAAAACCCCTCCCGGTCGGCCCAAAATGAGGGGATTTCAATTTTGAACCAAACCTACCATGCTCATACCATCATTCCACACCCATACATGCTATTAAAACATAAAATGATGGCCATGGAATTGATTTTCAGAAAATAGGATAAAATTATACTAATGGACGCCCGACATTCCCTGAGATTAAGTCTTGCCTGACACAACGTCTTTCACTATCTGCCAATTTTGTTATTAGTTGAATGAATCCGAGACATGTCCTCCTTCGTCTTGGGTGTGAGGGTGACTTCTTGATGCTTCTCATTCAAAAAAAACTATATATCAAGGGGTTCCTCTTTCGTTTCTGCCGCTAGTCGGCAGAGTTTGATTTTGATGCAGACCCATCCATTGCCCCGGTGTGGATTGGATTCCCTGGACTTCCTGCCAACCTATACCATGAGGACTGCATAAGAACTATTGCTGGGAATTTCGATCAAGTGCTGAGAATTCATGATAATACCCTGGCTATGACAGACACATCAGAGGCCCTTGCTTGTGTGGAGTATGACTTATCAGCCAAGCGAAAGGAGAGGCTGTGGATTGATATGGATGGGACTGGTTTCTGGCAGATGATGAATTACCATCGAGTTCCACATTTATGCTCCTTTTGCCACAAGCTAGGCCATCTTGATACTGAATGTAAAAGTAGCTGGGCAAGGAAGGAGCCATGCCTGCTAGACCTGAAATAGAATTCAAGCAAGTAAGACAGGTTTTTAGACCCCGTAGCTCAGGCCCGCCACCTGTTCGACATGAAGTTGTACAGCACAACCATTTCACTACTCTGCAGGAGGTTGATGATCTGGCTTCTGATGAGACTCCCACACCGCCTGTTGGATTGGAAGTGTCTCTGGAGCATTTGGCTGTCCGCAATACTTGTCAAACTGGTCCATTGAACTTGCAGGTACAACAACATATAGAGTAGTCCAAGCCCCTTCACCTAACTACAGAGACTGATCATTTGAGTCTCTCAAATGAGCTCCCTTCATTCCAATTGCATTCGTCCATGGCACTGTTTCTTCGGATGCACCTAACATAGGTGTGCAGGATACTACAATTACTAAGTCTATAGAGGTGGATTCACAGCAGAGTTTGCACTTAAGCCGTGTGGAGAATGAGAGCAATACTTTGCTAAGAATGACCAAGAACACTACTGAAAATACCAATTTTACTGTTACTCAAATTACAGATGAGTCAAAAGCATTAAGAGATGAAGGGAATCAGAGTGGATCAAATGCAAAGAATGTTAATTCTTAGAAAACCAGCCTGTCTGTGGAAGTTGAAACTTTTCATGTGGGGCTATGCCAGATGGGGAGACCCTGCAAGTCAACCCCTCACTTCAGAAGAATTCCACTACATCTCCGCTTCTAAATTCCAATGCTGGTAAAGGGGACAATGTGGATTCTAGTGGGTAGATGACTATTGGTGTGGCAGAAACGGAAATGAATCCTCAGCATCACCCTCTTAATGATAACTTTGTTAAAATTCAGTAAAATTTTGTTGGGCTCAGTGACAAATCAGATCAAGGGGATCGTCGATGGACTAGGTCCATGCTGAACCGTAGTGCCTCTCTAAACTCTTCATCTTTAACTCATGAAAGGTCTCATATGGAACATTAGGGGGATTGCAAACACTCCCTCTATTAACCGATTAAGATTTTTGATCAAGTAGCATCATGTAGCTTTCATTGCTATATTTGAGCCGAAGACAAAAGCAACAAACAACAGCAAGTTTCTTGTGAAGTTTAACATGGATCATTACCTTACTAGTAATTGATGGCGCGGGCAAGAAGAAGTAGGAAACAAAAAGTAAGCACCCTCCATGTGGTGTGAGAAAGGATAAAAAAGAAGCAACAGCAGAAAAAAGGCACCCTCCAAAGAGTGAAGGGTAAGAAGAATAATAGAAGAAAGAGAAATAGTTAAACACTCCCTTGAAGGGAGCAGGAGAAGGGGAGCGAGGATGAAAGAAAAGAGAAGCAATGACTTCTCCTCTCCCCTCCTCTGGGTGGGACGGAGGTCCAAAAGTCAGGAGGGAGCTCATCGCCACACGTCCTCCTTTCTTATACACCATCCGCCCCGTCGTCCTCCATTCTTCTACACCGAAGCAACATGGAGGCCCCAACAACCGCCAAAGTCTTCGTCTTCAGAGTCACCTTCCATGCTTCATGTGAGGATAATCGCCAAGAAGGGGATGGTCACTTTGGAAAAAAGGGAGGAAGAGACAGAGATAGCAAGGGAAGTCTTAAGCAGCATGAAGAGGAGGAGGTGCCCTTCCGGATCTTTTATAGTCTAAAGGGGGAGAACCCTACCTTAATTGATCCTCCCCTCGAAAAGACGCATGAGGTAGACCTCCTTCCCTAGGAGTAGTTATGCTACCTCCCTCATAGACCCCCCCATGAGAATACGTGAAATGACAAGTCATTTAAAGCGTGGAAAGATGAAAGGGGTCCAGTTCAGCACAAACAACTTGACCGATCGACAAGCAAGACTGATTTTTTGACTGCAAATCATACAAGATCTCTGATTTACTCGCAACCGTAGATACGATAAATCATACTCGGTCAAAGGTGGTAAGGAGAAGTCAATTGTGTTTTAAACACTATTACTGTTATATAGAAAGAAAAGTATTACACAACCTAGTCTAGATGGAAACTGTAAAAAAGAGGAAGAGAGCCAACTAGGCAAGTACGGTCTTCCCTAATCTATGTGTAGAGGGGAACTTTGAGAAGATCGGGACCCCTCTTGAAGCTCAGTAGGTGAAGGACCCTCGACGCTCGACAGTTTGCCCCCGGTATCCTCGGTGATGGCTGGCTGAGGCACTGACCCCATTCGTATGGGAACTACCTCGACTGCATGCCCTCCTGAGGCCACTGAAGTTGGTGATTCACCATCCATGGAAGAAGAACCATCTTTGCTCCCCCCTCCTTCGCTCGACGTTGGAAGGAGAATCCAAGCCATCCTCATCCGAGTCATAATGCTGCCCAGGGGCAAAGAAAAGTTCATCGAGGACCTGTGCCTGAGCCAGACTGGCTGCCCGCCTGAAGCATTTGGTGAAACCCTTCCGCTGCCCCAGCTGGTAGCCCGGCTGATAATAAGTGAAGGTCGTCTGCTTTAGAGCTTCACAGTACTCTTCTGAGCTCCGATGGCACTCAATCGTCTCCACCCCAGCTCCTGCTGCCTCCTCCTAGAGCTTGGCCACCCTCACTTCGACCTCAATCAGCCTCACCTCAGCTTTAGCCTGTGCCGCTTCGGCCACCTTCACGGCCTGCATGGCCTCCTGGAGCCAGCCTTCGAGCTCCTCTCGCTCGGCCGCCCATTGTTCTGAGCGTACTGCATGAACTTGGCACTCCTCTTCCAAGAGCTTACTCTTAAGCTCGGCCATATACCGAGCTTGGGACAATTGCTCAGCCTGTGGCTTAGATCTCTCTGTTGCGTATTCTTCTTATCTTAACTACAAGTGATCTAAGCCCTTTTTCGCTAAAATTTTTCAATGGGTGATCTATTCCATCCCTCCCCTTGTAGATCACACACACACTCTGTGTTTATTAGGGACAACACTGCTACTTCCACTCTGAGTGTATAACCCTAAAGGGTGAGGGATTTAGGCTCCCTTGGCCTTCAGATGGGGTATCTTATAGGGTTGCTCTCCCCTAAAAATGATGTTGTGGTTGGTGGGCGGCTGGCGCCCCCATTTTCGGCCTGACCGGGTTGCATGAGTAGTGGTCATGGTTTTGGCATAGCTTGTCCAGGCAACGGGTGTGAAACATATTTCCTCCTCATCTTCCTCATTAGGTAGATTGAAGAGGGCAGAGAGAGTATTGTAGGATAGCATTGTCTCCCTCTTGGCCTTGTGGGCTCTTCTTTTCTTCCTTTACTCCTTCTTCTTGTCTCTGGCCAGCGCTTGCCCCCAGAAGAGGTGTCATCCCTTTCTGCTACTTTGTCAGCTTCTCCTTCTTGTTCCAGCGAGAGATGTTCCAATTCTTGCCATGGGACATGATCCCTTATCAACAAAGGTTTCAGTTTGGACTGTTCACACTCATCTAGCTCGTTTATGTAGTCCTGCAGCTGCAGGGCCTCTGGACTAATTTCTTTGACCACTAGCAACGGAGTCTGTCTTCTCTAGTTGTGGGTGTGTATTCTTATTACTATAGGCGGCCTTGTCCAGGTTGGTGCTGGCGTCAGAAGAGTAGGTCGCGACGTGATGCCACAGACATGTGTGCCCACCTTCGGGCAAGGTGTGGCTTTCTTCTTGATCTTTCCAGGGGCCTACTGCCATCCTTGTTGTTCTTTGATTGGTGTCAGAAAGTAGACCTCATAAGTGTGCTGAGTGCTGGCTTCTGCGACTTCTTTGGGTAATGCCTAGTACAAAGAAATCATATTGGCCACAACTTTCCTAAGAGCCACTTCATGAGGTTGTGGAGGGTCAACCTTGTACTCCCCCAACTCTATTTCTTCCTTCTTTATCAGGCCTGCGATGATGTCCTTGAACATATCACAATCCTCAATCGGGTGCCCCAACATTTGATGGTAAGGGTAGAATCTTGGACTATCTCTTCTCTTCAAGTCCTCTGGTCTTTTTGGCTCAAGTAGGGTGACGTTATTGTACTTGGTGACCCAGTCAAATAGAACCTTAGTCTTCTCCTTTGGGAAGGAGTAGGCTTTCTTCATTTTGCCCCTTAGTGAGGGCCCCTCCTTTTTCTCTTCTACTCTGGTGGGCCGAGGTGTAGATGCCTTCTTGCCCTTATCTCTTTGCTATTCAAACGCCTTGATATCAAGAGTGTTTGCTTCTTTAGGTCCCGAACATTAGTCGACTGCCTTTCCCTTTTGTGTGGTGGCATTGGCTGATGTAGGGGCAGGTCTTGCCAAGAAAGCTTCCACTTCGGCCACCACATTATTCAGGCGGTCAAATGACCAAATTTCTATGCCAATCATCTTTTCTAATACCTCCCTCCTGAGGTTCTATTTGCAGATTTGCACAGCATCCTCCTGATGCGGGGGCCGCATGCACCTCATCCCGAGGTTTGTCCACCTCTTGTTGTATTCAAGAGTTGTTTCGTAATCTTGAAATTTTCCTATTTAAACCCCCCACCCCCTCTCCTTCTTTTATTCTCTCTTCCTCACTCTCTCTCATCTCTTTCTCTCCCCCTCTCCCAAGCGGCCGATGGTGGCGGAAGAGGGCGAGGCGACGATGGTGTGAGGGCAAGGATGGCGAGCATGGGTCGAGGGATGAGGCGATGGTGCGTGGTGAAGTAGGTTTGCGAGTTCGTGTGAACCCAACGGCATTCGCGAGGCACTGGAAATCTTCGGTGGAGGTTGGGGGATGGTTCCCTAACTCGTGTACTTCCTTTCCCACAATTTTAGTCGACCGTGGTGAGCCGAGCAGGGTTTATTTCACGCCGGCGGTGAAAATACATCTTTTAGGACATACGACGGATTCGTCGAATCGAATGCCATTTTCCCATTTATTTATGCATTTTTTGGTGTTTTGGGACCCAAGAGATGGTCCCCGGTGTTTTCGCCCCCAACTGGGGTCCAGTGGGCAAGGAAACCAAGCCACAGGAGTGGGTTCGGACGGGGTTCCCGCCATTTTCGGTCTACTTAACGCTTGGCGTAGGTTGATAGAATGGCCCGATACACACGACTGAGCCCTACAGATTTCAGTCCATCAAACCCAAAGGGCCGGTCGACCCACCTCTGCAGGGGAGGTCGACGCAGCATGCACTGTGTCGACGCAGCTGTTGACACCCATTTTCTGACCAATTAGTTGGGTCATCTCCTTACGTATTTTAATGATGCTCTGAGCTGTTCAACCTTGTCGAGTCTACTTGGGAATGATTGAGGTCTCTTTCTAAGGTCATTACCTTCCTTGGTTGGGTCTTAACCTGGTTTTATTGCTAGGCAAGCACTTCCGTGTCATTTATCACCCTTTTATCTATAACGCATCATGACTACCACATTATAGTAATATAACGCCCCTCATAAGATCCGTTATAGTCCTTACACCATCCTTTCACCATCTCATGTTGCGTCTCTATTCTTTTAACGGACCTATATCCATCCGTTATTCACATCATATAACGCCCTCAGCGTGGTCTGTTACCTTCTCTTAGAATTGGAGGCTTCTGTCTCATCCACCGTCTTTCCCACCGTCTTTCCTTTCGTCTCACCTAGCGTCTCTGCTGCTTAACAGACCTTTATTCATCCGTCATAACATCACATAACTCACCTCACCTGGTCCGTTATATACCACCAAAGGTCAAGTCTATCAGCTCCTCCACCGACTTCCTCGTCATCTCAGCCACTGTCTCACTAGATGTCTTCATTGCCATAACGGATCACCTTCCATCTGTTATATACTCTCTATAATGCCCTTGTTCTAGTCTGTTATATCCTCCAAAGTCCTAAGTCCGAACACTTCGCCTGTTGTTCTTATCTTCTGTTGGATAAGGTCACATAATGGACTATCTCTGGTGCATTATGTATCTATGGCGGTCTATCGTGGATGCATTATGTCAAGCGTAAGAGTTTTAGCAGAACTGCTCTTCTCTGCTACTCCGTGGATGGATTAAAGAGCTTGATTTCTTGATTTCTCCCTCGAATCTGATCCTTAGAACCTTCTGTTTGTTTCTATGGACTCTTGAGAGTATTATCTTCAAGAGTTTGTCCATAATCCTCCTACTTTTTAGCTGTTCTCTCTCCAGGCCGCCCACATCCCAAGGTGGCCACATGGGTGGCCGCCCAGCCTCCAAGAGGGCCAGACTGTTGGCCGCCCTCACCCTCAAGAAGGCCATCGTTTTGGCCGCCCAGCTCCTTGGACGGCCAGAACCTTGGCCAGCTATGTTGACACTAAAAATATTCCTAATATTTTCTGACTTCTACTTCTGCAGGTCTTCAGTTTTGATCGGATGTCCCTCCGCCGATAGAGAAGAAAAAAAAAGAAGAAAAAGAATGGCGGAAGCTGAACAAAAGATGAGAGCAAATAAAAGAAGAAAAGAAAAGATGCTCGGTTGCAATGGACAACCGCTCAAGTGGAACTCGAGAGCTCGGGAGAATAGTCGGGACCATCCCCAAAGAAGCAACCAAAAAGTTACAAATACAAGTGAAGCCGGCCCGGCAGTACAAATTATAGTGTCGAAAGCCATGTCAGCGAAAAACCCGAGTGTCCGAACCAAAGGCACAAAAGGTTCCAGAATTGGCCATTCAGTGGCCTAAAGGCTTTACCAATACCTCTTGTTGCGACTTCGCGAAGTCGCGATGAGATGAATACGATGTGCTACCTTCCCCGGCGCGCCGTCTTTTCTGGTGCGCCAAAATGATCAAAGGAACCCTCTTCCCAGCGCCCTCTTTTTCGGCGTGCCAAAATGTCAAATGGAGCTTCCCGGCACACATTTCCCATGTCGTAATAGCCCCATCTATATAAGCCATGTGATTCGACCAAGTGAAAAGGGGGAAGAGGGAGGAATCGTTTGAGAAAAAAGGGAAGAGGCTTGAGGAAGAAGCAGGGTTTCGGAGAGAAAAGCGTCGTCATCCTTCCCAAGTCTACCCCATCTGTCTGCAGAGAGTGCCCGGAGCCGGGAGTTTGAGTCGCTTTACGATCCCCTGTTTCACAGGTGATGACAGAGGTGGGTGACGGAGAGTTCTTCTTTTGTGTTTTCTTCCTCTCCCCTCTCAGAGAATCAGTTCCCGCATGTCTCTGTAATAGCTAGGGCAATGAAACGAGCCCGACGATATCTGTTTTCCTTCCACTTTCACTACTCTTCTCTTTCTTTCTTATGAGCATCGTTTGTGTGTACTGTGGCCAAGTTATATATATATTATGACCCATCTGATCATTGGATTATGTATTGTTGTTTCTCTTCCTCCTTGGATCTGAATGAAAGCACCGATCTATGTCTAGACTCTCGCCCTTTCTATGTGCTCGCGTTTCTTTTACATATAGTCGTGCGTTGCTCTCTGGTTTTCCGTGTCAATGTCGAATAAGCCCTGGGATGTTCGAGGGCAACATTAATCTTATTACCCCTCTCCCATGGGTTTCTTTCTAATGCGATGATCATGCTAAGCCCCCCCATTGCCTTTGCCGAGGGTTTAACCGCCGGAAAGCTACCCGGGACCAGCCCTCGTCATCCCTCCGTTCTCAGTCATGAACCGAGGAGAATGAGGCCATCCGTATAATTTGGGTGCATGGTTTCCTCACACCATCGCCTTCCTGTATGTTATACGTTGACTGTGTGAAGAGTTGCCTTCTCCAGTTGCCGTAGCACTCATTCTAGACTACTGGTTCTGGAGACTAATTTGCTAACATGTTAACCCTCATGTTAACTCACTAACACCCCCCCCCCCCCGCTAGAGAGATGTAATTAACGCCGTGACCTTTATGGCATGGTAGATTTTTGTCCTGACCTAATACCCATATTGTCTAGTTAGTCAGACGGAGCACCCCAGTGGTTCAGGACCACCTTAGTCTTCGAAACCTGAATAAACTATCACCTTTGTGACAGGCACGCCCACGCACTTAATAAAACTAAATAAACTAAGAATGCAAAGAATGATAAAATGATCAAAAAGATGAACACGAGCCGAGAGTGCGCCTAACACCACCTCATCGTGATCTCCGGGGAGAGCTCCATCATGGTCGGTCACTCCAGCCATGTTGCAGGTGAAGATCTGCAATTGGCTGCTTCCTCGAATCACTCTCCTAGCTAACTACCCAAGGAAGATCAATCTATCAAACACCAAAATTCTCAATGTAGTCTCTTCACAGAGAGGCGGTTGGTAGCCCGATTCTGCATCTTTTGCTTCTCCTAGGTCGGCTTGTGGCTCCCGACTTCTGTTCACAACATTCACTGCTCCTAGGAGCCACTACATTCCCAAAGCGGTGTTTCTAAGGCCGCGAAAGTATCCCCCTATGGCCCGAGTGTTTGCCCATTGGCGGGGTAGCTCATAGGGGTGACACGCTGACTCATGCCGTAGATTTGTCGGCAAGCCTCCTCCGTTTGGCCATTCTGCTGCACTTTCTATCATATTAGTAAATATTTGTCAACTAGAGGCTTGGAAGGCTGGTTTTTAAGACGTCGAGGTAGGCATCTCGGTCTTCTCTTCTTCTTCTTTCTTTCTTTCCAAACCTATCAACCATGACAGGCTCTGATTGAACTGGACCTGGGGCCCACACTTGCTTGGGCACCCAGATTTGCTTGAATTTGGTTGGTTTCAGGGCCAACTGTCCCTTTGATCCAGACCCAAAGTAGTCTACTTTATCTTGGGCCAATGCTTGGAATAAATTATGCATTGGCGCAGTTGGAATCACCCTATCGGGTGTGATTTTGGCCTACCGATCGTTCAATAACACTTGGACTCCTCCCATTAAGATGGATTTGCCCGATATTGAAAGCCGACCTTGCAGCATGCCGACGCTCTTTCTGGCCACCCTCCTGGTGGTTAGTGTGCACTTCCCGTTGGTGGAGGCACGAGAGTCAATGTGATGGTCATGGTAGCCCACCATTGCAGCTTCAGTTGGGGCTGTCTTCGCAACAGCGACTGGTTCCATCTCCAAGGCATCAGGAGTTCCACAAATGCAACCTCTAAAAAGTTGGGTAAGCCCACGACAGGTGAAAAATCATCAAACTTCTTCAGCACTACCAGGTAGCCATACTTGCCGTGATCAGCGATAACGAGCAGTCCGAACACAACTGCCATCACGATTGTTGGAATGTAATTCCCTCTTGCAATTTCAAATTGAGGAAGTTGGACTTTTAGGTAGAGGCCATTAGGCCCCTAATCCTAGCGAAAAGATGAAAGGAGGCTTAGGTCCCACTGAGTGTCCTAGACTTGTGGACGCACTCTTTCTCATCATCTTCATTTATTTATCATTTTATCAATTATCATTTCGGTCTATGAATGCATGGGCATGCCAGACACAACGTGATAATTTATCCAGACTCCAAATACTGAGGTGGTACGGAGCAGTTGGTGCGCGCCGTCTGACTAGTAGTCTTGACAAATTAAAAAATTATCTAACTATCAAGGATGTAGAATTAAAACGAACTAATCAGACCCAATGAAAACCTGTTGAGAAATAGTGGCTCAATAGTTATCTGGGAAAATGACTAGAATGGCATCGGAACTCCCAACGTTGAACAAGTGGAGAGTTGACAATCTAAAACACACTAAACATCCAAAACAACTATAGAGCTAACTTCTAACCCACTCAACAAAAATCAAAAGGCTGATGTGCACATGACCCGCTAGTTAAATAGGAAGAACAAGTTGATCGGCCTAAACATTCATGCAGTCAAAAATAACTAAGACAATGAAACCACGGTGTACAAGGAACTTTTAGGTGGTTCGGTCCCCCAGACCTACATCCACCCCACACTCAACCCGAGTGTGGCTTCACTGCTGCACAATACAGCTTGCGTCCGCTGAGCACCACAGCTTACCTACAAACCGCTGAGCAACACAACCTGCTATCCAGAGGATGCCACACCTCTACCTGTTGGCGATTAAAACTTGACCTGTCCAAAGGAATCCTCCTCTGGCTGTTGAGCCTTGCAGCTTGCTCCGCTGACAAACAGCTTGAAGAAAGGATAAAAAGAAAAACAAGAATGGGAAAGACACAGCGATCGGAAAGCTGCAAATGATAAAGCACAAATATAGCTCTTGATGAGCTGACTGGCCTGGATTTGATCCATGGTCCAGTATAGACTGATCCTTTCTTCAGTCACTCTCTCGTTCTCTGATCACCCTCTTCTTCTATTCCTTCTTCTTCTACTACTTTGGCTCTCTACTGCTCTCTCTTTCTTTATCTCTGTTGAACTCCCCTTTTTCTTTTTCTCTGCTCTGCACTTCTTCTTCTTCTTCTGGATCTCAAATGTCTTCTCTTTACTCTCTACCTTATAGGGATCTTCAAAAAGATTCTTGATGAATTATAGAAGGGATGTCCTTTTATATACATCTTCACTCTGAGGATGCCTTAGGCGTATGGAGAGCTTGTGTCCCCTTCTACAAGAAATCCACGTGTCAGCTTCCAGGGATCTAGGATCACGTGCTAGCCTTATCCTCACTGAATAAAGACCTATCACAGAACAGAAACATTTCTTCAGTTAACAATATACTGAAAAGAAAAAGATGCACGAGGTATGCACGGAGTATGTTAAGTACTAGTAGACTAGCTGCTAAGGAATCTACACGGACTTACTGCAGTTAAGGCAGTCACAGTACAGACCTGCTCAGACTTGGCTGGCTTAGCTACAATGTCTGTGCTGACTACAAAATATGCACGGGGTTGTTCTGTGCTCGGACTTATAACACTGGCTTAACTACAGTGTCTACACCGACTCCAACATGTAGTGAGCCAAAATATGCACAGGTGTCAATGTATGCTCGGACTAGCATAGCTTCAGTAACAGTGTATGCTTGGACTAGAAGAGAGGGCATAATGCATATGCACGGACATGCTCCAGCATGCAACAAACCAGAATGTGCACATGGTAAGACATATGCTTGGACTTACAACGCTAGTATAATAGTGTATGCTCGGACATACACTGACTTGTAATGGTGCAAACACTGACCTAAATGCAAGACTAATAAGATGATGCATGGACTTGATAGCAGGTAGAGGGCTTTGTGTTTGATGTTGGTGTTTAATATGGATATTATGGTTAGGAAGTCCTATCCCAGGCCTAGAAGGGTTCTAGCAGGGATTAGGCCTCTTTCTATTCAACTTCAGATGTCCTTTGGAGAGTCCTGATCGAACTCTACTACTGATTCATTTAACGGTCTATCGTGGACCCGTTATAGTATCATAACGCTCCCCTGTTGGTCCACGGCCTTCGTTCTGTGAAGTATAACACATGGACCATGGTCCGTTATGCTTACTTAACGACCTTAAGGTGGTCCATTAAATGTTCTGTTGCAGGGTGAGGATCTGTTTGTTCCCTCTCTGTTTGATCGAACCTGCCAGTCTCTTCTGCATTCACACGCACCCGTCCAGTGCTCCGTTCTATATCTATTATCATTCACATTAACCACACATTTACATTCCCATCCACACAATCATGCATTCACAACAATCACATTTACACAATTATTCAAATCACACATTTCCATTTTTTTCACATCTACACATTCACATTTCACATTTTTCACAAAACCAAGATTTTCTTCATTCCATCACATGCCAATTGTCATGTACATATGTGTGTGTCAACAAAACCAAAAAAGAACAAAACCTAAAAAAAAAATGTCACTCGACCGGTTTATCTCCTGGGCCGCCACTGTCCCCAGTGCCCTCGTGCCGCTTTGGCAGTGGCTCCATGGCACTATGCTCCTCTTCCCGCAGGCGTCTCCGCTCCGCCTCCTCATTCCTCCGGTGGCTAGAAGAGCTAGCCAAATAGTCTCCCACCGATGCGCTCGGTGCCGCACTCGGCGAGCCTCCTGCTGCGCCGCTCCGGGATGCACTCCGCTCGGATCCTCGACCCATCAGTCGAAAAGTCCGCTCCATGGTCCGGAGCTCGATCCTCAAGTCATGGACCTGGAGTCGTGCCTCACGAGCCTCGATCCAGTACCTCTCTATGTCCACTGCTTCCCCACTCAACCCGGTTACCTCCCCCTGGAGTCGCTCGATCTCTTCCCTGAGACGGGGTGCCTCTACTGCTTCTGCTTGGGCTCGCTCCACCGCAGCCAATGCTACGGTTAGTTCTCTCGCCTGCATATTGCATTTGCATCATGGTCAGCTTAGGTGTTTGCATAAATCGTAAAGCATTTTAGGAAAGTCTAAGATCTTACCCGCTCTGCGAGGGTAGCTTCGGCCTCCTCGACTCGAGTTACGACTCGGGTAAAATCTGCGTCTCGCTCAACCCATCCCCCAACAGGCTGAGTAGAGGAGGACGGTGCATCCGGTCCGGTCCTCTGGCTCCCTTGGCCCACTACATTTTCAAAAGTCAATCAATTTGCATGAGCATTTCAGTTTTTAAGTCTAAGGAAAGCTCACCAGAAGTTCCAGAACTGCTCGATACTCGTCCCGCTGTTGCACGGTGGCGTGAAGTAGTCCCTCAAGCTCGGCAATGCGTCCTTGTGGGTCTAGCTGCATTTGAAAACAAGTGTCATGTATATAGCAGTCATTCATTCATATAGAATAAAAGGTTGAGTTTAGCATTCATACCGGTCGTCGGGTACCGCGAAAAACCTGACTGCCGTATCGACGGGTGAAGGCTTTCAGATATGCCTCATCACTATCAGCCCGTTCTTTCACGGCCTTGCCCTTTTGTTTCCCCCCATAGAGGAATATCTCTTCATATTTTTCTTTAGTAGTATGAGCTTTGGGTACCTCTTCGGGTGATTGCTGGTATACGGATATCATGTTGACAGCTCTCTTCAGATCAGAGAGTTAGTGAGCACATGGAGGATCCACTTTGTATTAACCCATTTGGAGCTCCCCTTTCTTGATCAGCCAATCAATAGCATCCTTGAACATGTAGTAGTCTTCGATGGGGTGCCTGATCATTTGGCGATACCGGTAAAAGCAGGGATCATCTTTTCTTCTAGCGTCTCCCGGCCTCCTCGGTTTCGGAAGAGTGACTTTGTTGTATTGCATGGCCCATTCAAATAGGACCCGGGTGCTCTCCTTGGAGAAGGAGTAAAGCTTCTTCATCTTAGTCCACAAGGACGAGCCTTCCAATTGTTCATCAGGCCCAGCAAAGGGATGGTTGATAGCCCCTTTTTCTTTATCTTTGGGCTGCTCGAACGCCTTGAAGTCAATCGTATAAACTTCCATGGGTCGTGGCCTCTTATCAACTAGCTTGGCCCTTTGATTTGCAGCAGCAGAAGTAGAGGAGCGACTAGAGAGGAAGGCCTCAATCTCCGCCACCATACTTTTCAGCAGGTTGTAAGACTGCATTTCAATTCCAATCATCTTCTTGAGGATTTCTCGCTTTAGGTTTGCTTGTAAATTTGCACAGCATCTTCTTAGTGTGGCGGGCGTCTGCACCTCATACTAAGATTTCGTCATCTTTTGATATATTCCAAAGTTGTTTCATAATTCTTTTGCTTGAAAACATATAGCTCGGCCACCGTCACTTCTCTTTCAGTGATGTGGAACTATTCCCAGAATTGCCACTACATGTCCAGCCAATCATTGATGGATCCAGTCGGTAGGTTCGAATACAATTCAAAAGGGTGTCCTATGAGGGAGAACTCGAAGAAGTTGAGCAGGTAGGACTCGTCGGCCGCCAGATTGCCCATTACGTTGACGTAGTAGGTTATATGTTCTTTCGGCGAACCATGTCCGTTGAATTTATCGAACTTCGGTGGTTTGGTGATGCCCGGATGCAAGCTCATGGCAGCGTGATGGACAGGGAAAGATACCTTGTACACATCAAAACCAGCATAATCAACATTGTCCCTATCGGCCAGTTTTTTCTCAATCATTTGTTCTATCATTAGTTTATTCATCATTGCCGAGTTGACCGGACTTGGGCAGAGTTGGGCTTGTTGCATCTGCGGTGTCGTCACCACTACTGCTTGGGGTATGGTAGCAGGCTTTTGGGGCTGAGAAGTAAGTTGCGGGGTCATGCCCCCAGTTTAGTCGAAAGCCGACTAAGAGGCCGTTATCTGAGGTGGAGCCTCCAATTCAGCTGCGCCTTGTTGCCAAGCTTCAGGAGGGACATCATCCTTGATAGAGATGTATGTCCATTAAGCCAATCACAAGTGTTGTGATGGCAACATTTTTTGTACAATTTCATTCAATAATAATGGCATTTTCTTCATTATGTTCTTAGCACGTAATTACGTGTGTATTATAATGTGATGAAGTCCCTGGATATGAGCTATGATGACTGAATCATAATGAGATTGTGATAATGAGATCAGTCATCTAGATGTTTATATTCTAAATGTTCCTGGTCGTGGGATCTTCACCAGACCAACGCCTTGGGCTGGTCCGCCTAAACCCTCCCTCTCCCACTCCGTAATGCTTTCCCTAGGGTTTACCCGGACCAGCCTCACCCATCAACCTGGTCCGCCTAAACCCCTATGACCCTTCACCTTCCCCTATAAAATCTCCCCCTTTGGAAGCATCAAGCATCAAGGGAGCTCAGCCCTAGACTACAAAGGCTCGCTAAGGAGATTTGTGTGTGTGTTTGCTAGGCTTACGCCGAGGGCATGCCGCATGGCCATCCCTCATACGGTGTCTAGCCCAAACACTAACCTCCTAAAAGGCGGCCCTATATTTTAATGAACATAGGTCATCTCGATAATCATGCACGATCCCAGATCTTGCTTGGTGAAAGCGCTCTGCTCGGGTCCTATCTCGATATTTGTGCATGACCCTGTCCCGCTTGGTGAAAGCGCTCTACTCGGGGCTTGTCACGATATTCATGTACAACCCTGATGCCGCTTGGTGAAAGCACTCTGCCCAGGTCCTATCTCGATACTCATGTACGACCCTGATGCTGCTTGGTGAAAGCACTCTGCATGAGCCCTGTCTCGATAATCATGCACCCCCAGATGTTGCTCGATGGGAACACCCTGCACTACGTAGCCGTTGCTTGATGAGAGCACCCTGCCCAGTCTCTGTCCCAATGGTCACGCACCATCAAACATGGCTCAATCGAGGTGCCTAGCCTGGTTCCCCACCTCGATGATCATGTGCAACTTTGGTGTCACCTTGATAAGCGTGCCCTTAGTGCTGTTACCCAGACAATGGGCATACTTCACAAGTCCTGGGGCAAGATAAAGTGTCAGGCCCCTGCCTCTGTCAATGGGCCCCGAGCATGACTATCAACGTCTCACGGCACCCATCTCCTTCAGTCACAAAGGCACCCCTGGCACCCGACTGCTCGCCACTCCAGTCATATCGGGGCCCATGGCACCCGATCGCTCATCTCCTTCAGTCACAATGGTGCCCTCGGCACCCGACTGCCAGCTCCTCCAGTCACATCGGGGCCCGCGGCACCCGATCGCTCAGCTCCTTCAGTCACAACGGTGCCCCCGGCACTGGACTGCCAGCCCCTCCAATCACAACGGTGCCCCCAGCACCCGACTGCCAGTCACTCCAGTCACATCGGGGCCCGCGGCGCCTTACCACTCAGCTCACTCAGTCACAACGGTGCCCCCGGTTCCCGACTGCCAGCCACTCCAACCACATCGGGGTCCGCGGCGCCCGACCACTCAGCTCACTCAGTCACAACCATGCTCCCGGCACCCGATTGCCAGTCACTCCAATCACATTGGGGCCCCCCCGCACCCGATCGCTTGACCACTCAGTCACAATGGTGCCCCCGGCACCCGACTGCCAGCCATCCTAGTCATATCGGGGCCCCCAGTGCTCTACCACTCAACAACCTCAGTCACAATGGTTCCCCCGGCACCCGACTGCCAGCCATATCAGGGTCCGTTGTGCCCGACTACTGTGGGGGATGGATTTTATTATTATGTTTTGTTTAGGGAGTGCCAGTCACCAAGTGATGAGTTTATTATGCCCTCAATCTGACCCGCGTCAGGCGAGGGTGAGATTTGTGTCGGGACCAGAAGTCTGCCATACCATAAAGGCTATGGCGTTCCTAAACTCTCCTGAAGGGTGACCCTGGGAACCAGAGAGGTACGCCCTGTGCCCTCCAACTCTAATCCTATCAGCCTACGGGCCATATCTCTATAACAGGGGTAGGTGAAACCACTCACAGCTGTCCCGTGCACTCGCAACCCCATGATGCGAGTGACATCCTCTAGAGTCGAGATCATATGCCCCCAGGAGAAGATGAAGGCCCTGCACTCCACATCCCACCTGGCCTTTAGGGCCTAGATCAGTCCTACGTCTATCCTAAGCACCTCTATGTCCAAAAACTCACCGAAGCCCATCTGGCGAAGGTGAGTCTGCTAAAACTCTGGCAAGCCGAGGAAGACGGGCTGAATAAGCATCCATGAGATCCGAGTGCGTGCTGCACCCTACCAAAGAGGATAAAATTGATCAGCAGTTCAAATAAGAATACATCAAAGAGAAGGAAAAGAAAAAGAGAAGAAAAATGAACAAAAAAAGAACCCTGTTGTGAACGCGGTGGGTCTCCAGGGCGCGTTCTGCAGAACGCGGCCCTGGTTAGCACCGCATTCCGTGGCGGTAGGCCACCGGTGCCCCACCCTCTTCTAGGCCATTTTTCATGGGTGTTTCGCCCTCTACAACGTGCCAGAGGCACGCCTCACCCCTCCCCGCATGCATGCGTGACCCAAATCAAGATAAAAATGGGTTTTTGGAAGAAATGGGGGGGTTTTTCTTACCTCTCTCATGATCCGGGCTGTCGGTGTCCTCTTGGGCTTCTCGACGCCTGCGGCCACCTCTCCTTCCACTGCGGCACTCACCATCGCCTCGCTATCGCTCCCGATTGCCGGAGGGGCCACCTGTTCAGCCATTTCAACCTCTTCTACTGCCGGAGGGGCTGCCGTCTCTTCCTCTTCCCTTTGAGCGGCCGGTCGGCGGTGAGTCCCTCGCCGTTTGGGGTGCCGAGATCCTTCTGGAGCGTCCATTGGCATGGGGGGTGTGGTCGCCAGTGGGAAGGTCGGCCAGCGGTTGCCATATTTGAACGCCCAACTCAATTTGAACGTGGCATATCGTAGCGCCGCGTTCATTAGATCGCGGCGGTATACTATACTGCGTTATGGAAAAATCAAAAAAATGAAAAGAAATAAAACCCTAAAAAGTATGTCCATTTCATAACGCGACATATCTTAGCTCCGCGTTTGTGATATCGCGACGTATTCTTCCACCAATTTCTTGAAAAAAACAAAATGAAAAAAAATGAAAAAAAAGAAAGAAAACTCAAAAAAAAATGTGTGTCAAAAAAAATGTTCTAAAAAATGTGTGTTAAGGAAAAATGCTTCTCGCTTCTCTCCTTAAAGTGTGGTTGCTTGTGTTGATAGTACTATAATCTCATGTTATGCCATTATGTTTGTTGTTCATCCACGTATGTTGTTCCATACCTATTGTCTTATAGAAAAAGGAGAGCTAGCACGCCGTCAGGTAAGTATTTCTTTATCCCTTCTCTTATTGCATTACTATATGTTATTATTATATATATATCATCTTAAGGACCGGATGGTTCTCAGTGTGTTCTAGGATTTGAGTTCCCCTCTACCAAAAATAGTGATGATCTAGGGACATAGTTAATCACCGGATAGGCCATTAGGTTGGACAAATTTGGGGACGATGGACTCGAGGGAATAGACCCGTCTCTGCGTTGGCACTGGCCCAGTGTCAACGACCACCACAAAGAGACCCAAATAAACCCTGTCGACCTTGCCACCTCGGTGACGCCGATGAATAAATGCCTTGCCTGGACCCTACGTCCCGGACAAGGGAATAAACTCTCTCCTTGCGTCAGTACTGACCCGGTGCCAACGAATCTCCTCCAGGAAGCAAGCAAACCTGGACGGCTTCGTTACCTCGATGATGCCGACGGAACACCATTTCACCCGGATCCCTTCAGGTCGAAGTGACGGACAATCCTTTAGCTTGGACCTCCCGTTCAAGTCAATTGAACCAATAAGCTTTTCTCTCCGTCCCTTCGGGTGATGAACGATCCTTTGACTTGGACCTCCCGTTCAAGCTGCAGCTTCACCAGCCAGAGGCTGCGTCAACATATCAAGCCTCTGCGTCAACGCCAAGGCCTCTGCGTCAACTCAGCAAGGCCTTTGCGTCGACCCTGTCAGGTCCTGCGTCAACTCAGCAAGGCCTTTGCGTCGACCCCGTCAGGCCCTACGTCGACGCTGGGAAGCCGCTGCGTCGACCCTGCAGGCCCTGCGTCGACGCTGGAAAGCCTCTGCATCGACGCGTCCAGCCTCTGCGTCGACCCTGACAAGCCCCCCGCGTCAACACATCAAGCCCCTGCGTCAACCCCTTGAGGCGCTGCCTCGACGCACCGGAGCGCAGCGTCGGCTCCTTGAAGCACAGCGTTGACTCTTTGAGGCTGGCTGCGCCAACCCTTCAGTTGAAGACCTAAAAGAGTGGGAATTGGCTGTTTCCAAGCACAAAAATGAATGACAGAAAAGCCAATCATTCAACAGAAGGGCAGCTAGTCCAGGCCTTGTGAACCAACAAACCCCCTTCCTTGTCCCTCGGGTGACGCATACACACCTCGCCCCGGGGCCCCTCGTCCTGTCTAGCCCACCTTACGAAACTGCCCTGCAGGGCTGCGAGGCCCGCGTGGTGGAGCGATCCCCTCGTCTCCCCCTTTGGGGAGACGAGCGCTTTCCTACGCACCTCTGCCAGTCTGGCCGAGGCACTCCCAGGTCGAGCTTTCAACGCAGACTTACGCTCGGACGAGGGGTACAAGAAACAGGGCCAAGAGACAAGAAAGAACGAATTCTAGGGTCAACACTCAAAAAGATGTGCGCCAATGTTCTCTTCTCTATTCAAAAATGAAGGGGTACACATGCTACGGGGCATACCCCTGGGTCACAAAAAAAGAGAAACAACAAAAGAGAAGAAGAGATGAAGGAGGAGCGGGATACATTGGAGGGCCCGGGGATGGCAACACCTAGTCGATCCCCCAGAAGATGTCCTCGAGGGGGAGGATGCCGATGCAGGGGAAGCTTGCCATGTCGTTTAGCCGGCCCCTCTGTTCCTCGAGGCGCTCCAACTCCGCTTCGAGGGAAGCCGCTTCTGCCCTGGCAACGGCCAATGCCTCGCCAGACCTTTCCACGGTCGCCTCAGCCTCGACCAGTGCAGACTTGGCGACTACAAGGCGGCCCTCCAGCTCGTCAATGGTACCCTTGAGGGTACGACTGTCTTGACGGCCACCTTCCAAGGCCCTCTCGAGTTCCTCCCCGCTGCGCCGACGCTCCTCTAGGGCTTGCGAAACAAATCAACCTGTCACATCATAATCAACCTGCCTGTCACATCATGGTGGTTATCATCAAAACCAGGAGAACAACACCAGCGTGGATGGATGGAGCTTCCTCCTCTCTTTTTCTTCTTCTCTTCATTGGCTAGTTCCCAACCGAGAGCTTTCATCTCCTAACGGCCAGCCAGGGCAGTCCAGGGGTTCTTGCTCTGTCGAACATGCATAGTATATGTAACATGGGTTGCCTTTTCCTTCTCGAACGAAAGAGGACTCCCGTCACTCATCTCGTTTGCCAGATGCCGCAGTGTCGTCCGTTGATTTGCACAGTAAAGTGGCATTCGTCCAAGGACGAGACATTCGCGGGTTCTCTGGGATATCTTCTGCTGCTTCCACCATCGATGTACGCCTTCACCATTGATGGCACTGCACTGTCGAACGAAGGAGGAGACACGGCTCCAGAGCATTGAATGCTCTCTGCGCACCAGACTGATGCGAAAATAGGGTGTCAGAGTATGGATGGGATGGCATTTGAGTTAAACCGACGCAGTGTTGTGCGCGTCGGTTAAGGTTATACATAATGTGGCGTTGTATTAAGATGTTACAAGGGGAGCACCCTTCAAAAGTGAGTGCGCCGGAATAGGTCGCCAAAATGGGGCGCGTCGATTTACCTGTGCAATTAGGTGCTCTGTATTAAGATATTCAAGGGAGTGTGCCATATTAGAGCAACAAAGAGGGGCGCGCCGGTTTAGGGCTTTGCCACGCCATTTTAAGCATCGAAGGGATTCTTCTCAGAGTCGCGGCATTATCTTCTACTTGAGGGGCTTCCTTATCGGGTGGTGGACCACCAGGTACGTTCTCATCTTGATCAGGTGAGGTATGAGGTTTATTCGGTATTCTCATCCTCGATACGCTCTCGAGTGTCAAGACGTGCATATTGTATGATCATCATCATCATTTTTTTGACGTCCACAGGTTGCTTAATAAGGGTCGAGCCACAAAATATTTGGACCTATACGGAGATGGCCCAATGGGCACATCATTGCGAGAGGACCTTGGAGAAGGTTGAGAAATTTAGAGGCAAGAAAGAGGAGTCAAGCCGAAAGTTTGACTAGTGAGACAAGAAGGAAGAAAAATTCAGCATCACAGGGTCCTACAAGTCCTGTGATAGTAAGAAGAGATCTCGGAGTGGGAACGGAAATGGAAATGGCGAGAACAAGAAGGTCAAGGAGGATGATAAACAAGTCACGATGGCTTGTACATTTTGCGAGAAGTTCAACCACTAGACCAAGGAATGCTGGAAGTGCCTTAGTGCTTGTCTATGTTGTGGAAGCTGGGAGCATCAGGTGCCCGAGTGCCCCTTATGAAGGTGCAATCTTCTAGCGGTGGACGCAAACGGCAAGCTCGTCTTAATGTCGTGCTGGATGATGAAGTGCCCAAGGATGATGGGCTTATGGAAGGTATCGTTCAAACTTATTCGCATCCTATATTTGTGCTATTTGATACTGGTGCCTCTCACTCTTTTCTATCTACTGTCTTTGCAAAAAATTTGCCAATTTCACCTATTCCTCTACCTTTGGACCAAGCTATCACAACACCTTTAGGTCCTAAAACTAAATTTACTACATGTTATCTCGATACTGAGGTAATAGTAGAAGGCCTATTCACTCTCTCCCTCTCGTTCTCTCTCCTCTCTTTCCTCTCTCTGCAGGACGCGCGACCATGGCGAGATGGGCGAGGCAGGAATGTCGTGGGGTGATCATGGAGCATGTTAGCGTGAAGGATGGAGCGTGGCATTGGCGCGATCCCTCGGTGGATTCAAAGCCGACGTGGTTTGGTCGTCGTGACGATTTCAACATGGTTTAGTCACTTCGACGCACGAGAACTTTGATGGAGATAGGGAGATGGATCACCTACTTCTCTTCTGCCTTCCCTCGCGATTTGGAGCCGAACGGTGTGAGTATGAGCGAGTTTTGCTTCGTTTAGGGTGATGCATACTTCGGGGGGTGTGAGACGAGTTCATCTTTCTCGACGACAATTTCTTGCTAGACTAGTATCATTAGAACCCCTGCCATATTAGCATTCCATTGTCGCTAGTTTCGTCGTGACTGGTTGTCGTTTGGGACCAGTATGGGCCCAAAAATCCATGTGACTCGTGTTGGGTCAGTTCGATAGAATCGTCTGTTTCTTGTCGTTTATGCATCTATTTGATCCCTTCCGGACTATGGAAGGTTAATTTTATCGTTAGGATTGTTTCCCCTTCGTTTTAGGGCAAACGGGGCGTGGAAAGGTCAAGTTTCAGCCATTCCCTTATTTTTCCTGCCATAATGCCTTAGCGGTCTTTCCAGAGACCGTTTGTGTCCTCAAGCGGTCCAGTATGCGACCGTTTGTCTTATGTTGGTTTAGGTCTTCACGGTCATGCAATAGACCATTTTCCCTAGCTAGCGGCCCATTGTTGGACCGCTAAGCTCTATCAGGCGGCCTATTAGGAGACTGCTAGACTTATGTGGAATGTCGGTTTGGCTAAGCGGTCGTACGATAGGCCGCGAGGCTAGCTTTGGCGGCCCTATGTGTGGCCGCTAATCATCGTTGAATTTGGTCAACGGTTTTAGGTCGGTTTGGGCTAGTGGTCTAGCTCTGACCATTTGTAGTCTTTAGCGACCCATTAGTGTGCCAGGGAAGGATAGGCCAGAGTGTGCTGGGCTAGGCGGGCAGAAGGCGCACCAGGCTGGGGTGGTCGAGGTGTGCCGGTGAAGCTCTAGTTGGGCTGTACCGGGTAGAGCAGGTTAAGGTGTGCCAGGGAAGCCCCAGGGCAGGGTGCACCGATGGAGGTTGGGATGGGCTGAAGTGTGCCGGCCAGCGTGGGGATGGAGTGTGCCGGAGAGAGAGCCACGGGAGTGCACCAGGTGAGGCTAGGCAGGGTGTGCCGGCCAAGGAGAATGAAGGTGTTCGCCGGCCAAGCACCAAGGGAGTGTGCCGGGCCAGGGCTATCTAGGGTGTGCCGGGCAAGGGTCGATGAGGGGTTTTCTCTTCTGCCTCTTAAGCCTTCTCTTCTTTAGTTTTATGCAGTGTGCATGAGTTTTCTCTTACGTTCTTTTAATCGTCTCCCATTTCTTTCTTCTTTACGTGACGAGTGTTCAAATCGCGTGGTTATCATTCAGTCCGGTCCTCTTCGTGTTCTCCGTAGTTCTCTTGTCTTGGTTGAAGCATTTCACTATTGTTCGTTGAATTTGTTTGTTGCTCCCTCTTGTCTTTTAACATGTTATTATTCCGTTTGTTTGTTGCTCCCTCTTATCTTTTAACAATCTTTCAAAGTTCTGCTGTATCAGATAGATCTAGAATGACTTTTTGATACAATTGTCTCCTTTGCTATCTTCTTTGATACTTTTGAGGAGAGTTATTCTGTTTTTTGGTCTTGCACGGCAGCACGTGACAATGCCAAACCTTTGCCATGATGAATACTATGTGTAAATTGGTGATATTATAAGGATTATTAAGGGCCACTTTGTTATTCGAATAGGCGGGATCGGGATGGCGTACCCGCCGGTTTCTGCCCGGTTTTGCTGGTAGCAGGCGCGTTCGGCTTTGCTAAATGTGGAATATGCCAACCTGATTAGGCACAAATGCGTGGCAATGGGGGGTTTGGCCATTCGCCCGGTTGGGGTCAAATACGCCATTTGCCTTAATAGGTTAAGCCGAATAGCGTATGCGCCCCAAACCCTACTCGATTAACAAGCTTCTTAGGAGAGGCTTACATGTTTGAAAATAGGGTTAATACAACTCTCATCTATACTATGTGGTCAGAGGCGAGAGGTGACCGAGGCGACCAGAGGGTCGCCTCAAGTCTCAAACGTCTAGGCGATGGCCTAGGCATTTGAGGGGATATTTTATTAAAATAAATAAATAAATATAATTTAGAAATATAAACATATGTCTAAATATCACAAAAATTGCATACATAAAATCAATAAACTTCCTAAATCTATTCATTTCTGAAATCAAACAAATTTTAATAAAATTAACAACACATCTAAACAAATTTAAACAAAACTTTCAATTTACTATCATTGTGTGTGTGAAACAGAGAGAGAGAGAGAGACAAAGATTGAGAGGCAGATAGAGAGAGAGAGAGACAAAGAGTTAGAGAGGGGCTCAGCCTGTGTGTGTGTGTGAGAGAGAGAGAGAGAGGGCTCGGTCCCCCCCTCTCTGAGAGAGAGAGAGAGAGAGAGAGAGACTCGCATGCCGCTGCGTTGTTCGCTGCCATCCACCGCCTTGCTCACTGCCATCTGCCGCAGGATGGGCTCACCGATTGCCATTCGCACGAGAGGGGGGAGGGGGGAAAGACTATGGCTCGATCGGTCAGGCAGAGAGAAGAGAAAAGGGGTGGCTTTTAGAGGGGATCGACTGTAGATCACTATCTAGCTTGCGGGCCTGGGCTAGGCTCCCCGAGGCTGGCCGCGGCCACGGAATTGGGCCGGGGCGTACAGAAGCTGGCCGTGCGCCCGAGGGTGGATTGGGGCGGTTGGGGCGAAAGCAAGGTGACTTGTGGCTGCCTCGCCTCCTCGCTTAGGCGATTGCCTCCACCAATTTTGATGACACAACATCTATATGGTCCCATTGGCTTTGTGGCATCCCTACGTATGCCTGAAATTGCCCTTTGGAGCAAGGTTTCATCAGCAGATATTGCTGTGGTGGGCTGATGTTCCTAGAGGCACAAGAAGGACAGATTAGCCATAGGCTGGAATGATAAGATCATTTGTGCTGTTAACCCCGCTTTGTTTGAGACTTATCTCGGGATTAACCCAATTTTAATCGAGACTTAACACATTCTGCTTTGGCATGCTGGATTAAGCAAATCGGGTTAAAACCGGATAAGACTTGGGTTAACTCGGATTAACCTATCCCACTGCTGGAGGTGGGATAGGTTAATCCTCCCCCTTTTGCTCCAGAATTCTAGGAGTTATGAGCATTGCAATATAGGCCCGTCGAGCCAAAACAGGATAGAGTCCATCGCAGGCTGGACTATTGGTTTGCTTGGCGGTTGGTCGACCGGTCGCTAAGGAATAAATGGTCAGTCGACCAACCATTTTCAATAAGAAACGGTCGTTTGCATAACCGTTTGCAGTCTTTTTGCATAGTTTGACCCCCGAACTCCCATTTTAGCTCCGAATGGACCCAAAACGGACCCAAAAGTTGGGGAATCGAAGATAGAAGCTTCCAAGGCTAAATGGGCTTGAAAAATGGCCAAGATATGGGCTTGTGATAGACTCAAAGTAGGCTCCAAAATAATTGTTAATTTAGGACATCAGGAAGATAAATAAGAGAAATAACGTGACTTATGGGCTAAAAATGGGTGTCAACAATGATCTTCAATTGAAGACCGCAATTGGCACCTCAGGTTGGCAGGACATCGAGCACTCCCTGCAGGAAGCACCTTCACACCTCAGCTCAGATGACAACCTCACCACCAAGCACCATTGGCCACAACTCCTCCGTCGGCCCCACACAGCCAGCGATACACACTCTTGAGCCGAACGCCACAACGCTCACTGGCCAGAACTGGTCTAAAAAACCAACGCCTCACTTGACCCAACAACAACAACACTACTAAAAGGCACCTTACGAACCGCAGCCACGGCTTCACCAATCGGGAACCACCACGCACATCAACCAGCTCTCAACGCCCACACAAACATACATCGATCCCTTGCACAGCTCCCTCCGAGCCAAGGGGACACCACAATCCAGCCAGCTACAGCACTAGACACACCATGCTCCAAACTCTCTCAAGTCTTGCCACAGGCAAGCACTCCATCCATAACTGCCGCAGCTCTCGATCTATCTCGAACCTTATACCCGCCTAACAACCAGCGCAATAAACCACTTCTCATCTAGGTGCTTAAGAAATCCAGTGACTTCCTCGACTACACAACATGACATCCACACGGGATCTCCCTACCAATCCTGACACCTCTCACTCCTCAGATCCACCATCGAAACATCCACACCGAGCCAAGCTGGTCAACTCTAACGCTCATTCCTGAGCACCAAACACTTGTGCCAAACAACCGGCCCAAAAAGCCATGACCTGCGTCAATACCAGTCGCTAAGTGGCTCCACCCTAAGCCACGCAACGCAACTCAAGGGGAAAACTGGCGCAATATACCACCTCGACCAACCACTCTCACCGCTCAACATGATACCACCGCCTACGCGCATCAACCAAGGTCATTCTCACGGTCTGACACAACTCTTTACCCAAGAGCAACGCTCTACAACCGATTTCAAGACCTCCAAGATGCACTGACCATGAAACATGTGCCAAACTCCATTCCTAATCTGATCCTAGACCCCGTGGGTTACCGACCCACTACACTTCCGTTGTGTAACTCTACACCAAGAAGGCCGCAGGACAAAGGAAAACCTGGCATCTGCCAAGGTAATCCACCTACCAACACAGGTCTTAAGCAATAGGGCATCTAGAAAGACCCTACACCAGCCCTACAACACGACATACACTCTCGGCTGGTGTCACGCCCTAAACAAGGTGAAAATATCAAGGCGTGAATAATTATACAAGCGGGTCGATCAAAGCAAGATGGAAGAAGCCAACATGCTATCCTTGGATAGTAGAGTCATGGACCATAGTAGTAATCAGGTTTCATAGCAACAATTTGTTTTTAAGGAAGTCTGGGTCCATCAGTTTCCCAGTGAGGTAGACTGCAACACAGGATCCTTGTGAATTCCTAGGGGCTATGGTCTTGGTCATTGTTCCTGCACGCGGCGGCTCTCCCCTTTGGTCCTGTTCCCACAAGGGGGTGGTAGGGGAAAGGTGCGCGGAGATATCGGTGGCCACGGTGAGGGAAGGACTAAAGCAATAAAGGAAAACACAGGAGTTTGATATATCTCAGGTATCCTCCTTCATAGCCGTATGCCTCTCACGACGGCACCGGGCACTCACCTTTTACGGAAAGTCAAGAGGGATCAAATGGCACGAGAGGTTTCTAGGAGTTGGTAGACGAAACCGGCAGTCTACGAATGGGATAACGACTCACTCGGGACGAATGAGACCAGGGTGGTTGGGAGACAAGGTTACTGGACAGGGTGCAGGCATGTCAGTCGATTTCTCGACAGTCACCTATGGAACCAAGGGTTGACTGGGGGAAGCGTCATCAGGACGCGGCACGTGGCCACGGGAGATCGGGCGGCACGTGGAGAGAAAGGGAGGTTCCATGGGTGCGAGTGCACAGGCGATTATGGGGATTCATGTACGGGACGTCTTTCCTTACCGGCCGCAAGCAACCAGTGTTTATTTACATCGAATTGAATTTGAACACCTTTGTTCTGTGCTCAAGAAGAGTTTGGATAATTCTGAAGCCAAGGACGGGGGACCAGGTACATCCTACAGATGGAGGACTGGTGGACTGAGACCCGAGAACACGGGTTGTACACTAGTGAGTGGGGGTAAGGAATCGGGACCCGTGGTACGGGAGTGCATATTCAACTGGTTTCATACTTTATAGGTGCCACGTGGGCATTACAGAGGGGCCGGCAGAGGCCGGAATACAACTAGTGCAAGCCACAGGATAATTCCGACACGTAGGTCGGTCCCTGGGTCGTTGCAGGATAAAGCGGCTTATCCGCGTGTTTTATAGGGGCTCTCTTCGGGGAGCTAGGGACGTGCCCGAATAGCCGAGGGAGGGCTAGACTGGATGGCAAGGGCGGACGCTGGCTGGCGCTTGAGGGAAACCAGACGCGGCTCGGGATGAGCGGTCGGGTGTAGGTCCCAAATGGCGAGTGTCTTCACGCTAGGGAGTGAGGCCGGTCCCGGGAGTGTTACTTCCGAGCCAGGGTCCAGCTAACTCGGGTCAGCGGTCGGGATGGTCGGTGGCCAGCTCGTGGTGAGCGAAGGGCACGCACGCGGTCCCGTGGCGGGGGCGAATTCGACATCATGGCGCGGGCGTTGTTATCATAATGCCTTATACGCGGGTGGACCCGGAATGTGGGTGTATTCGCCATTATCACGACGAATTACATGCGGGGGATGGGCTTGAGTGAGACGGCCTAGACGCCATGTGAGGGGAGTACGTGTGACATACCCTCGGCGTATACGAGCCGATCAACAAGCCAACCAACACGTGCTTAGCTCCTCGCGATCTTGCCGGAGGCCTTGGGGCTTGCGTCCTTGTCGGAGTGCCTGCAGATGTCCAAATGCTAGTTAGCATGCATCGTCTATGGAGCTCTCCCATTCTAGGTATAAACTAGGATCGGATCCATCAAACACAAAGGCGTCTAGTGGGTCCAAGCGAGGCGAGTAGGCTAAGTAGGAAGTGGTCATGATGAACGGGTGACAAATGTAATGGTCCTAGAACTAGACTTAGTAGAGACAAGTATAAAACTTGCTCTGATACCAAATTGATGTGATACAACCTCTTGGTCCTAAATTCACAAGCAATCGAACTGAACGGTGGATCCACTCAAGCGGGTTTACCCGCGTCGTGCACACCCGGGTCCGTAGGTGGACCAGCGATGATGGCGAGGGTCTGAGGATGGACCTTGGGGTTCCAAGGTATGGATAGCTTGGGATGGACCCCAATGGGCCAGGGATGCCCACTTTGGTGGGCGGTCGGCATCCTGAGGGCGTGGGGATGAAAGGTCACTCTCACAGCTCACCCACAGTGGTCACTCACATGATCGGCACTTTGGTCCGGGCACTCACTCACCGCCAAGTCAGCGATCCCTGCTGGAGATGAAGAGGCGTGGGTATGCACCCGCACACCGCGCCGATGTAGCCTCTCCATGTTTATGTGTTGCATTAACAACTCCTCACGCAGGAGGGATGGACAAGGGGTGGGGAATTGGGGTAACATTCAAACACTACCTCTGCGTAGGGAGGGGCACTAAGCTAGCCAGGCGGGGTAGGGGGAGATAGCTAATCGAGTGCCGATGGAATGCTCCACCGGTTCTGCGCACTTCTAGAACTGCAGGATAGATAGTCACTGTTGACGCTGCCACAGGCTCTTCCGGACTTGGAAGTCACCAAAACCTAAGCCAAAACATCGCTGATGGACCCAGGTAGGCTCCTAAATTTTTAAGGGAGAACCAAACGTCGTCGAAGGCTCGGACAGGCTCTAGATCTGGACCACTTTGTTCTGGCTCGGACTGGTTCAAGAGCACTGCATCAGGAAGAAGAAGTCACCACGAACACTCCCAAAGTCCAAATAATGCGGGACCCAAACAGACGCAAACGTGATCAAGTCCTCTTCAAGCAGCAACCAGAAAGAATGCTAGAGGAGGTCGGGGTAGAGAGATAGAGCTTGTTGTGTGAAGGGGTGTCTGTTCAGGTCCTGACTGGATTGATCTGCGCACCTGGGGGAGAAAAAATTAGAACGGGAGGCGCCGGACTCCGATCGATGCTCTGCTTGCTGAGTTGGATAGAGGACTGGTAGTGCTTTGCTCCAGCCAATGGCGGACCAAGATCCTCACCGATCTGATCATGAGAGCTGCTACAAGTCATCTCTGGCTGTATGCCAAAGACAGTCAGCGCAGTCTAGCGAGGACGGCTCCACCGAACAGCATGGACGTTGAATGGAGGCGGGACCACCTCGCTTGCAAAGCTGACTTGAAGAGCTTTCCAGAAATGTATGACTTGCCATCTGTAACATCGAGGTGTTGGCGGGGAAGGCTCTACAACCAGACCCTTCAATACCTCCTGTGAACTGGCCTTAGCTGAATGGTAAAAGGTGAAGGAAGGGGTGGAGATGGGCGAAGGTACAGCAAGGATTGGTGGTGGGATGGCTATGGGGATGGGCTGGGGGGTGGAATGAGATGGTGGAGGGGCTGGGAGAGTGGTTTGGATGTAGCTAGTAGGTGGAGAAATGTGTAATGCAGTAAAAAGTGAGGTATTATCGTAAGTTATTTCTTATATGTATGGGAAGAAGCTCAAAAATAGAATTTTTGTAATGTTGTCGTGTTCCAAGTCCGAGGGATGGGTGCTCCTTCCATGTTAGATAATTGGTACGCTCCTTTTTCGAGCATCTTGACCACTCAGTAGGAGCATTCCCAGGTAGGGGCTAGCTTCCCCCACCACCTCCAGTGGTCAAGAGGCTTTGGCTTTTCTTAGGATGAAATCTCTCGGTTGAAACTATATGTCTCAGACTTTGGTGTTGTATTAGGGAGTCATGCATTGATGGTATTCTGTAGCTCAGATCCTTGCGACCTGGCATGTTTATTCCATCAGGTTCAAGTTCTCTATCAGCTTCTGCTCATTTAGCTCAGGCGAGAAGTTGATAACTCAGAGGGACGAGTTGCTAATCTCTAGGGGAATCACTGCCTCTCTACCATACACTAGTTGGAATGGAGATTCACTAGTAGCAGTCCTGGGAGTAGTTTGGTATGACCATAGTATGCTATGCAGTTCCTCGAGCCAGTTACCCTAGGCCTTCTCGAGCCTGGTCTTGATGCCTTTGAGGATAGTTTTGTTGGCATTTTCAACCAGCCCGTTAGTTTGGGGGTGGGCTACCGAAGTGAAGTGGTTACGAATATGAAGGTCGGCACACTTATTGTTAAAGTAAGTGTAATCCAATTGCCGACCGTTATCATCACAATCACCCGGGGGATCCCAAAATGACCAATGAAACTCCAAACTACCGTTTCGGTTACTCTGGCGATGGCTTCTGCCTCAATCTATTTTTAGAAATAGTCGACGGCAATGATGACGAACTTCTTCTGGGCTTGTGCCACAAGAAAAGGGCCCAGGATGTCGATTCCCCACCGAGCGAATGGATAAGGCTCGACTAGGGTCACGACTTCCGAGGCTGGCTGGTGTACTAGGTGGTCAAACCACTGGCATCGATCGTATCTTCGAATGTAAGTCGAGCAATCACACTTGAGAGCAGGCCACCAGAAGCCTTGTCATAGTAGGATCCTCGGGATAGATCTCCCCCCTTGGTGTGTGCCATAGATGCCCTCATGGACGTCTTCAATCTCTTGAGGGGCTTCTGGGGCATCGAGGCATTTGAAGAGAGGATCAATAAAGGATCTTCGGCGCAAGGTCTCATCGAGGAGAACGAAATGCCGAGCTTGGTACTTTAGCCTCCGAGGCTCCTGAGGGTCGGGGGGCACTAGGGAATCTCAGAGCCAGGATATATATGGGGTTCGCCAGTCAGCAAGGGATGCTTGTACAATGGCCACGAGCTCAGCTTCTATGCTCAGTCATTCTAACTCCTCGAGGAGGACTGACCGGGCACCTTCGGGGCTGATGGAGGAGGCCAGGCGAGAGAGGACATCCGCTTGGGAGTTTTCTTCCTGAGCTATCTGGATTACCTGAAAACTCTCAAGTAGCCAGGCTATCTCCTTCACCAGCTATAGGTACCTGATCATCTCTGCTTCCCGAGCTTCATAGTCCCCGTTGACTTGATTGGCGACAAGTTGGGAGTCGGTATAAATTCTTACTCGCTCAGCTCCTAGGCGTCACACCATCCTGGCCCCAGAGATGAAAGCGTCATACTCAGAGAGTTTGTTGGATGCCGAGAAGTCGAATTTCAAAGTGTATTGCATTTCTTCCCCTTTGGGGGACCGGAGGAGGATGCTGGCTCTGTACCCAGTCAAGTTTGAGGATCCATCGATGGAGAGGTCCCAAGCAGGGCCCATCGTCAGTAGCGATGCTTCTTCAGTCGGGGTAGTGCTTTCTGCGACAAAGTCCGCGAGGACTTGTCCCTTGATGGCAGTGTGGGGCTGGTAAGAGATGTCGTAGGCCCAGAAGAGTATGGCCCATTTGACGAGTAATCTGAAGCTTCAAGATGGGCTAGGATCTTCTTCAGGGGCTCATTGGTCAGCACCATGATGGAGTGTCCTTGGAAGTAGGTTCGAAGGCACTTGGCCGAGGTTACCAACGCTGGCATGAGTTTCTCGATTGCGGGGTACCTTCTTTCCACCACATAAAGCATCTTGCTGGCATAGTATACCGGCCTCTGGGTGCCTCCGTCATCTTAGACTAAAATCGAGCTTATTGTGGAGGGAGTCATCGAGAGATACAGGTACAGTGGCTCCTCAGGAACTGACTTCGATAGTAATGGAGGTGATGCTAGGAACTATTTTAGTTCGTCGAACACCCACTGGCACTTGCTATCCCAGGCAAGGGTGGTAGCTGCCAGTTTTGGCCCCCTTAGCAGCTTAAAGAAGGGCATGCACCATTCCGCCACCCGGGATAGGAAGCGGTTGAGCATGACAATCTTCCCAGTTAGGCACTGGACGTCTTTGACGTAGGTAGGTGGCTGCATATCCAGGATGGCTAGGATTTTGTTGGGGTTGGCTTCGATTCCTTGCTGAGTCACCAAGAAGCACAGGAATTTCTCGATCTTAACCCCAAAGGCACACTTAGCAGGATTGAGCTTCACTTGATACCTCTGGAGGGTGTCGAAGGTCTCGGTCAAGTCGGCGAAATGGTCCTCGATCTTTTGTGACTTCACAAGCATGCCATCAATATAGGCCTCGACGTTCTACCCTATCTGCTCCTCGAAGATCTAATTAACCAGCCTTTGGTAAGTAGCTTTGGCATTCTTTAACCCAAAGGGCATCCAGGTGTAGCAATAGATGCCGAAGTCAGTGATGAAGGTGGTCTTCTCTATGTCTTCGGGACTTAGTTGGATTGGTGGTAGCCAGACTATGCATCTTGGAACCTGAGGAGTTTGTTACAGACAGTAGAATTGACGAGCTGGTCGATACTTAGTAGCGGATAGCAGTCCTTTGGTGTAGCTTTATTGAGGTCGGTTAAGTCAATGCACATCCGCCACTTGCCCTAAGCTTTGGGCACCAGGATGACGTTCGCGAGCCACGTCAGGTAGAGGACTGGACGGAATAGCCCAGTTTTGTTCCCCTTCTTGATCTGCTCTTTGATAATCACCTATTTCTCACGGGCATGCTTCCTCTTTCATTGCGGTACTGGTTTTACCACAGGGTCGAGGTTGAGGTGGTGCATTACTGTCACCTTGTGGATGCTAGGGAGATCTTCGTCGGACCATGCGAAAACATGTACATAATTTGAAAGAAAGTCTTTGTATTGAGATTGTAGTTCGGGTGACAAGTCTGCCCCTATTTTTACTTCAAGGGCCAGATCATTTCTGAGGAAAACAGATAGGAGCTCTCCCCCAGGCTTACTTGTCATTTTGTCTTCAATAGTCCTGAGCTCTTTGCCCTGGTCCTCCGGCCTTATGTCTTCCACCGAGATCGCGTAGCACCTTCTAGCCATTGCCTAATTGCCTCGGACTTCCCCGGTGCCGTATTTGGTAGGAAACTTCATTTTCTCATGGTACGTAGAGGGCAATGCCTTGATTCAGTCGAGGCATCACGTAGCACCTTCTAGCCATTTCTTGATTGCCTCGGACTTCCCCGGTGCCATATTTGGTAGGAAACTTCATTTTCTGGTGGTACGTGGAGGGCAGTGCCATGATTCGGTCGAGGATGCCTCTGCCGAAAATGGCATTGTAGGTCGATATCTCCTTGACCACTACGAAGTTTGCCATAAAGGTTACGGCTTTGGGCGGGGTACCGAGGGTAACAGGCAGGCTTAGGGCTCCCTCGGGGTATGTTACCTGGCCATTGAACCCATAGAGGGGGATTCGGATCGGACGTAATTTTGATGGGTTTTCACCGATCTTTAGCAAACACTCGAATGACAAAATGTCGGGGGCACTGCCATTATCCACTAAGATGCGGTCCATGTTACAATGGTTTATCAGGCTGAGATAACAAGGGTGTCATCATGAGAGGTGACCACTCCTTCGAGTTCTTGGTCCGTGAAGACCAAGGTCAGCTGGTCGGCCACCGGCGATGTCACGTCCCGAGCCTTTATTTACAGCAGAAGACTCACTCGGAAGAACGCGAACAGCCGGCATGGTAAGCCGGTCACAAGCAAGTATGATCAGAGCATGAAATAATCACACATAAGATGCAATTGCACGCTAAATCTACTAATAGAATAAACTTCAGCTAATCAAGTGACAGGAAGAAGGAAAGAAAACCAGCTAGAAGGTAGAAACCAGATGCGTCCACTGATGGCTTACACTACATCTCAGGCAACTCACATGTCAGAACGACACAATATGCAAGAGGCGTAATAGTACCAAACCAAGTAATTAGTCAGAGTAACACTCGTTAGTGTCAGTCCAATCCTCTAACCATGTGTGCACACACTGACTCCTGCCTGGGCCAGGCTCTCTAGCTAGTTTTCCCTCTCAGTAGGACACTACTGTTGGCCGAGGGCCCATGGAACTAGCTTAGAAATTATGTATTAGGAATATCCCTCCACTTCTTCTAGGCGGGCCGACACTAGAGGTTGCTGGGCTACGACTAGTGATTTTATCACAAGGAAAGAGAAAGTAACTCTATTGGGATTTAAAATATGTCATTTTTCACAAAATACCTTAAATATGGTGATATTATAACAATTAAATGCATATAAATAGGAATATGCAACAATTAAAGCACAAATAAATGAATATGCTAAGAAATTAAAGTTGTAGGACTCAAACGGTTTAGACAAGCCAGCTCAAGGGGACACGCGGTTAAGGCTGGGCCGCTCAAGAGGCACAAGCGGTTGGGCCTGAGCCACTCAAACGCTAACCTCAACAGGTTCTATGACTATGGGCGGTTATGCTCTGGCCACTCATCGGATGGGCGGTCTGGGGTCCACCACTCATACAGGTATACGCGACTGGGTCTCGACCGCTCACTATCTAAACTGAAGCCAACACACATGGCACAAGCGGCTAAGGCAAGGCCGCTCAAGGATGGACGGCTAGGGAGTGCCTGCTCGTCCACCACAGGTCCTAAGGGACAGGCGGCTAGCGATACGCCGTTCAAGGCATGGGTAGTTGAGGGTCGGCCGCTTGAAGAGACGAAGAGTCCCATGGGCGGTCGGTCATCTGGCTTGAATGGACGGGTTTGGGCCGCTCTAGTGTAAACCTTCCTATAGTCCGAAAAGGTCCAGGTCTTGAGCAGTCCGAGTTGGACCACTCAAGGGTCATAGGCAGTCCCGAATGGGCCACTCAAGCATGGACAGTCACATGGTGGCCGTAATGCTACCATGACGGTGGGAAATGGTTGTCCTGGGCCAAAACCCCTCCCGGTCGGCTCAAAACGAGGGGATTTTGACGGAAAAGCTAACTTGCCATGCCCAGAACAACATGCCACACCCATACATGCTATTAAAATATAAAATGATGGCCATGGAATTGATTTTCAAAAAATTAGGCTAAAATATCCTAACATGGAATCATGCACAAAAAGTGAGGAAAATGACGTTGGACCACAACGCATGTGGTACCGGCGGGTTCCTAGCGAGAAGAGGATTCCATCCCCCTACCTATTGCGCGATGAGGATGCCAATTTGGAGCCGAACCACCGTCGAGAGTCACGCCCCCATGCGCCTCCATGTACCGCGGATGGAGACGAAGCTTGCGCCCACACGATCCTCACGTCGAGCCCATCCCGTCGGTACCTCCCGCGCCTCGATCAGGGCCCGTCTGGACCGAAACTGAGAGAGGGGGAGAGTGGGATCGTGAGAGGGAGAGAGGGAAAGAGAGAGAACGAGTGAGGGGAGAGGCCCTGGGAAAACCCCTTCCGCAGGCCCCGATGATAACTCGACTCGTAGTAAGCAAAGGCAGCCTGCTGGAGGGCCGCGAGGTAACTCTCTGAGCATTGGTATTGCTCGAGCGCTTCCAACCTGTCCAGCCCTGCCTTTGCCTCGAGCTCAGCTGCCTTTCGTTCCGCCTCGGACTGCCTTTGCTCCGCTTGGGCTCGTGCGACTTCGGCCTCCGCCCGCTGCCGCTCGGCCCCTCGGACCTGGCCCTCAAGCTCTTCATGCTCAGCCTTCCATTTCTCGTCATGCTCAGCCTGAGCTCTGCGCTCTACATCCAGAAGCCTATCTTTCAGCCCCACCATATAGCGGGGGTGAGCTAGCTGCTCGGTCGCCTCCCGAGCCTCTTTTTGGCTCAACTGTACTTGCACCTTGAGCGAAACCACCTCCTGTTGGAGATCCTCAAGGTCGATAGTCAAACGTTAGATCTTCTGGTCGGACACGTCACAGGCCCAGGACAGAGATTCCCTCTTTGACTCTAACCGAGCATACAAATCGGCCATCTCGGCCCCCAGTTGGGCCACCATCAAGCCGCCCTCCATGACTCGCTCGAGAACCACGGAAGGGGAGCTATGTCTGAGGTCTCCTTGAATCACCTCCGACATCACAGAATGGCATCTACAGTATAGGGATGCTCGGACGGTGAAGGATCCCGCTGCGAGAGGAAAGGTCCTCTCAGGGACAGCTGGGATTGGGCCATCCTCCACGAGTACCCCCACTTCGGGGGCCTCACTGGTTGGCTCAGACCAGACTGCCTCACCCTGCGCATCCACAGCCTCGGTCAATTGGGATGGGGTCGCCTCACCTCGTGACCCCTCGACCTCAACCGGCTCGGATTGACCTCCACCGTCATGCGCCCCATCAACCTCCGTAGGCGCCCCAGCGTCGACCACCCCTACTTGGAACGCATCCACCTTGGCCGCGACTCCTCCTGCTGTAATGGCCCCCTCTGCTTTGATAGTTGAGAGAGCTAGCTGCACGCCCTCTTCGACGGGGCAAGCGGCCTCCGCCTTTCTCACCCTTTTCCTCTTAGTGGTCTCAGCCTTCATCGAGCCCCACAGCACTTTTTCCACGGGATCCTTGCGCTTGGCCCCGCAACGCTCGGAAGATCCATCCCGAGCAAGCTGCTTGCCCTTGTCTCGGGCACGGGAAGAACTCTCGGATACTTGAGGTCCACCAGGAGCAGGCGCCTACTCCTCATCAATGATCACCACCTCAGCTGGCGGTGACTCTGCATCAGCCACTCGCCACGAATCTTGGCCAAGAGAAGCGGACAGTTAGAAAGAAGCTTGCTGAGGTGACCCAACATCAACACAAGGTTCTGAAGCTTTTACCTAGAGGCACCACCATCCGAGAAGGATACTCCTCGATGTTGGCCTCAGTCATCAACTCGGCAGTGGATCGGCAATTCCCCTGAAGGAGGGCAGCCTTCTTCTCCACCTCCGGTGAAATCACAGTCGACGTTGGAGGGATGTTAGGGTGAAAATTGGGGATCAGCGGGAAGTTCCAAGCCCCGCTGTCCAAGGCTGCATCCACCCAGAAATACTGGGTCTTCCAGCCCTTGTGGGAAGAATCTCTGGGAGAGAGGGTCACGCAGCTCCTTCCCCTCATTCATTTTAGCATTGTCAAAAAAAAACTATATCATCATCACTCTCATGCTGCATATAGTTGCAATTTTGAAATTTTTCTTCCTATTTTAGCATAGTTTAGTCTTTTGTACCCTAGTGAGTCTGTCTTGGGTGGCTCCTGCACAACCTAAGGGGACAATGGCCCAAGGGGCTAATGGACAGGGTCAGCGAAATGTGGCCAATAGGATGACCCATCTAGAGGAGCGTTTTGGGGAGATGGAGGTGACCCTTCATACTCTCGTGGATCGGATCGATACTCTTTTCAGGGATCGTCTAGATAGGCCAGAGGCTGGCCAAAGACTTGTTGTTCGGGGTGGTGCTAGGAGAGACGACCAGGTGGCCGTCTGGGATGAGGAGCATGATAAGGATGATGGTAGGAGGCCACGTCCTCGTTGTGACCAGCATGATATCTCCACGATGGTCAAAGTGGACCCCCTAGTTTTGTTGGGATAATGGATCCTAAGGCATTTCTAGATTGGTTGATTGACATGGACCAGTGCTTTGGCTGGTATGATATGTCGGATGCCCAACGGGTCAGATTTGCTCGAATGAAGTTCTTGGGATCCGCCAACCTTCATTGGCTGAGCGTTGAGTAGCAGATTGCACGTCTTGGACATCCACCCATCACCCTATGGGTTGAGATGAAAGAGAAACTTAAGGAAAAGTACCTCCCGACATCATATAAGGATCGACTGATGGATCAATTTTTGACCCTTTGTTAGGGTACTCTCTCAGTGGCCGAGTACATGTGTCAGTTTGATGAGTTGATGGTCAGATGCGAGGTTCAGGAGGATCCCTGCATGACATTGTCCCGATTTCGCACCGGTCTTAGGTCTGAGATCCGTAGGGAGTTGATGCCACATCCTGTTGACTCAGTTGAGAGTGCTTTCCAATTGGCTCTCGAGTATGAGCAATATCTTAGGTCGCCCTTCACAAGGAAGGTTCCCTTCCAAGCCGGTGAGACCAGGAGACATGTGGAAGGGGAACGTCAAGCGAAGGCTGGTGCCCCATGGTCCTACATCCCCACAGGTGGATCTGCCCCTAGGCAGCCATTACCCGGTGACAGCAAGGGCAAAGGCAACCTAGATGGGCCTGAAACTCAAATAAAATGTTTCAAGTGCAACCAGAAAGGGCATCGTGCTTCTATTTGTCCTCTTAAGAACCTATATATGAGCTTTGATCAGGAAGACACTGAGGAGCACGTGGATGACACGTTTTGCCCAGCGACCCCACCTAGTGATATTGAGGACCATGATGTTGATGAGGAGGTTGCCGAGCTGAATGTGGTTAGGTGTATGGTCACCCAAGAGAGGAAAGAAGAAGATTGGAGGCGCACCTCCATCTTTCACATGTATGTAAAGTGTGGAAGCAAGAGTGGAAAGGTGATCATTGATGGGGGCAGTTGCCTCAATGTGGTCTCCAAGGGTGTTGTTGCGCGGTTTGGTTTGCGCCCTGAGCCACACCCTGTGTAGTCGAGGCGTCGTCCGCTCGCCTCGCGTCGTCGCGGCTCGCCGAGGCGAATGCCTCACGCGATTCGCCCGCCTCGGCTCGAGTCGACCGCCTCAGCGTGCTTCGGCCGCCCGCCCGCCCGCCGCCGATACGCGTATCGGGTCTCCATACCCGTTCTAAAAATATGATTTTTGAGGTCTAAAAAAGGTTCCTTGGATAGTCATCTATCCTTGTCATCATTGGGTTACCATAACAACCTTTTTGGTCAATGGTTCTATTAGTCTACAAATGAGGGAAAGGTCACCTTTTATGGTAACCTCCTTTTTGCATCTACCCAATCAGATTATTTTTCCTAAAAACACCTGGGCAGAGCACTGTACCTCCTCATCCTAAGACAATCAGGAGGTGACCTGGAAGCTCACAAGGATGAAGAAGCATCATGTCTTTTCTATTATTTAAAAGGGAGTTTTCTGGTGGGAAATCTTCTATTGGAGGGCTACTTGCATCTATAAATTGGATGCATCCTGCATGGAGGGCCGCTGTTGCCATTGCTTCTGGTGAAGCCTAGTGAAGTCTTGGACATGAGAAATAGAGGGAAGAGAAGTAGAAAGAGTGCCCGTCCAGAGCTCACAGTGGAAGGTCTGAGAGGAAGGGAGAAGGAGAAAGCATGCAGTCAGAATATCAGTCAACCATACTCTCTAGTCTTGATCTGCTTCGCAGCCTTGTTGGACTCTTCACCTTCTTGAAGTTCTTTTCCTGTTTCTTTCATTTTTGTTTTCTTCATCCTCAGAACGCTCTTGTGTGTGGGAATCATCCCAGTGTAAGCTACATGTTACAATGTGTTCCTTTGGTTTTCTCTTTTTCATTTGGGGCTTGTCCTCGTATGCTGCGTATTGCAGTGTGAGGAGCTTACTCCTCGTGTGTGTATGGGGGGGGGGGGGGCTTGTCCCCGTGTTCTGCTTGGTTTCCAGCATGTGTGAGTGTCTCTTTTAGCGAAAGAGTGGAAGCCTCACCCAGTTGGTGAGGGGTGGACGTAGGTGGGCTTGGTGGCAGTTGAACCACCTTAAAAATCATGTGTTGTGGTTTGTTGCATGTCATCCATCTCTTCTGTCCCTCTTCACAGGTGCTTCAATCAGTTTTAGTGTGTTTCATGTTACTTCCCTACCAACTTTCCCTGCACTAATCTAGCATTGCATTCGATTGTCATCAATGCCTTGTTGTTTTTGATAACCTTCTTTAAAGAGGTCATAGATTGAGTGTAGGATCTATTCAACCCCCCTCTAGATCCTCTCATACCATCCAACATCACATACATCACATGAGAGGTCACATGTTGTATATTTAGCTGAGAGATGTTCAAGGACTCTCAAGAGAGGAAAGGTTGACGACCCAGAGTGCGAGTGATACAAGTGGTTCGATATATAGGATATTTCCACCGCACTGCAGAGAATGTTCATGCCTCCACACCCATAAGGGCCACCAATGATCTCAGAGATGCCAAGAGGGGCCATAGTTGTTGCCAAAGCTCCAAACAATCCTCGCAAAGAGGACGTTGCCATTGGCGGATCGCTATCTGTCATTTTTTCCATCCATTCTCCTAAGCCTTTGTTGCTAACTTCTTCCCGGGCCAGATGGTTGTCTGATGATCTTCCGAGGTCTCCTTCTTTGATTACACTCTTGCACGGGTTCTTCAACCTGCATAAAATTTTTAATCATGATCTGCTCTATGATCCCCCAAACCCATTAGCAATAATTCCCATTTCTTCTTCTTCAACAACTTTTAATTATTATGTTATTGAAAATGAAAATAAAAAAAAAGCCGCCAATAGAAGGGTCTAGGCTTAGGATTTTCGAAGGGGAAACAAGGATCTACGATTGGGCTAGGGTTTGGCTCCAATTGGAGAGCAATTGGGATTGAATTGGGTCCATTTTGAGAAGGGTTAAACTTGGTCCTTAAACTGATGAATTTAAGCCTAAAATACGAATTTGGGCCTTAACCAATTTTATTTTGGGTTCCAACCTGAAGACAAAGTCGCTGAAAATTAAATTTCACACAAGATACATATTTTTCTAAATTTTAATAAAAATCTTCATAAGTGGAGTCAAGAAAATAATTAAATAATATAGTGATATTGTTATAAAAATTCAGGATGCTACAGTTATAGTGGTCGAGAAGTCCATAACGCTTGAGTACACTCAGCAACTGGCCTAGGGTACCGCATGTTTTATTGGCTCGGCCATTTCTTCTTGTCTTTTATGTGCTAGAAGAGCATGGCACCAAGGAGGAGGACCCGCTCCCAGCAAGGGCAGTCGACTGAGGATTAGGAAGAGCAGAGTAGAGCGTTAGCTTCGGGAGGAGCAAGAGGAGCAGCAAGAGTCCCAGGACCAGAGGAGTTCGTCAGGGGCATGTACCAATTTTATCTTCAGCAGCAGGGGGGTGATGTTGGAGAGGGCTTGTCATCTCGGGGAGGTCGTGGACATGTGCTGAAGGAGTTCTTGCAGTTCCACCCACCCCACTACAATGGGCAGCCAGATCCGGATGTGGCCAGAGAGTGACTGGATGACATGGAAAGAGTGTTCAGCTCTATGGAGTGCGCAGAGGATGAGAAGGTGATGTTGGCCAGCTATCAGTTGCAAGGCTCAGCTCAGACATGGTAGGCAGCAGAGTGGGAGACGACATTCCAGTCACATCCCCTTCGATAGATTGCATGGCGGGAGTTCCTCATGGTGCTAAAGCATGCTTTTTTCCCTTCTTACATTAGATCGAAGAAGATGTACCAATTCCTAGAGTTGACTCAGGGAGACATGACTGTGATGCAGTACAGATCCAAGTTCATTATGTTGGGCTGGTATGCTCCTCACATCATGACAAATGAGGAGTTGAAGACTCGGCAGTTTGTCAGGGGCCTGAGGCCAGAGCTTAGGCATCCCCTAATTGTGACATGTGTGGCCAACCTGGAGGTAGCTTTTCGAGTGGTAGTAACTTTGGAGGAGGATTTATAGTGGAATCGAGATCAGGGCAGTGCTAGTCAGACGCAGACGGGCCGCAGTTAGCAGATGGGTGTGCAATAGCAGAGTGCTTTTCAGCACTCCGCATGTATCATAGGAGCATCTCCATCAACAGCATCGGTAGTAGGTTCTACTCCCTCAAATCGAAGCTTAAGAAGTTGTTCAGGAGGGCTAGTTTTAGTAGGAAGCACTAGGAATGTAGAGAGCAGAGGCAGGCATCAGCAAGCAGTGTTAAGTAGCCCGTACCTTACTAGCGCCAGGGTTCAGTTGGTGGTTCGCAGGGCACGTGTTCTCAGTGTGGTGATTCTCATCTATAAGAAATGTGTGGCCTATGAGCCAATCATGCACGTTAATAATAAATTTTGGTATATTTTATTTTAAATGGATTTTATTCATTATGTTCTGGGTGCGTGCTTGCACTACGTAATGAAGTCCAGAGACATATGCAATGATTTTTTAGTCTTAGTTAGTCAGTCCTTCATCCATTGCATGATCATTTCTTCCTCTTTTCATCCACGTTTTTCACTGGCTTTATCATTCTTCCACCCTTCCTATTACTTTTCACGCCCTACAGCGGTTAAAAAACCCAACCCCCAGCTATCACCCATTTCATTTATGTTGTTAGTCTTCCATTCCTTTCTATAGATATTACACGTCCATAGGCTAATTTGGGTTGTGTTTTCTTGTCCATTGCTTTGTTTTGCAGGTCAACATGAGTATAAGCACGAGGCCCATCCCCTCTAGCCGGCCGGAAGAGGTGGAGGAATACGTTCCACATCTCGGTGTCTGGACATTCTACATGGTCTACCTCCGTCCGTCTGCATACGTGCGCGGTCCTCCACCGATTGTTCCAACACTTTCAGCGGCCTATGACGGACCGTGTAAGCCCCAGCCTGTCCTTCCTCCTGCGTTCCATTCAGCACTTCACGCGGCCTGTCGGGCGGCCGTGTACCTACTTGGGCGGTCTTCATTGGACCGTGTTCATCCCTGTTCCAGCACTACACATTGGCGAGTGCCTCATCCGTCTCCCCTTTTCCAAGGTACAAGTTGCCCTCTCCTTTTGGCACTTCGTGTCTTGGTGGCGATCACGGTTTTTCCTTTGCACTGCCTCCTTAGCTCTTAGTTTCTATTATTATTCCATATCTTGGTTTACAAAGGAGTAGAAGGAAAGGAAAATATATCTACATCCCAATTTTGTGGTGATCACGGTGGGACACCTAGTGCCTATCATGCTTTTATTTTGTTGACCTGCATTGCTGTGTGTTTGGTTGGGTTTCTAGTCCTTTTGGGGTTGCCATCTCGTTCATTCTTGCCTTCTGTTCTTGGGGGTGTACGTGGTCCTTTTAGGACCGTTTATATGTTCCAGCGGTCGGTTGATAGACCGTGTGGCTTCTGTCTCAGGTGTTAGTCCATTTTGTTTCTGTCGTTGATATCTCTGTGAGTTTGCTACTTTTAGCAGTCCAGTCAGGGCCGTTGCATTGTGTGGACAGTCGTTCTCCAGATCGTGTTCCATCTGTCTCAGGTACATTGATTTTCTTACTGTTCTTATTTTTGTGAGCTTGTCATATTTAGCGGTCCTCTGCGGGCCGTGTCTGAGTTTCCACGATCTGACGATAGGCCGTTTCTTTTCGTCTCACGTGCATTTCTGTTCTATATATTTCTGTGCGCCTGATAGGTTCTGCAGTCCACTGCGGGCCATGTCTTAATTTCCACGGCCGCACGATAGACCGTGTGTGGGTGGCCTCGGGTATGGTTCTGTGCTTCATATTTTTTGTCGGCCTGTTGTTTAAAGTAGTCCTCTAAGGGCCGTGCTTATCATACTGTGGTAGGTCAATAGACCACTTATCTCTGCACCTCTCTGTTTCTGTTGATTATATCTGCGGATTTACTATTATTCATGGTCCTGTCAAGGGCCATTTCGCATGTTCCACGGTTGTTTGCCAGACAGCCCAATTCCCTCAGGTACGCATAGGTCTTGATTGTTTCAGTTCATTTTAGTTCTGTGCTTTTATTTTTTACTTCTCCCTGTCATTGCACGGTCCTGCCCAGGGCCGTTTATACTCCCTGAGTGGTCTCCCATAAGACCGCTTTATTGACTATTCGGGACCCACGAAAGCACTCCAAAACTCACTGATTCAGATCCAAAAAATCCTGAGTGTTACAGTCCTCCCCTCCTTAACAAAAATTTTATCCTCGAAATTGAAGCAACCACCATGCCACAAGGGAAGAATGACTTACCTAGCTGAGCTCCAGCTAAAATCTAAATTCTCACATAAACACCTCGCTTCACAACACAATACACACCAATTCTCAGAGTGAGTATAGCACATGCAAGGATACGAGTCTTGCACTACCTCAACTACAACGGAACTCCAATCATGGCATCACTACCACCACCTCGTATACCGAGGAGACACAATCCGTGTTGCAAAAACCTGCCACTGATAAAATCCCATGCTCGACGGACTAATCAAACATTAGCCTCTCTACCTGCTAACTGAACTTACGCCCTACACAAGGCACGACCATCACTGAGCCTCAACCAGCTCCCACAGTCACCATAATTGACTACTACAATTTTGTCAGCTCTGTGCCATGAACCATTCTCATACCTGGCAAGCCGAATGTCAATAGTAGCACTGGACTAGCTCTGGTCTAAACACAGACCTTCAATAGATCCCAGATCCAATCCCAAAAAAGGTATATCTTATAATCGGCCACCTAAGGCCTCACTTGCACACAACTTTCACCATTCTTGATTCACTACAACTGGTATCTTCTGTTTGTGAAAATCCATTCGCCGATCACCAGTTGCTCATCAATAGGGAAACTCTTACTTGCTCAACTTCCCCTTTCCTACTCTTCATCAAGCCCTACAATCACATTCCAAACTTTGACAGCCATCCGTTGACTCTTACACTGGCCATTACAACATCTTGAGTCGATCCTCACTTGGACACCGCATCTAATTCTGATCCTCATGCCAACTCTACCACCTCAGGGGAGCACGTGGAAACCAAATGACAAGATTCCATGTTCCCTTGTCCACAACAGCTCTAGACTAAGACTTACAGGGAAATCCTCCCATGCTGGTCACAAGACTAAGGCTCTTCATTCGACAACATCAGTCCTGGGACTTCCATACTTAGGCATCATCCATTACATAGTCTCATCAAAGGCTACATCTCCATTATTCTAAATGGACACCTACCAATCTCGGGCTCCGCTCTCACCATAGAGCCACAAGACATAACCTTAGTAATCTTGTCGACAGTGCGCCAATCTACACACATCTCCAGACACTATCGATCCTTGTCCCAACAAGGTCCTTCTTGCATCATTCTGAAACTCTCGGACTCAACCGGGTCCCTTTCATGTGTTATCACAGCCGATCACTCAGCTAGCCTCAACAACTACTCAAAACTACCAACTGGGACCCACAAATCCTATTTGTATTCACATTTCTGGATCCAATTCTATTCCGAAGACACAACTTCCAACATAAGTTGAGCACTTCACTTACCGACTTTGATCATCGCGTCCACATCCTCCATCAGGCTATTTCCTTTTCGACCCCCCATCTAGATCCACGACCAAATACCTGACATCGCTTCCATTGGATGAATATGGTACTTACCCGGCACACTTGCCATCATATTTTCCCAACTCTCTATTCTCCCAGTGTCACAAACCAAAATGTCTCGAGCAATGGCACAACAATCGACATGATTTATACAGGTTAAAGTATTTATATAAATTTAATGGGAATTTATACAATTTCAATTTTTATAAGGTTAAAATGCAATTGGAGTTTAATAATCAAAAAAATATTTATAAAATATATCACTCACCCTCTCTCTCCTCACTCTCGATCTCTCATTTTCTCTTTCTCTCTCTCTCTTACGATCGCCTCTCTCCCTCTCTCTCGGTTTCGGCGCCATCGGTCGTGGATCGAGGCATAGGAGGTACCATCAGAACCGTCTCGTCGCGAGGGACGTGTGGGTGCTGACCTCATTGCGATCCGTGGAACGTGGAGGCGAGACAGGTCGAGAGGAGCTATAACGTCCCTTCATTCGCATGTGCCTCGAACGACGCTCCTGTCGCGATTGAGGTAGGGGGATGGAATCCTCGCCTCGCTAAGATCATTTTGATGCCACATGCACGCACATCCATGGTCATTTTCCTCGATTTTTGTGAAAACTCTATTTTAGTGTAATTTAGCCTAAAATTCTTGAAAATCACTCCATTGGCATTCTTTTTATGTTTTGATGTGTAGATTAGCTGTAGAATGTTGTGGTTTGACAAGTTTTACAGTTTTTTGCGATTCCCCATCGATCTGACTCGACCGAGAGGTGTTTTGGTTTCAAACAGAACCCACTCGTAACCTAGACAATGTGACGGCCCTTCCAGAAGTAGTCACACTGGTAATGCCCCTCATTGGGTGCATTACACTACTATGGCGGACCAATAGAGGTGCGTCACAGATTCTGTAACGGCCGGGCATTCGACCGTTACAGCCCTTTGACCCTGATTGACTTAGATAGGGCGATTGGCCTGACGATCAGTCATGGGACCGTCAGAGCCTTGTAACGCGCCAATAAGGGTGCATTACATTTCCTACGAAAACTGTAGATTTTAATCGTTCGGGTGGCTTTAACGGCCCATGGGAGGTGCGTTACAATCGGTGTAATGCCCCCACCCTAGACTGTCACAGATTGTGACGTGGTAAGGTTAGTCTGTTACGTTCCTTAGCCCTTTAAATGTTGCATGGTCAATCTTTAATGCATTCCATGTTGCATATGCACCATGTTTAACTTATTTTATAAAACTGTGACACTATTTTAGATCCCGATAGAGTGACTTTCTCTCTCCTTACGATGGAGCCACTAGTCGTAGCCTGATGACCTGTAGTGTTGGCCCACCAAGGAAAGGTGGCGGGGAAGTCCCAGTTTACAATTCTTAAGCTAGTTCCTGTGGGCCCCCTGTCTTTGCTGTAGCGTCCTACTGGGAAGGAAAACTAGCTAGAGACCTGGCTTAGGGCAATGAGTCAGTGTGTGCACACGTGGTCAGAGACTTGGACTGACACTGACGAGTGTTACTCTGACTAGTTCTTATTTCTGGTACTGTTACGCCTCTCGCTTGTCACGATCCAGACTTGTGAGTTACTTGAGACGCAGTGTAAGCCGTCGGTGGACGCATCTGGTCTCTACTTTCTGGTGGTCTTCCTTCTCCCGATCGCTTGGTGAGTTGAGATTTATTCTATTGGTAGATTCAGCTCCTGACGCTTATATTTAATGTAAATTAGCATATAGTTAGCTGTTATCACTGCTTAGATAGGTTTTACAGCTTTACTATAATTGTGTTTTATTTTATGCCAATGCCTACACTAATGTCCATCATGCAGGCAGGATTGCTTTTCTTCATTTCTGTCTTCTGGGGATTCTTTCCTGTTTTCACAGCTATCTTCACATTCCCCCAGGAAAGAGCAATGCTAAATAAGGAAAGGGCTGTTGATATGTACAGGCTAAGTGCATATTTCATGGCTCGGACGACCAGTGATCTGCCGCTAGACCTATTTCTCCCTATAATATTTATCATCATCGTGTACTTTATGGCTGGCCTAAGACTGAGTCCTGCTTCTTTCTTTCTCAGCATGCTTACAGTGTTCCTAAGTATTGTGGCAGCCCAGGTACACCCCACAGGAACATTATAAATTCTTTATTAAAGGCAGCATTAGCATCTAGATAGCACATTTTGTAGAGAGCTAACTAGTGGAAAAATCGCAGGGGCTAGGATTAGTAATTGGAGCTATTGTTATGGATATCAAGAGAGCGACAACTTTGGCTTCAGTAACTGTCATGACCTTCATGTTGGCTGGTGGTTTTTTTGTGAAGGTAAGAATTTTGGCAATCTCTGTAAGAAAATCACCTCTTTCTAGGGCTAAAGGTCTTAATCATTTCAAAAGAAACTAAGAATTCCCTCTCATTCCTTTCTGGAAGCAAAGCAACCTAGGCTTTGTTAGGAGTGAACTTAGCGAAGCATGTACCAGGAAACCCACAAAGTATTATAAATCAACATCAAAGAAGACAAAGCAGACATGGTGAGAACTTAATCCAATCGAGGTCTAAACTAGTGTATTCAATTTCCAGTTAAGAGAATAGAGGATCAATGAGTAGTAAGCCCTTGATGTCAAGAGAAATGCTTCACTTCTCATTATGATGAACTGCAAAGGCATAGGCCAAAACATCAATTAGTCCCTAGAACATCTTCTTTCTCTCTTGATTAAAAACAACTTCATTCTTTGGGGTGATTGATTAATAAAGAGATGTAGATAATCTTTGGATGTAGGAGGCAAACCACATTATTGAGGTTCTCAAACAACCAATTCAAGTGATTCACTTTCAGAGGTCTATGTCACCTCCTTTATGATGATCTAGCATGACTTCATAAATCTTGTCAGAGAAATTTGTTTCTCATATGTTTATCTTCTTGCCCTTCATTTTGCTTAGCTATTCATTGTAACTGGTGCAGAGAGTACCAATATTCATATCATGGATCCGCTTTGCCTCTTTCAACTATCATACATACAGGCTACTTCTTAAGGTGCAGTATGGCCACGTACCACCTTTTCTAAATGTTACCAATATGGACAATGGAGTGAAAGAAGTATGTGCCATGATTGCCATGATTTTTGGGTACCGCCTACTGGCATACCTTTCCTTGCGCCGAATGAAACTACCAGGTGGTTCCTAAACAAGCTCTAGCAAAAAGGTAATCTACACAAAGCAATTGGAGAGAATTTGTATTACCCTCTGCGCTAATGTTATTGATGGAAGTCCTAACTGGTGATCCAATGAATGGATGCACGTGAAGCATGCCATTTTGATGTTACAGTTTTGAGAATATGGCATCAATGCGGTACAAAACTTGTATAAATACTTACCCAAGGATGACTTAGAGAGTTGGGGATTTACTTCCCACCTCTGCTTTGTGCAAACCATACTATGTTCAGTTCAGTAATGACCATCAAAGGCCTACAATTGCTCCACAATTCTGCCCTTGACAGCTTTGCATGGGATATTTTTTAGATCTATGCCAAGAAGAAAGCTCCCGAACCAGCTCTCTCAGCTTGATGACTAACCTTGTCATAACCAAAAACTCTGATCTAGGTACTGCCCAGCTTCTCTTGACCACTTGGAAACAATCCTCCTCCTTCAGCCAGTACATTTCCACCTTGAATGAGCAGTGCATGTTGAACCTGTTGCTGGTTTTGAGAAGTATGGGCTTGTGGTCTGAAATTAGTCGAGTAGACATTCAGCTTGGAGATGTGAGAAGTGATCCTCCCAGTCCACTGACACCACAAACCTGTCCAATTTTGAGCAAATGGGGTCTACTCTTAGATTAGATCAAGTGAAGAAGGTGTTCAGTGTGGAAATGTCGATGAGGCTGGCCTCCTCGATAAACTATTTGAAGTCGTCGTCTCTCTTGTCACCATACTAGAACCCAACATTTCCCCAATGAAGTAATGACATTGAAGTCACCTCCAATACATCATGGTATTCTAGAGAGTTGATGATGCTGAAAAAGCTCCTCCCACAAGGTTTTCTTCTTCTCCTTGCCTTGAGGACCATACACCAGAGAAGTCCCAAGTGAAACTATCACAAATTTGCAGAAGGAGAGGGAGATAGCTAAGCAACCCACCTTCCTTTCTTCCACCACCTCCTCCACTACAAAGTCAGTCCACAGAACTATAATACTCTCCGAAAAGCCAACAGCTGAAGACAACACACCCTTAGACAGCCTCCTTCCCCCAATTTCTCTCATAACTCCCTCCCCATCACCCTCCAATTCGGTTTCCTATGTACACACGATATCTATTTTGCATCTCCACACAAATTCCCTCACAACTCTCCTTTTTCCAAACTGCACACCCCTCTCACATTTCATGTTACAATATGCATGGGAATGGTTGTTGGCCCTCCCCTCTCTTCCCCACTTAAACCTCTTCAGGCTCCTATCCTTTCTCTACCCTCTTCACTTCCCTTTTTCTAATAGTTTTTCCTACCTTAGTATCCCTGGCTAAACCCAATAGCCACCTTTTCTGAATTTTACAGAGCATCGACCTGACATCTTTGTCAATGCCCTCAGCAGAAACTCCAATCAAGTTTGCCACCTCCCTAGCCTGGTCCCCCATGAACCTCTCCACCCTAGCTATAATCTCCTTCATCAGGTTCCATTCTCCCCCTATTGGTGTCCCTCCCTATTGGTGTTGACCCCTCCCACAGGCAATCCTCAACCATGCCCCCCTCCAACAAGGACTCACCCTCCTGTGCAAGCACACCAATGGGACTTGGCTCAGAAGGGCGAACATCTCCTACAGTCCCAAGCAGTAATGGGTGGCAGACGAGAGAGCCTATTGATTTCTGAAGCCCGACAGGTCCAGTGGCATTGGTCGAAAATGGAGCTAGGAACTCATTCTCAGACTGATCATGCTCTCCCAAGCCACCAGTTCCTTCAGCCTCCCAGATCTAAGGAGCTAGCGTAAGCAACTTCAAGATGCCTCCACTACGGACTCTCTGGTTCCGACGAGTCTTGGGACCCCACTATCTCAGGACAAGGGCCATCCTGTGACACCCAATGTCCCGACATCTCATCCAGTCCCTGCTTGCTGGAGAAGGTAAGAACGCCCTTGGCGGAGGGCAAGATCACAGGGGAAGGGAAGGATCCTCTACCTACCAGGAGCCATGCTCAACACCCTCCGTACTGTATCCTCCATTCGATGAAGGGGCCTAGATCACCGTCTTCTGCAAAACCCCCAAAGCTAGAGAAGCCGAGCCAATTCCACTGGAGGCAATTCGTCCGCTGAAGGCACCACCAACAGTTGAAGGCACTCCTGAGAATCTCGCTCGCCAGAGCAGTTGTTGTTGTTACAACAACAGCGCATAGAAGTCAAAGCCGGAGTTGTCGCAGCCGCAAGGTAGGGGATGTCTGTCGGGCGAGAGAGAAGACCCTGTACGCGTCCTCTCGGGGCCAGACAATACCCGACCATGTCAACTAAGTCACGAGTAAGACCCCCTCGCCCGTCATGGCCACCTGAACCAACTGCCCATCGCCCAATCCAATCTGATTGTCTACCTGTATGACCCGATCCATTCGATCACGGTCCACCCATGAGAAGACCTGCCTGGTTCGTCCACGAAAGAAGACCCAAGCCGGACCGAAACACGCAGGAGGTTCAAAATTTGAACCCCCTGCCCTCCCCCTTGTCCAATGGTCATCTTCTTCCTCCCTCCTATTGCCCTGAAACCCTAACCTGTCCACTACCTCCGGTCTCTTGACAATCCCCTTGTATTTGACCATAATTGAGAAGGTTTCAGTGGCCAGATTCGCCTCAATGACCACTAGAATGGTCGCTAATGACAAGATCGGCACTGGGATTCAACTGTGATCACAGACATGGACCTCCCGAACAATAGCAGTTTCCTCGAGGATGTCAAAGGTATCCACAAGACGGCGAATCCCCTCTTTGTCGCAGAAGGTGAGGGGTACCACCATAGAACAAAAGAAGCCTCGGACCATTCAGGGGTAGGTTCCCCTTCCTCTCTCCCATTTTGCTACTTTGAGGAGGCAACTCCTTCCCTAGACAACTCCCCCCTCTGCCAATCTACTCGTAGCCTCCATTGACTTCCCAATGGCCAGGAATCCCTTAGGGCTTACGGGGTGAATCTGCTAACCATCATCTCCTCCCCCTCTGAACAATGCTTCCTTCATCTCATTCGGTTCTAGCTTGCCCTATAGTGTCGAGACCTACAGGTAGCTCTCCAACCAAGAGAGACAAGCCTTCACCCAGTACTCCGAGAAGGACTCGGCAGTCACCTCCAAGGATGATTTCCCTCTCATCGGAGAGTACAAGGGTTGTGCAATCACCTCCATGTCGGTCTGACAATCCCTCCTCGTACAAGATGCTTGTCGGTGCCCTTCCCCATCATATGCCCTGCACCAGAGCTGTCCTCTATAGGAACTCTGGACATGCCCCCCTCTAAGACAATGGAAGCACACAACGGCTTGGGAATGAGAGGCGGCACCTAGACACCCGGAGCTGGCTCTGGCTGTTGTTGCACACCTACCCAAAGGGGCCGGTTGGCCCCCGAGGTGACCGTCAGCGTGCCCCCTACCCTCAGATCTCACCTCACTCTCATAGCAAAACTGGTAATAAGTCTTGCCATGGCTTTACTCCTATGCCTCGACAACTATGATGAAAATATAAAAGATGCAATTATATAGAGAAACATTATTTTATAATATTGAACTCACAAAGGGACACAGTTAAAAGCAAGAAAAATATACGTACTATCTTCGTGTTATCATACACTTTTCTCACACCATGATAAAATCAAACAATATGTACATTATCTTCTTTTTTATTAACAAAATTGTATCTAATATAACTTCTTCAATTAGTCTTCACCTCCGACCCGACCAAGAGAGAGAGCGCCCAAGAACTTGACGCTCCCCCCCCCCGGTGCTAACGCACGCCCTTTTATAACAATCATAACATGAACTACAATATTATGCAACAATGTGCACCATCATACAAGTATTATACAATGTTATGCAACATTATTTGCACATCACTGAAGACCTTTATAGAACATTATACAATCATTAATCAACCTTTATAGTGCAGGTATGCCGGCTTTACAATGGGGAAGGTGAGACAACATTTGCAATAGAAGATATAAAAAAGAGTATGATTTCGTGGACAATGAGATATAGGAACAACTTGACTGTCCATTGGACATTCATATGCACTCTGCTTGAAGGAGTATGTCAATGAGATGCTTTTCTGGATAAGAACCACCAAAATCTATGGATAGTTTGTCAATCGACATATTTTTCTAGATAAAAATTACCATAGGATATCATAGATATGCCTTCCAACATGCTACTTCTTTTTAACAAAGGTACTATTTTATGTGACAAAAAAAGATGTTAAAGGGCACCATGTTTGATTTTGGGGATCACATCACCAAACAGGTACATGTACCATTGAAGTGTGGTTCCTTCAATGCAAATAGATGAACAAAGGTAGAGGACTGAGATAACAGATGGGAAAAAAAAACGAACGTAATGCAGGGCGAAAGCCTTTGTATAGAGAAGAAACTAAGCGGGTAACTATAATATGCCCGCTTAGCGCTGAAAAAGGGCTTAAAGAGGTCGCTAAGGCTTATTTAAGTGATTTTAAGATTAAAGATCCGATTAGTAAATCTGAAACATCAAAGCCAAACTTAAAAAAAGAATCATTAAGGCCTAAAAGCAAAAACGGCTTGATGGAATATGATTGCGGTTGTACAATAGATTATTCTTCTCCATACAAAATATTTAAAAACAGCCCTAAATGCAAACTAACAAAAGAAGAACATATAAATAATAAATAAAAGTAACAAAATGGAAAAAATAATTAAAATAGAAGAAGTGGTTTTCAAAACAAAAGAAAACTCATGGTGTACTTTTGATGGTTACCAAATAGTAACAGATAAACAAATAATAAAGCTTGGTATTTCGTCAGGACAATCTTGTTGCGAGAACTTTGGGTATTTTATGAGTGAAGATGAGTTATCAGATTTTGAAGGAGCAAACCTAATATCTTTAGAAATAACAGATACATTACTTAAAACGCATGATGATTTTGATGTAACAAATATGTATGATGGGGGCGTTATGTTTGTCAACATAATGACAGATAAAGGGCTTTTACAGTTTGTCGCTTACAACGAACATAATGGTTATTACGGGCATGATGCTGTTATTATATCTGAATCTTTAAACTACATTGAAACACTTTAATTTAATAAAACAACAAAATGGATTTAATACAAAAACAATTAGAGTTTTTAATGATACTGTAGAGTATTACAAAGATGTAACTAAAAGGTGTCATAATGAAGAAAAAGGGGGATGTTACTACAGCCCTAAAACAGCAAATATGGTAGGTATTACTGATGGGTGTGCAATTGGCAGGCATTTACCTGATGAGTTAAAAGAATCCCTTGATTCAAAAGAATTCGGTGTGTTTTCAATTAGTAGCATAGCAACGTCTGAATATTGGTTAAAATTACCTAAAACACTAACTGATTTGGGTTCTGAGTTCTTAAATGAAATGCAGATTTACCATGACGCCTACTTAACTTTTGAATCTAAAAAGAAAACAGAAAAAGAAAACCACATTCGTAAATGTATATTAGAAGGACTTTATATTGAATAATTCCCTGAGTGTGCCAGCGAAGAGTTTGTTTAGAGCGTACCGGGGGAGCTTTCGACAGGTCATGCCGCCGAAGGCTTATGGAGCATTCCTTTAAGTCAAGGACTTATGGTGTTGCCCTGTGGGGCCCATCACTACTTTGTTGGGGCCGTCACTCCTTGTGGGCGCGCACCCGTGTTTCCCTTTATGCTTCTGGCCTAGGGAAAACTCTGCCGAAATTTTGTTAGAAACTGGCAAGTCTCGATTATTCTGACAGTGGTCCCCTTATTCACTCCACTGTTCCTTGTTCCGTCTGCTACCCCTCTACTATTCTTCACTCGCCTGTCTTTTAGGCTTGCGTCACGTAGTGGACCCCCACCAGGGCCATGTAGTTAGGGGCTTCGTGGACATACCGGGGAGTGACATCGGGGGCCTCGACTTACTCCCTCTTTTCCTTTCTTCTCTTTCTTTTCTTCCCTTTACTTGTAGTGGGATGTTCCTCTTTCTTCTGGAACAGAAGACCTCCGAACATAGGATGCTGCTGCATAGCTTGAAGGTTTTGAGTTTAAGGCATTAAACAATGAGAGGCTACCTGAAATGGTGCATCTGAGCTAAATACTTTTATTGCCAAGAAGGGCCACCTCAGTGTTCCAGACTATTTTGATTAGCCAAAGGTCCTGAACACAGGTATAGATCTGAGAAAAAAAAAGAGGGGTTGGTTAATGCTTGGAGACAATTTGTAGGTGCAGAAATGACAGAGTTTGGGGAAGCTGGTCATCTTTTTTCTGCTCACAATATATTCTGTGAGATAGTTAGACAGGGATGTATTCCTAGTCGGGTTGCAGAGAATATAATAACCGTTCAACCTGGAATTATTCTGGTGCATTGAAGCATCACAAGAACATGCAGACAGCAAGATTCCACCCTGATAAGATAACATACAGTATTGTGATGGAGGTTTTTGGCCATTATATGTGGGGCAAAGCTGGGAATGTAGGCAAGGCTCAGGCTTGGTTTTGGCCCATGCTAGATGCTGGGCCGCGACCTAATGTGCCGAGGTGCAATCCTCTGCTTAGTGCATACTTAAGAGTGCATGCATTTTCTGAAGCCCGTGATGTTCTCCCAAAACATGTTGGGATTAGGTCTGAACCCTTCCCTCCTCAACTGTTGTATAGAGACTAGGCCTCATATGAGATTTTGCTGCAAGTTGATGGCCGTCACAGGCCACCGTACTCATATGTTTTGGTTGTTTTGCCCCACAGCAGAATCAGGTGGACAAAATGGGAGGGACCATGCAAATGTTCAGTGATGACAGGGAAGTGTTCTGGGGGCATTAGTTGCTTCTGGATTAAGAGGTCTAAGAGATGCACGTAAAGTGGAATGGATTGGTCAGAGTGTGGCTCTTGACAATAATAAAATTTCTGCTGAAGGTTGCAAGAATAATATACAGTTTACTGGATCATTAGCATGTTCAAAAGTTGAAGCCCATCTTGCTGATGCTCAAGTTTGTATGCTCGCGCACCTGAGGGAATTTGCTGTGGTTGATCTTGATTCCTGTGGATCATCATCTGTATTCTCGAAGTCAGTTGTTCAGTCTGTTGCTGATGGTGGCATGCTAAAGGTGCACAGCTACTGATATGGCTGTTTTATGTGGAGTAAATGGGAAGGTCTGCTATGCCAAATATGGTTCATATTCATTGAAGGGTAAATATTGTCACGAAATGGCTTTAAGGATCCTCATTGTGTCAATTGAGAGCCATGCAGATTGCTATAAGCAATGCATTGTTCCTATTCCTTCATAGATGCATTTCTACATTCAGGTTTTTGTCCTCGTATACACTTCTGCACGTGCTATAAAGAACACTCCTGCTCCCCTGACGTGGTTGATAAGTTGTTGAATGGTGAAAGAAAACTTATGATATATCTTGCAAAGAGAGGGTGTTTGCATTAATGAGTCGAATCTGGTGGCTCACCAGGTGATCCAACACTCTTGCCTCCTGACAGGGTTGATAATTTGCTGGATGGTGAAATAAAATTTCTGACATACCTAACAGAAAAGAAGCTGTCTGTATTAATGACCCGAATCTGTTGGCTCATCAGGTGACATAAATGATGAGCTTGGCTCAGTCATTATTGAACTTAATACTTTCATCGGACATTCCGGTGACCAACATATATACAATGAACTTCGTAGAGAAGTTCATAAAAATCAAAAGGATAGGTAGAAGACTTCAAAGGCAGCTACTTGGAGATCTGCCACCTCAAGTGGATGTACAGCCACAGCAGCAGCAGCTCGAGCAGCAGCAGTAGCACTTTGAGCAGCAACAGCCACAGCAGTAGCAGCAACAACCAGAGCAGCAACATTTTGAATAGCAGCAGGCAGAGCATCAACTGCCAGATCAGGAGCAAGATATCTAATTGAATCTTGATGACCCACAGCATGAAGAAATGGACCAACAACAAGAGCAACAAGCTGAGGTTCAACTAGATGATCAACATCAGGCAGATCTTGTAGTGCAGGAAGGGGTAGAGATTGCACAAGAATTGCCACCACCAAAAGTAGAAGCTCAAGAACAAGAACAATAGAATATTCCTCTTGAGGTTCACACAGCAGTTGACCCTCAGTCTTCTAGGCCTTCTACATCCACTGCACCAGAGACTGGTATGCTCTACTGATTCTTATCTACCCAGTTTGGAATGATGAATTCAGCCATGAAAGAACAGACTAACTACCTTGAGCATCAGTTGCTCCAATTCAAGGCAGAAGTTAATGCTGGGATGAAAGACATGTCGACCAAAGTTGAGAGGCAGTTAAACGACATGAGGACGGATATGAGGAATAGAATTGGCACTATTCAAAGGGATAAGAAGCAATCTGACAGGAATTTCAATAAGCTGGTAAGGGGCATTCAGGGAGTCCTTTCTATAGTTGGAAATCAGATTGGAAGGTTAAGTGATAGATTTATGAGCTACTATGTGGAGCTGACCATTACTGCACAGTATTTTCATAAGACCAATGCTCAGCATGATCACATTGCCATGTGTTATACTGGCTTATCAGATAATCTACAACTGATTGCTGATGATGTGCAATACATGGTCAGTGTCTTCAAGGACCACTACCCTCAACCGGCTCCTGAAGACCAAGAGGATGTATCATAAAAAAATAATTCATGCAAGTGCATATGTACTAATGAGCTATCTATTGAGCCAACCACAAAGTCTAGTCTGTTAGGTAATGTTGATGAGTGTCTTTTGCAGGGCAGTTCCACATGCATTGCAGATGTTTCAGAACTCTCCATTCAGGTGTGCAAACATGCATCAATACAATGCACTTAAACCTTGTATTTTTGGAGACGTAGGTGTAGGATGAAAATATTTACATTATTTCTCTAGTTTATTCATGCTAGTGGAAATGTATACATGCTGCCAAAAAAGTTAATTGATATATAGTGAGGCACACATTGGACTATGGAATACTTAGTCTGATCTGTAACATCTCATCTCTTTCAGGGTGATTCTGGAAGCAACATAGATGTTTTGGAACTTTCCATTCAGGTAATATCTTTGCACCACTGCTATGATTAATACCATTAGCATGCTAATTATTTCTCCTTTCTCTTATTCTAGGAATCATTTCCAACAGATGAGGATTCATATCTCAAAAATGCAGAAACAGATGTGTCAGTTATTCAAGAAGGTGAGTAACAAACCATCTGTGATGATACTTGAGTAAACTGCAGCTAAGTTCACATGCGCACTATGATTATACAAAGAAAATTTACTCTCTTCTCTGGCAGAGGTGCTGCTCAGCGGGTGGTGTCGACAGGGAGGGTGAAGGGAGAGAGGGTGCTGGGGCATGAGAGGCGGTCACGATGGGGGGGTCTATCGATGGGGCTGGTACGTGGGAGAGGAGGTGGCAGTGGCAAGGGGGGCGTGTAGATGGGCTTGGCAGGGGCTGTTAGCAGTGGCAGAGGGGTGCGTTCGCGGAGGAGGGTGGTGTGTGGGGGATGCGGCAGTGGGTTAGTGAGAGGGGGAGGTGGCCATGCGGTGGGAAGTCGACGGTGGGGTGCAGTAGGGAGATGCCGTGGGTTAGAGGGAGGGTGGAGGGATGGAGGGTCTCTCTCTCTCTCTATCTATGTGAGAGATGGAGGGTGAGGAGGTGTGTTGCGTGAGAGAGGGGAGATGGAGTGTGTTGCCGTGGGTTAGAGGAGAGGTAGAGAGAGGGTGGTGGTGTGAGAGGGAGTGCAGTTAGAGAGAGAGAGGGTGAGACGAAGGAGGGGTCGGTCGTGCATGGGGCGGAGGCGGTGGGGTGTTGCCGTGGTTAGCAGAGAGAAGGGGGGGTAACGGGAAGAGGGGCACGATGGAAGGGGAGGTGGTCCACCACAGTGGAGGAAGGTGGCGAGAGAGGAAGAGAGAGGGACTGGGGCATGGTGGTGTGGAGTGGAAGAGAGGGGAGAGGTGCGATGCCGGCGGAGGTGGTCGGGTGTGGTCGGTGCGGTGGCTTGGGGTGCAGGCGGGGGGTGCAAAGGTGGGAGGTGCACCGGCGGCTGTGCTTGCAGAGGGGGGGGGGGTTTCGTGTATGAGAGGGGGAGAGGGTAAGGGTGGTGGTGCACCGGCGGTGGGCTCGCGGCGGAGAAGATGCAGGGTGAGGGGGGTCGCGGTGTTGCAGGGGTTCCAGCGAGCAGGGGAAGAGGTGGGGTGGTCCGCGGTGGTGTGAGGGATGGAGGGGGACGTGCGACGGGGAAGTGAGAGGAGAGGAGTGCCACGGTGACTGTGGGGTGGTGGGCGACGAGTGTGGGCGGCCGATGGCGGCCTCGCGGGGGTGACGGCGGGGAGGTGGCCCGCTGTGGGCTGGCAACAACGGTGCGAGGAGGTGGGAGTGGTGTGTTCACAGGCGGAAGTCTTACGGTGGGAGTGGCTTGCCGGGGAGTTGCCGCGGCCGTGGGGGCTTCGTAGTGGCGGAGCGGAGGGAAAGAGAGAGGGGAAGCCAGGGAGAGGTCACCGGCGAGGTGGGTGGCTGCTGCGTGGGAGGTTGCCGGGGAGGTCACCGGTGAGGTGGGTTGTGAGAAAGAGAGAGGGGGGATACGAGTGGTGGCCGCGGTGATCGGAGGGTGCGGCTGCGGTGGTCAGAGGGGCTCGCCGGTGGTCGGAGAAGCGAGAAGGGAGACGTCCAGCGTGGAGAGAAAGAAATGGAGATAGAGAGGGATCCGTGCGTGAGAGAGAGAGAGAGACCCCGAAGAAAAAATGAAGAGAGAGAGAAATCCGCTTATTTATAGGTGGTGGTGTGTGTTAAATGGGACACACAAAATGGACTAACCTAACTAGGCCTAAAAGTAACAAGTAATGTGGATGCAACACCAAACACCACTAATGGGCAATTTGAACTAGATGGTTTTGACAAAATATAAGTGAAAAGAGGGTGAAAACACTCAAGATGCCAAGCCCACTTAATTGGGCCCAATACTACATTACCCTATTACAAACTTAGGTAAATAACACACTAACCTAGGGACGACCCAAAATAAAAGGAAAAATTACATCATACTGACTCAATAAAAGAAGATAATACACTACGATGCCTCAATAGCTAGTCTAAATGATGGGACGGACCCGCCAAGTCGCCGAGTAGCACCCTACCCTTCTCCAGGAGGGAGAGAGGTGCCGAGCCAGAGGGAACCATGGGTGATGTCCCCATCACTTCTACCCTCGGATCGTGGAGTGTGGAGACTCGTGTGAGCTAGAAGACTGTGTGGCCCTCGTCGCCCATTCGGCACTGATTTGCGATCTTCGCCACGCAAAAGGTAGGGGATCGGACTCCTCATCTCGTCAGGAATCCATTGACGCCCTCTGTGTCGCCATCCATCACCATTTGTCTCATTTTCTATGCAATTCTTCTTTTGGGAGATTTTGGGGTTTATTCTCGATTTATGTGCCTCTCTCGTTTCCTGGTCTAGACGGCTACTGATCGAAGTCAGAGAGGTACCGTTAGATTGGTCGCGTCGTGAGGATCACATTGACGCCCACCATTCCTCGATTCGTGGAACGTGGAGTCGAGCCGGGCCGAGAAGCGTCGTGTCGCCCTCTCGCCGGTTCACTGTCGTATCGTCATTTTCACCGTCATCCAGGTAGGGGGATGGATAACTTATCGTGCTAGGACACCGCCGGTACCACTTGCGCCGTGGTCCGACGCCCATTGCCTCGTATTTTATGTATGTTCCTATTTAGTGTATTTTATTTCATTTTTAGCCTTTTTATGTTAAAATCAATTCCATGGGCATCGTATTTCATTTCTAGTGGCATGCTAGGCTTGTATGATCGGTATGGGTTGGTAGGTTCAGCAGGTTTGGTTTTCTGCCATGTCTCCCATCGATCTCGATCAATTGGGAGGGGTTTTCGATTCTGACCTCCGGAGTCACGAAACCCAAGTGACATAACGCGCCCGCCCTGGTGCGTTATGGTCATTTAACGCGCCTTCTCTGGTGCGTTATATCATCTGTGTCTGAGTTTTCTGTGGATTTTCATGTTCGGGTAGCTTTAACGTGCCTGCCCTGGTGTGTTATGCTCCCCGTGTGTTGAGTTAAAGGTCCGTTGCCTTTAACGCCCCTGTCCCCATGTGTTATGTCCAATATGACGCCCCTATTGAGGTGCATTATATGCCGTGGTTTCCTATGGAGTTTAGACATTCTGGAAGGTATAACGGCTCATGGGAGGTATGTTATGTTCATTATAACGCCCCAACCTTTGTCCGTTATACTCCTCGTCTATTATGTTTTGTGGCTGGTGACTTTAACGCGCCCATTCTCGTGCGTTATAGTCCTGTAGTGCACCTGCCCTGGTGCGTTATAGTCTGGTTTTCCTGTGGATTTCCTGAGTTCTGTGAAGCATAGCGATCTTGCCCTGGTCCGTTATGGTATATAACGTGGCATTTCTGGTCCGTTATATACCTGGAGTTTTCAAAAGTATGCATGTGTAATTTCTAATGCAATCCATGTTTCATGTGCACCATGTTTAAAATATTTTATATACTGTGACATTCTTTTACATCCCATAAGAGCAGCTTTCTCTTTCCTTGTGATGGATTCTTCAGGTGCTGCCTGGACCTGCCGTGTTGGCCCGACTGGTTCCTTCTGTTGCATGAATTCGGTGAGGCTTGGAATGCCCACATGGTCTTCATTTGCCAGAGGAGGGACTACTAGGGGTAAGGTTGGAGCATTCTTAGCCTTTCACTATGGCTGCAGGCATGGCTATTTGCCCTCCTGAGATGATAGAAATTCGGCAAAGGAGGGGACCTCCCAACTGCTTGCATGCTCAGGGAAGAGCCCTGCCAGAGGAGAAATTTCTGCGCCATTAACTTCAGGCTGGAGGACTTGGTATGGTTGTACGCCCTAGAACATAATGTTATGGTTAGCCTGAGGAAGGTGCCCCCATCTTCTTCCAGACCTAGAGGCATGCTGGGAGGTGGAAGCTTCAGCTTGATTTGCCTTAGCCGACATGAGGCATATTTCTTCATAATCATCTTCAAAAATTTAAGCTATGTCAAATAGGGCCAAAAGAGTGTTGTAGAATACTACATGGTATTTTCTTTTATTCGTTAACCTATTCTTCTTTTTCTTTTCCTTCGCAGTCGGTGGCTTCTCCTGTGGAGGTTCATCCCATATGCCTGGTTCTTTGCCTTCTTCTGCTAATTCTAGGGATTTGAAATGTTCCCAAGGGACATATTCCTTCAGCTAAATAGGCCAGATTGCAGACTGCTCATATTCATCTAGCCCATTTATGATTTCTTGAACTTGTTCAACTATCGGACTAGCCTCTTTATGCACCCGCAGGGGGGTTTGTCTTTTCTTGTTGCTGGTGGGCCTTCTAAAGTCGACCTGGGGAGCTATCCCATACCAGAATGGGGTACAATCAGTGATGCTAACTGAGGTGTGACACCCTGTATGTGAATTCCCAGGCCACGATAAGGTGCTGCCCTCCTTCTTATTTTTACGGGCATAGTTTGCCAATTCTCCTGGTCCTTTGTCGGCGCCAATATATATTCCTCATAGGTGTGTTGGGTGCATGCCTCCACCACTTCTTTGGGTAATTGTTGGTATAATGATACCATGTTGGTTGTTGCCCCCAGAGTGGGCATTTCATGTGGGCACGGAGGACCAACTTTGTGCTCCCCCATCTATAGCTCCTCTTTCTTAATTAGAGATTCAATAATGTCAATAAAGACATAGCATTCCTCGATAGCATGCCCGAGCATCTGATGATACGGGCAGAAACGCGGGTCATCCTTTCTTCTGAGGTCTCCTGACCTCTTTGCCTCTAGGTGAGTGATCTTATTGTATCTGGTGGCCCATTCGAATATGACACAGATCTTGTCTCGAGGGAATGAATATAGTTTTTTCATTTTCTCAGGTAGAGAGGGACCCTCTGGCCATTTGGCGGGCTTGGCCGGGGGAGGATCAATCTCCGCTTTACCTTTTTTCTCCTATTGCTCGAAGGCTTTGAAATCAACTATATACACTTCTTCAGGAGCCGGTTGTTTGTCAACTGGCTTGGCCTTCTGAGCTGAGGCAGTGGAAGTAGAAGAGTATTTTGAGAGGAATACCTCGATCTCCGCCACGACGTGATGGGGACATCATAGCAAGTCATCAAATATTTTGTTTGCATTTGTATCATTGAGTCAATTGGGTTTTCAATTGTAAGGCAATTATAAGCCAATGGGTTAGTCATTAAATTACAATCATTAATCAAAATCTCACTGGAAGGGTAGTAATATTTAATCTCGGACCCCGAACTAATGGGGGTTGAAATCACAAGAGGAGAATCCAATAATACCGGTTCCACATATATAGTCTTAGCAAGCTTCAGAGATATAAAAGAATGAGTGGCTCCAGTGTCAAAAAGTACAATTGCTAGCTTAGAAAGAATAGTAAGGGTACCTTCGACAATACCTCCTTCCTCAGTAGCCTCAGTCTTCGTCTTTGCATCTTGAAGGGCTTGGAGCTTGCCCTGTCACTTGTGATTCCCTTGCGGCTTGTAAGATGCTGCCGGTTCATTGATAAGGGGACACTCAGGGATTCGGTGGTCCCTACTGCCACATCTTAAACATGCGCCTGACTTGCACCAACACCCTTCCATCTTGTGACCCGGACGGTCATAATACTTGCAAACGGCTTTAGTTGACATAGCCGGTCTAGCCTTCCTCTCACCTTCTTTTGGTTTCTTGTTCTTCAAAAAACTCGGCCTGCCATCTGGCCTCTTCTGGCCATTACCGTGTTTAAAGTTCCCGGAACTGGCAGTCTGTTCCTTCTTCTTATCCCGACCTCTTATTCGATCAGTCATCTCCATGGTGTCATCCAAAACTTGTGTTTTCCTTACTATCTCAGCATACACATAAATCTCCAAGGGTGTCAATTGATTAATGTATTGGAGTTTCAACCCATTGAGGAATCGTTTCATCTTCTCAGTGGACACCAAATGTGGTGCATACTTGGACAATCTTGCAAACTATGCTTCGTACTCCGCAATTGATAAATTTTGTTATTTCAAAGCAACAAACTCCATTGCCTTCTTTTTCTACACCATATCTGGAAAGTACTTGCTGTTGAAGAACTCCTTGAATTCGTCCCATGTGGCATGCCTATTTCCAAGCGTGGCTTCCACGACTTCCCACCAAGCACGTGCATCTCGTTCCAACTGAAAAGTTGCTAAAAGGATGCGATCCTGATCTCCACACTACATAACCCAGAAAATATACTCAATCTCCTTCAACTAGTTCTCGACCTCATCTGGGTCTAAGGATCCACTAAAACGTGGAGGATTCAAGCCTTGAAAGTTCCGATGTAGATTACCCACTCAATGTTGTGCGCCGCCTTGGGCTACTTGCTATAAGGCCTGGGTCAGGCCCTGCACTGTGCGTTGCATGTCTCGCCACTGTGCGTGTTCTGCTGCCATTGTGAGAAGTTCCTATAATACAAAAGAATTGGTTGAGAATGTTATAAGGAGTCTATCACCCTATAGCTTGTTAATTAACTTAGCCCGGGTCTCTACCCAACTCACTGGGTCAGATTCTTGACTTTTACCAATGTTACAGGTTCTACGACACTTCTAGAAACCTAGGGTCTTAAGAATTCCTAGGCTCTGATACCATAAAAACTGTCACGGCCCAATGTGAAACTCGGAACGTAGTAGCTTATATCATTCATGTCAATCAGAGCATTCATTGCCACAAGAGACAATACCATAGGGCTGATAATTAAACGAAAACCCACATTTTATTGATAATAACAGAGTAAAATAATTATTACACCCGACTACTTGTGGACTTCTACTCTTCGCTAAACAAAAGAAAGAAAATTACATGGACTCTGAACTGTAAATTACGCGTCCATGTCTTTCTGTCGGGTAGTTGACCCTTTTTCATGTCGACAATCATAACGGTCGTAGGAGGGCCGCTATATGGATTATAATGGTCCTAGCAGGGCCGCCATATAGAAATATATCAATAATTCAAAAATAAAGGGGTAGAGGATAACAACGGTCCTTGTATGGCCGCTATATGGTCTGTAACGGTCCAGGTAGGGCCGTTAAACACACTTGCCCTTTGAATTGCCTTTTATTGCCTTGGAGTTAGAGGGAGGGAGGCCTTCACACTGGGAAGAGTCCAAAACAATGTCAGAGAGAAACAAACCTTCATATGACCGGCTGCTTGGGACATCGATAAATGGTGCGAAGGAATTGATCCGAATCATTGGTAAAAAACGGGTGTCAACAGAGGGAAATGGGAAACAAAAGAGAAAGGGTTTTATTCATGGTAAATGGGAACCAAATACATCAAGTGTAAGAAGAAGAGGGAAAAAGCAAGGAAAAGAAACAAAGAAAGGAAGGGGGGTTGAGCAAGGGCGACGGCTCCCTGCTCTTCCCCTTCCCCTACTACATTTATCTCTCTCTCTCTCTCTCTCTCTCTTACTCTCTTGCTCTCTTGCTCTCTGGTGGCTCCCGAAGGGGGAGAGTCCCTTCTTCTTCCTCTTCTTCTCTTCTCTTTGATCCGGTGGTGGTCTCTACTATGGAATGCTTCCTCTTTCTTTTTCTCTCTGTCTCCCTGTGTGTAACGCTTCCTCTCTGTGTGTGCTTCCTTTTTTTTGCGTGCTTTGTTCGTCGGAGAAGACGCCTTTTATACTCCCAGGGTGGGGAGACTTCGGACATGACGTAGGGCATTGATGAAGATTTGAATTGGGCGTCTTCAGTGGCAAAGTGGGTAGCCAGCGTGCCCCCTCCATTTGACACCTCAGCGTCACCATTGAGCGGTAAAAATCTATAGGGGGATGGCGTAAGATCTCCCTTGTCGGACACGCCATTGGAGGGAAGCTAGGGCGTGCCACTGAAGGCGTGCACGGGTGTACAGCTGAAGATCCCAAAGGGGGCATGCCGCTGAAGGGGTGCAAGGGTGTGCCGCTGAAGGCCCCTATGGGCATCCACTGAAGGGCTTGCAGGGCGTGTTGTTGAAGACTTTGCTGGGTGTACCGCTGATGACTTCGTATAGGCATGCTGTGGAAGTAGAATTGGGCCCATTTTGTGCCTGCTTGACAATCCACTTAGTTCTTTTCAGGGCCCACGAGTGAGAGCCCCCCAGGGGTTGGTTCCTCTTCGCTACCGTGACTCCGGGAGTGGCTTCATAGTAGTGTATTGTTTGTTCGGAGGGTTCGGACGGGACGTGTTCTCCACAATCTCTTCAGTTGAAGTTGTCTATTGATGCTGGATTGGTCGGGACACGCGCATGTAATTTTACACGTCCACAAATGCCCCCCACCCACTGGTGGCGCGGGCGAAGGATGAGCCGGGCAGTGCCCGTGGGTGCGTTGGAATTTTAGGGTTGGGCTTGAAGTCTCGACGTCCGGGGAAGACGATGGTCCTGGCCAACATATACGATCATTACATGTAAGAATAGATAATATATATATATAGATATATGTATTATTATATATATTTTTTCTTTCCCCTTTTTTTCTCTCTTTTTCGGAAAGTCCTAAATTTAAGGGTGTAATTAGGGCTTAATTAACAATTTTAGTCTAATCACCTTTCATAAGAATTAATTACCAGCATGTTTCTGCTTCAAATTAGTCAATGAAGCTTAATTGAGCCCTAATTGACTCTTACTAAACCTAATTAAAGAAAAGCTCCAAATTTAAGGGTGTAATTAGGGTTTAATTTGAAGTGTTAAAAAGTTAATCATGGATTAAAATTAACCTACAACAGAAAATTTAACCTACAACAAAAAATTTTTCAACAACCCAACCAAAAAAACACAACAAAAAAATCTCAAATTTATCTCGACAAAACTACTCACGCTGCAGTCTCTGCAGTGGCGCAGTCAGCCTTGCAGCCCGCCACCGCGGCCCAGGCCAGCACAGCAGCAGGCAGACGGCCTGCGGCCCTGGCCAGCATAGCAGCTGTAGCCCAGCCTGTTGCTTGCGGCATGCCGGCAGCAGCAGCAGCAGCACGGTCGCAACAGTAGGAGGGGAGGGTTTCGGCTGTGGGTTTCGGGGAGAACAACAAGTGAACTCCCTAAAGGGGAGTTCACGTGAGTTTCGGCCTAAACCGTCCGGTTTCGGGTGAAACCAATATCGGTTTCGCCCGAAACCGATAAACCTAACATGTGTCGAGTTTGATATAGTGAAGTGCCACGTTTTCGTATCAGTTAGGGCCGAAACCGATACGTTTCCGCCGAAATTGACAACCATGGTCCCTAGTGATCTTCCCCGCCTGATCCCCTGTCCTTGCCAAGGCGCCGAAGGCCCCTCCTCCCTCGGCGATGATTGGGCCTTCAGGTGGGTAGTTCACGGCGAGGCCTTCTTCGATCGGCATCAGGTCGCTCAATCCCATCGATCGACTTCCTCAACAGCATGAGTGGCATCCGCCTTCTTCCCCAGTGACGACTCTTTTAGGCGGCCGACTTGCAGTGTGGTCTTCCCTCGTCACCCAGCGGCCGACCAGCCATCTGTCGTCCCAGTTGGCAAGCGGAGGAAGAGGCAATGACGACATATGTTTGAGATCTCTCATTCCCTTGCTTGCTACCGACAGTCAACTGCCTTTAGCGGTTGGTGACAATGGCGTCGCCATCTTTTTTCGTGGCGGGGGGTGGTCATGCAAGCTCCACCCATATCGGTGCCGTCAGCCTTCACCTTAGTCGGTCCTACTTAGACCGGCCAGCAGACCTAGGTGGCGCATCTCTGGGGGACATGTACTGGCTCTCGGGGACATGTACTGGCTTCGGAGGGGCCGAACGGGGCACTCTAGCTCAGGAAGAGGAGGAGGCTATGTCTTCAGAGGGTGAGGAGATGATCTCGGAGACACCGGAGGTTGGTATTGAGGGGATAGGAATGCAATCTGAAGTGGAGGTCCAGTCCAATAAGGACACTTTAGGGAGGGAGGAGGTGAAGGAGTTGGTGGGGGAGGTAGAAAATTTGACGGAAGCCCAGTTGAGGGAATTGGCAGACAAAGTGGGTATCTCTTTTGGAGGGGCGAAAAAGGATTTGAAAGAGGCTTTCAACATATTTAGAAGAGATGGTGTATGTGTATTGTGAGGGAGGCTCAGGGAGGGAAGTCGCAGTAGGAGGGGGGGAGGGAGAGTGAAGGTGGAGGGGAGGGACATCCCATAGTTGTTACGAGGATTGTCTCGTGGAATGTGAGGAGGATAGGAGGGGGGAGAAGAGAAGGGCTGTGAAGGAGCTAGTCAGGAGGTGTAAGGTGGACATCCCGTGTGTCTAGGAGTCCAAGTGTGAAGGGGATGGGCAGCACATCATGAGAGAGATCGGTGGAACAAGACTAGCTGAAAGAGTTGCTTCTCCGACGGAGGGGAGGTTAGGGGGAATCTTGGTCCTTTGGAATGAATATGAAGTAGAAGAGGTGGAGTAAGACAAGATGATTAGGAAGTGGGCTATCTCCCTATATTTTGAGAAATGTGAGGGATGACTTCTCTTAGGACTTTACGAGGGAGTTTGGCCCTATGACATCATCACTCCTCTAGTTGGCCTTGGTGTGTAGGTAGGGACTTCAATGTGGTGACCGCTTTGTGGGAGAGGATCGGGGCATATGCCCACATAGGCGAGATGGATGATTTTGCTGATTTCATTTAGGAAGCAACACTAGTTGACATTGGGATGGCAAACAGGCTATACACTTGCTCCAACTTGCGAGCTAATCCATATTGCTTTAGGCTGGACTGGTATCTAGTTTCAGTTGATTGGGAGGACCACTATATTCATGTGCAGGTGTTGTCTTTGGCGAGATCAATATTGGACCACAAATCTCTTCTTCTGAAGACAAGCGATTCATGTGGAAGGAGGAACAACCTTAGATTGGAGAAATTTTGATTTAGGGAGGCAGACTTTATGGAGACAGTGGAGAGAGCATGGAATGTACAGTGCATGGGCAGGTCCACTATGGCTACACTGGTTAGGAAGTTGAAGCATGTGGCGCATGTTCTCATGATATGGGGTGTAAAGAAAACCCTTCGTGGCAGGGCAGCTAAAGACAAAATACTCCAACAGATTGAGGGCTTACATTTTTTTGGAGGAGGCGGGGCTAATGGATGAATCAGACAGAAGGCTCAGGGACATTTTGAAGGCAGAGTTTGATGAGATTCTCATAAGAGGAGATTTATTGGAGGTAGAGGTCGAGGGACAGATGGGTTCAAGGAGACATGAACACTGCTTACTTCCATCGCGTTGCTTCAGGGAGGAGGATCAACACCATCACTTGTATTCACGTAGTTGACCACTTTTTCTCTAGGGAGGAGGATATTAAGGGACATGCGGGGGACTTCTACTCTAGACTATTCACAGAGGATGAGTTCAGTAGACCGAAGATTGTAGATGACCTTGTCCCATGTCTCTCTCTTGATGATAGGGAAGCCCTCTCACAGAGCTTCTCAGAGGAGGTGATCCATCAGGTAGTCTTTTCTCTTCCAAGGGACAAAGCTCTAGATCCAGATGGATTCCCACTGGCTTTCTGCCAGAAGTGTTGGGACATAATAAAAATAGACTTGTTGATAGTAGTGTGAGAGTTTCAAGAGGGAAGGGCACATTTAGGGGACATTAACAAAACTTTCCTAGTCTTTATCCCTAAAAAACAAGGGGCACAATGTTTTCGAGACTTTCGGTCCGTTAGTCTATTGAATGAGACTTAAGATCATCACCAAGGTGTTGGCAGGGAGATTGGACAGAGTGATGGACATGATGGTTAGTGGCTTCCAGGGAGCCTTTATCAGGGAGAGAGACATTGAGGATAATTTTCTAGTAGCTCATGAGTGTCTTTTTGCCATGAAGACTCAGAGGAAGAAATGGATGGTCTTGAAGTTGGATTTTGAGAAGGTTTATGATATGGTAAATTGGCAATGCTTGTTTGATGTGCTGGATAAGATGAGTTTTGGGGAGAGGTGGATAGAGTGGGCCCGTGCTTGGATCTCTTCACCCACTTTTGCTATCTTGGTTAATGGGAAGCCGACTTCTCCCTTCTATAGTGGTAGGGGACTCCGTCAGGGAGACCCTTTATCCCCCTTCTTTGTACTGGTGGCAAACATCTTGAGCACGATGTGGATGAGAGCGGAGTCTATATGCTTGATTAGGGGCTTCGAGGTTGGGTGAGGTGGCCCATCTATTACACAATTGCAGTATGTAGATGATACTATTATGTTCCTTATAGAGGATGAACATCAGCTTTTTGGGGCCATGGTGTTGTTGGAGTTACTGGGAGAGGTCAGCGATTTCAAGGTTAACTTTCAAAAGAGGCTATAGGTGTGAACATAGAGGATAGGGCTCTTCAGAGGGTGGCATTCATATCGGGATGTTAGACAGGGGATTTTCCTATCTTCTATTTGGGCCTCCCATTGTCCCCAGGTGCCTTACACTGTTCAGCTTGGTAGCCTATTGTGTAGAAATATGAATTTAGACTAGCAGGATGGAAGCCAATGTTACTATCCTATGGCGGAATGTTGGTTTTATGTAAGTCAATATTGGACAACTTACCTATTTATTTTTTGTCTATGTTCCGGATCCCAAAGATGGTGACGAAGAAGGTAGAGTCTATTAGTAGTGGGTGAAGGTGAACTATTAAAGGTGGGGGTCAAATTCGAGTGGAATCAAGGATGTCAAAAGACCTATGAGGATTTGAAGGTATATTTGTCCAATCCCCCGATTTTACAACCTCTTGTCCCTGGGATACCCCTAATCCTATACATTTCTGTCATCGAGGACTCCATAGGAGCTATCCTGGCACAAGTAGATGATGAGGGCAAAGAGCGGGCAGCTTATTACCTCTCTAGGTTATTTAACCCAGTAGAGGCCAAGTATACTACCATGGAAAAAACATATGCTGCTTTAGTTTGGGTAGCTCAGAAGCTGAAACATTATTTCCCGGCTCACCTAGTTAGGCTAATTTCTAGAATGGACCCGGTCCGCTATCTCCTAGAAAAGCCTATCCTTTCTAGTAGGTTGGTTTGCTGGCAGAGCTTCCTCTCTCAGTTTGATATCACATTTGTTGTTCAGAAGGCTGTCAAAGGATATGCCATCGCTCAGCATCTTGCCCATCTTCCTATTCCCTACACTCACTCTATTCAGGATGAATTCTCAGATGAGCATCTCTCTATCCTTACTCACCATCCCTTTTGGTCTCTGCACTTCGATGGTGCGCTTAATTCCCAAGGCCGAGGGATAGGTGCCATTCTCCTCACTCCAGGAGGAGTGACGATTCCTCTCGTTTATTAGCTCCGTTTTCCTACTACCAACAACATCGCTGAGTATGAACCTCTCCTGGCTAGATTGAAGCACGCCTACCTCTTAGGCGCATGCTTTTTGAACATTGTGGGAGACTCTCAGCTCGTTCTATAGCAAGTTCTGTCCACTTACTACACATGTGACTCAAAGCTCAAACCTTTTCAAGATTTGGTCATTCTCTTGGCTAGGCAATTTCGTAAATTGATCTACATTCACACCCCTTGATCTCAGAATATCCTTGCCGATGCACTAGCATCACTCGCTTCCTCCTTATCCTTTCCTCTCAGTCAGAGCACTGAGACTATCATCCTCCAGAGACTAGACGCCCCCTCTCTTCAAGATCCTTGGTACGACAAACTTAGGAAAACTGTAGAGACGAGGGTTGAGAAGAAGTATTTGAAGGAAGTCTCTCTAGCAGAATAAGAAGAGATCTTGGAAGAAGAAGAATTGCTTTCGTACCATAAAATCGAGTTGTATTTCAAGGATGGATCATTCCCAGAAGGGACAAACACTAAGCAACGTAAGGCTATTAGAAGAGCTGTCTCAAAATATACTATCATTGCTAGAGAACTATACAGGCGTACTCTCAATGGAATGCTCATGAGGTGCCTGGATGACGATGAAGCTTGGAAAGTGACCGAAGCAGCCCATTCGAGTGAGTGTGGAGGTCATGTCAATAGCTAGGCTTTAGCAAAGAAGATCCTTAGGCAGGATAATTATTGACCTACTCTAGAGAAAGATTGCTCCCTCTATGTTCGAAGGTGTCTTAAATGCCAACTCCATACTGATAAAATCCATGCTCCTGTGTCATCTCTCCACCCTCTCTCTGCTCCTTGGCCATTCTCTATGTGGGCTTTCAACATTGTTGGCCTGCTCGGTGATCCCAATTCTCAAATCAAGCAAAAATCCTTTATTCTTTCAGCCACTAAGTACTTCACCAAGTGGGCCGAAGTAGAGGCGTACGCAGAGATCTTCGTACAAAAAGGGAGCCCGGATGAGTAGGTCATGATGAATTGCATGTATGACCACCCTAGGGAAGTCATTAACCATCTGAAAAAGGGGGTGAGCACACGACAGTAATCACCTCGAAAGATGGAACTTCTCCAGGACCATTTGACGAACACTAGGTGGCTTTTTCATGATGACTATTATAAATAGCATAAAACAGACAACAAATGATGTGATGATGCAGATTAGGCAAGACCCCAAGTGCTATTTCAGAGTATACCTCTGCCCCCATAACCTAGGGATAGAGGTTAAAGGGTAGATGGCCATCTCCCGTATCACTAAAAGAGAACGAAAGGAGGAAGGAGGCTCACCGATCAAACAGTAGCATATTACATATATACTCAGACATCAATCGTCAAAGAGTATTCAAGGATGCCATATAATCTCGGGGAGGGGACTTTACTGTTGCCCACCGAGCAAGGCTAGAGGCCATTCGGGATGCTGGGTTTGGAGCAGAGGCGGTTGTGGACACCGAATGATCAAAGGATCATTAGTGGAGACGTAGCCCTTGATGGTCCTCCTCAAATTCGGATTATCACCCCATTACTTTAGCAGAGAAACACAATCTATCGGGAATCAATCGAAGGCAAACTGTAAATATGAGAAATAGCAGACATCCTTAATAACTCAAATGTGGGGACAGTTAAATGCACAACCACAATAACACTTATTTCATTCGATCGAATAAGAGAGAGAGAGAGTACATGAGCTTAAAAAAAGGATAGAACAAAAGGTGAGGAGTGAGGATGAAAGAAGGGAACTGTTGGCTCTCTTGGGACTTCTCTATAGTGGAGACCTACCTAGGAGATCACTTTCACTCTTCCCCTATTCTCCGTGTTTCACTCTGTCTCCCCTCCTTTCTCTCTTTTTCTTCCATCTTCTTCCCTCCCTTTTCTCTATTTCTCTTCTTTCTTGCCTGCTCTCTCTTTGTTGTGCTCGAAGGCAGGGCCTTCTTATAGAAATAGGTCATCAGTCGGGCGAGGGGATGGGCAGGTCTCCACTGAATCGCCAGGAAAGGGGGCGCCAACCCAAGGAGTGGGCACCGACTCAGGAAGCAAGGAAGGGCGGAGGGCGTCGGCTCATCTCTGTCACCGACTCACCCAGGGATATTTTTGTAATTTTAAAACTTGACCTCGAAACTGTCCCGACGAGAGCTTGTAGCCTAGGGTGGCTCTTGGGTTGATTCAGTGGCCCCAGAATGTACTTTGATGCCCTGTTTTAGGGTTTCCGATGATTTTTGACACGTGTCGAATCCGTACTGGTTTTCTTAGGTTTTGCTCTGATTCAGCCTTCGGCACTATGACTCATGCTGCCAGGCTTGTTTCGGAGCCACATGGGGTTTCTTCATTGAGTGGTCTATCCATAGAAGCATTTTCGTCTTGAATGAATGTCTTCATGGCCACTTACGGATCACCCCGACATTCTGCATGTGTTTAGCAGACTTCCTAAATTTTCTACTGATATCACCTTCTGCGCTAGATATCATGCTTCTGGGCCTGCATTATGCTTGTATGAAGCGTCTTCGTTGAGTGGGCAACCACCATGAGAGTTTTCATCCCTACGGGACAACTTTTCGGCCACTTACGGACAACTTCGGCATTCCGGGCGACTTGTACTATTGTAATTTCTGGACTATTGTATATATTTATCACTCTATTAGTTTATTTTACTTCCACACTTATTAATTAATTATTGTTTAAATTAATTTATGCATTGTAATCCCAATTTGTTATACAACTCCTCGACAAACTCACTAACCCTTCATGGGCCTCATCAACCTCTTGAGTGGCGTCCCCAGTTCTTGGTAGAGGTAATTCGATATTATCGAGTTATCGGTACTCTGAGCTCTAGGTCGTTACAGATGCAGCTAGAGCTGAGGAGCTGGCACCGATGCTGAGCACGAGAGAGCGGGCACCTGTGGACATCTCAGTGACAGGAGACCAGGTGGTGGACCTGGACGAGTACTCGCCTCCTGCTGGTGCTGCTGATGCACGTGACCCCGATGGGACCGGGGACACTTGACGATGTACTCGAGGTGAACCCTTAGAAGGGTGCCCCTACTTGCTTGTTTTGATGTTTCTTTTATGCTTCTGCCTAGGTGGAAGATCTTCTTTTTGTAAGCTCTTAATTTCGAAATGGAAAACTTCCTTTGATTCACAAATCTTGAAATCCCTTCCGTGTGCCTTCCCTCTTTTTACACGGCTTTGAGATCCTCAGGGGATACGAAACAACGCTTCTGAGGGAGCTTTGAAAGGGCGCAACTTTCGCAGACCCGTCGCTTCGATTTCTGGAGATTTGCTTGAGGCGGTAGGAGTCCTTATGCTTCTGGGGTCTTCACTTCCTGATAAATAGGGGCCTTCGGGATACCCTTGACACCATCTTCAAACTGGCGAGCTTTGAGGAGAGCCTTCTGGTAGGATGTCATCAGGCGAGTCTGGAGCTTCATCAGATGACGAATTTCTGCAAGCTCACCGCCAACCATTGATCCTCAGGAGGGATCCTCCTCTGGCTCCTTGGCGGCTGTGGTCAGAACCGGGGGTGAGTGGTCCCGTTTCCAAACGATATCGGAACAGTACTTGGATGGTTGGCATGAGGCCTTGGAGAAGGTCAACCAATTATACGCTGGTTGGGGAGTCTTACTCCTTCAGTCAGACAGATTTCATCCTTGACGGGACGACAAGGGAACTTGTACTTGCTTCCCCCTCACTTGTTTTTCTTCTTTGGTGCCTTATTGTTGTGTAGTAGTGACCGTTCCTTTGGTACTTGCAGGTACGTGATGAGGTATTTCCCCAAGCTAAGGGATGTGTTTTACCACCTAGAGAGGGCGTCAGACGGGGTAGCAGACCACATCTTCCAGTTTGGAGGCATGGCCGGTGCGCTGGGTCAACTTTTGTAATGGGTGGGCCTTGTTGCTCCACTGCGCCCCATTGGTCCACTTCTGCGGATCAAAAGGGATTCGAGGTGTCCCTCTTCTCTGGCATAGGTGGCTTCCTCTATTGGTTCGCCACCTCGGAACAAGCATGCTGAGGGAAGATTGTCTACCACTGCCATGGAAAGCTGGGGGCAGGATAGAACCTTTTTCTTTCTTACATGTCTGTAAGATGGTTTCAAGAAGGCCTTTTTGACACTCAGGCAGTCTTTTTATCTTGACTGAGGGACGAGGTCTCTTGTGTTCTTTGTACCTTAATTTAAGGAAGAAAATTTCTCTAGATTTGCTTTGGGCATGTACCTTTTGATGGCAGGTGTTCGCAATATCACACTATTCATTCGGTATTCGATCTATTTACAAGTCTGTTATTCTCCGTATAATTACGAGGATTAAATGGTGATATTTGCCGACGTGAAAATTTTGAGTTCGGGGCCTGATTCGCCTTCAATGAAAAGAGAACAACAGAACCCCTTACCTCTGAAAGCCGAAGTGTAAAAAGCATGCTCGTTGAAGAGATGTGCTGAAAGCCCAGACGTGCAGCCGCTCAAGCATTTCCCCGAACACCAGCTTCACGTGCTCCGCTCCGGCTCACCGATGCGTGGGTGCCACATCCACTCCAGCATTCGCCGCCGTGGGCCTGTCCAGCTGACGGCGCACATGGCGCCGTTGAGGATGGTGGCCTCCAGCAGCGGCTACCCAGCCCGGGCCTGATCCTTGCTGCGGAAGTGGATGAGGAGGGCGACGGCGCCGCCGAGGGATTCGGCGTAAAGGAAGCAGGGGAGGGAGGGGGAAACGGGCGCCGGGGGCATGAATGCGGCGATGCAGTCGTCGACGACGGGGTCGATGTCGGGGACGTGGGCTTGGAGGCCGTCGGAGAAGCCATGGCCTCGGCGGTCAGAGGGTGCAGACGACGAAGCGGCGGCGCTCGGCGAAGAAGACGGAGGTGAGCTGAGCCAGCCAGCCGGACTCGACGGTGAAGTCGTGGACGACGCAGATGATGCCGGCTGGGTGCTGCCGCTGCGGCTGCATTGCCCAAGAGAGCTTGCACGGAAGAGGGAGGAGGCGCGAGCGCAAAGGCGTCGAGGGAGGAGGCATTCCCCTCACCCTTTTTTTAAAGAGGAGATATAAGATAAAAGAGGATGATTTAGACTTGGGTTTGCCGTTTCCCCACTAGATCTCTGCGTATCTCGCATGTCATATCGTGCGAGTTAAAAAATTGATATGGCGGTACATCATTTCTCACTCTCTCCGGTGTTGGGTGACTTGGGTCATCGGTGACGGTCAATGGGCAGGGCCGGCCTGAGAGAGAGAGAGGTGTGAGAGTGGCAACGCCAGGTGCTTCGACGGGACATTGGATCACCGTAGAGGAGGGAGGAGGGAGGCACAAGTCTAGTCGTGGATCGTTGCGGAGAAAGTGAGATGTTCCAATAGAGAGATGGGAGACACTGGATCTCCAGCGGCAATGGAGGAGGGAGGTAAGGTCTAGTGGTGGATCGGCGTGGAGGAGGTGAGGTGCTCCGACGGGGAGATGAAGGTGTTGGATCTTCAGTGACACAGCGGCCATGATGGGGGAGGGAGGTACGGGTTTGGCGGTGGATGTCCAGCGACACCGTGGCAGGGAGAGGAGAGCGGATTTTGAATTCTCGAAAGAATAGTACGATATCGTACCGTACGATATCGTACCGTACCATTTCACCGACACACCGCCACGATGTGTTCCGATGGTACGGGGAACCTTAATTTAGACATTCATTCAGACATTCTATCAAAAGTCTGAATCTCTATGTCTAACCGCTTCTTCCAATAGATGTCCAATACATGTATGTTATCAAATACCTCCTAAGTTAGACAGAAGAAAGTTGTGTATGTGAAGTGCAGGGATAAATATAATGATCTTCGGGGGCATCATGTTAATGGAGTAATATTTTGTGTAATATCTCATGTAATTATATATTGGGGTGTTACATCACTTGACTTTGATCTCAATCTTCTTACTCTCCTTCAACTTCTTGCACTGTACCCGCCCACATTGGTCCCTCTTGTTTACTACTCCTCTTCCTTTCTCTTGGCATTTTAACAGTGCATATATTATTTATTCAGTTGTGAACAGAGCATGTCTACCATTTCGGAAGAATAAATTATTTTGCATCTACATACCAGCTAATAAACTAAAATGGGACATTTAAAAATGGCAGCATGGTAGTCTCAACATTTGTCTGAAGCAAATGAGGGGGAAATTCTATATCCAATCATCCATACGTAATGATGAATTACTTAGTAGCTAAATGTATATTTGAAAAGAAATAGAAGAGATAATCAATATATAATGTAATAAAAAAGTGAAACTCACAGTTTTAATAGTAAATTTAGCATTAACAATAGGAAATCTAAGCGTTCCTAGAAGCTGTCGTAAATATCTCAATTTAAACTAAAGACATTTAGTGCTCTATTACAATGAACATTGAATTTTCTTGTCACGAACCTCATGTTCATTAAATTACTAAAAAGAAAATCCTTGCTCATTTGCAGTAGTACATATTATTGAATGTAGTCTTAAGCCAAAGCTGTAAAAGATGCCTCACAGAATAAAGAAAAAGACTTGATACAAAAAAGCCTTTGCAAACTCAACAAAAACTTACCCAAGCAATGTAATTGGCACATTATATGTCTATTGATTTCGCACGTACTCAAGGTTTAACACTTTCTTAACTGTAGAGGTAGAAATCTGATTTCTACGTCACGTACCACACCTCTCTATTTGTATGTTGGAGAAATCACCCCGGCATCTGTGGAAGCCTACAAATATCAGAAGTAAAGGACGTCAAAAAGAGCCATGAGTGTTATCCCAGGGGACAATCCTATGATGCTTAAGTCAGTAACGGTTTAAGAACAGAATAGAGAAGAGCAGGGGAGAGAGAAGGATGGAGGTTGTAGTAGAAGATCTGAGAGACGTGTAGATCCTCCAGATGAGTGCTCGTCGCTCCCAACAGTCACTCGGAGAGTGCTCGCTGGGTGGTAAGGTCGTGTAGGAGGGGTTCTCTCTCAGGACGTAGACTGACGTGACCTCTCTTTCGCAGTAGCAAGACAAATAGCTCTATTCTCTGTGTGTAGTTTTTGGCAGAAAATTCATAGTGTCCTTCTCTTCTCTGTCAAGGTCCCTTTTATAGGGAGTTGTCCTGGTGTCGAAGGTCAATCCCTTAACAGGGAAGGACGTAAGTAGTGGAGTAACGTTCCCCGCAATCGTGGCGGGAGTTTTCCGTTGAGAGACAATTATCCCGGAGTTGGCCGATCCCTAGGCGAGTCTTACGACGCTCGTGGGGTGTGCTCGTCTTTCACGAGGTCGAGGCCAACGTCGTGGGAGATAACGGTCAGTCATCAGAGGGTCATCTAGCAGTCATTGCACCTGGGGTGAAGTCTTCTCTGCCCTGTCGAATCCGATGGCGAGTCGTAGTGGGCCGCACCTTCATGGGCTGCGGCTATCGGGCGTCCTTGGGCAAGTTGTAGGCCGTGGGTCGAATTGGGCTCATTATAGATGGACCCGTTATGGGTTGAGCCAGATTTACCCTCCTCATTAACCATAACATTTTTAAAAAAAATGAATCTTTCTACACCGACGAATGAATACCTCGCCCATACCTCTCTTGGGCCGAAGAGCAAATACCTTCTTCTGACTTGGACCTCCCTTCCAGGTCATTGGAACCAATAAACTCTTCTCTCCGTCCCTTCGGGTGATGAATACCTCCTTTTAACTTGGACCTCCCGTCCAGGTCATTTGAATCAATAAGCTCTTCTCTCTGTCCCTTCGGGTGACGAATACCTCCTTTTGACTTGGACCTTTCATCCAGGTCATTAGAATTAATAAACTCTTCTCTCCGTCCCTTCGAGTAACGAATGCACCCCTTTGACCTGGACCCCTCGTCTAAGTCATTTGGAACAACAAACTCTTCTCTTCATCCCCCCCGAGGTTGGGTCAACCAATTCGGGTCCATCTTCCTCATGGAACAACTCGCTGAGGTCGCGAGGCTTGCATGGTGGAGTGATCCCCTCATCTCTCCCCTAGGGAGGCGAGCACTCTCCTATGCGCTCTCGCAAACCCAACCGAAGTGTCCCTAGACCAAACCGCCAGTGCAAGCTCGCATTTCGCCAAGGAGTAAAAGAAAAGAAGGAAGAGAAGAAGGAAGAAGAAAAGATTCATGGGCCAGCATGCAAGAGTATGTGCGTGAATGGTATTCTATTTTAAAAAAAGGAGGGCTACATATGCTTCGGGGCATACCCCTGCTTTACATGTCAACGAAAAAGGGGGGAGGATACTCAACCTATTCCCCGGAAGATTTCCTCAAGAGGAAGAATCCCGACGCAAGGGAATTCTGCCATGTCACGCAGTCGATTCCTCTATTCTTCGAGGCGCGCTAGCTCAGACGTCATGGACGTCGTCTCAACTCTAGCAACGGCAAGCTCCTCGGTCTCTCTGACCACAGTCACCTCAGCTTCAACCAGCTCAGCCTCGGCTATAGTGAGATAGCCCCTCAACTTTTCTATTCTGCTTGTGAGGGCACTGACACGATGGTGGCTTTCATCTAAGGCCTTTTCATGCTGCTCTTCGTTGCCTTTCCGCACCACCAGGGCCTGCAGGTACTCGTCTTCCTTAGCACTGATGGCGGCAAACTTGCTAGGAGCCCGGGCCTCAAGGAACTCACGACGGTTGACGTATTTCAGCAACAGTAGGACTCGTCGCGACCATTCTTCTAGCGGACAGCCTAGCATCTGCAATGCCCTGGTCAGCTGCGCCACCACGGTGTGCACCCATCGATATGTGAGGGAGGGATCAGTGAAGATCATCGACCGCAACGCCAGCAGCATCTGCCGGACCGGCGCGTCCGAGGTGGCATGACCAATGGAGGGCATGGCCGGAGGGTTAAACTCAACCAAGCTATCCATAGCTACCCACAGATCCACATCCACTGCACCCAAGGAAGATGGGAGAGTGGAGGCCAGGTCGCTCGAGCGTCCGACCTCGACGAACGACTCCCGACCGGCCTTCACCAGAGGAGCCGATAGAGTTGTGACCGAATCACCCGACTCCGTCATCGCGAGGGGCTGTCACACCTTGCTCTCAGTTGGAGGAAGGGCGTGGAGCGGAGCTAAATCAGACATTATTACTAAGGGACCTACGTCCCTTTTCGCTTGTGCTCCCTCCTCCCGGGAAATCATGATGCTTGTCAGTGTCTTCCCCAGAAGTTGGTCCACCTCATCTACACCCAGCCTTCTCTGGAGCCAAAATTGGTAGACTGGATTCTATCTATTAGGCCCAGTGTTTTGGTTTTCTGGAAGGGAGGGACCACTTATTTGGAGCCCTATTACCCCTTTCGTTTCGGTAGGAACTTCGGCTATGACCAACACGTTCCCCCATCTTCAGCACAATTCCCGTTGGAGAATCGAGTGCGGTCGGGGTCGGCAGTAGTTGAGGAAGCTCGCACTTGGTGGGAATACTTCCATCGTAGAGAAATTATTTCATTAAGGGTGCCCACCCCTGCATGCTTCCCTTGTGTGACGCCGGAGTATATTAAGTGTTGGAATTCTCAAACGGGCTTCTTTCAAACCTCCCGAAATGATTGCTGGGACATAGTAGAGCGAAAATTCTTGAGTGCCCAGTCGTCTCCAGTATTTGAAATTGACCCGGCCCACTTGAAAAGGCTGAAGTACCAGAAGGATGTCGAGGTGTAAGCTATCTGGCTGCATGGAAAGCCGTGAAGCGCAATACTCCAAGGCCGCAGCTTGAACTTCCCACGATCAACAAGGATGATTTCCCGAAGACCCTTCAGGGGTTGTGTCGTATAGGGAGCGAGAGACTGGTGCTCTAATGGTTCCCTTTGCCAGTGGAGGAACCCCTTGCATCCCCTGCTCCTTGGCGTCCAGAGGCTGACTGTCATTGTCCTTACAGGACATTTACTAAGAAAGAAGACCGGTGGCTGAATTTTTATAATCAAACTTCCTGGTTGTTTGTGCTGTTGCGCCTCCATGGCCTTTCGATGAACGACAAAGCCGAGGCAATACTGAGTCAACCTTTGTTTGTTGCTTTCAAATATGCCGACGGATGGGGCATAGACCATCTCGGCTTGTATCATCATTTACTGGTCCGCGGTCACGAAGACCTGGCCTTGCTGGCCGAGCATTGTGCCTCAATTGGAGACATTTGTTGGCTGATTCGCGAAGGGGCCTCCTGAGATAAGGAGCCCTCGTTATTCTACTAGCCCCTCTTGCCTCTGTACTCAGGGCCGACAGGTACGCTTCTCTGAATTTGTCCATTCACACATGTCTTGCTCCCTTTCATGCATATATTGTCATCCATTTATGTGACCACCATGTGGATATATTTTATGTAGATCACCCCGATTCGAAGAGAATCGGGGAGTATAGGAAATTAATCTTGAAAGCTCAGAAGTCAAGCTACTTTGAGGCTCCGACTGCTGCACCAACGACTACCCCTCTGCTAGCTAGTGGTTCAAGGAAACGGGAAAGGCCTCACATCAAAGAGGCTGTAACTCGAGCTAAAAGGGCTCAAATAGAAGCTAAAAAGTAGCAGAAGAAGAATGCAGTGGCAGAACTTGTGGTGTCGCTTCCGACGATTCCAACTTTTGAGAAGTTTGAGGCCTCACATCCACAATAACGTCTTACTACAGGTATAGCCCTTTGTTTTGCTGCCTTGTGCTAGCCATGAGTTAATCTTCGTTCTTCTTTTTTTATCTTAGTTTCTGTGCCTCAATCCACTCCGGCCACGGAGGAAGTCGCCATCACTAGTGGAGCCAAAGAGGGGGGAGGTGGTACAACCACCCCTTTCCCGACAAAGGGAGATTTGCCTTCACTGACGCCCAGCCATGAAGGCCAAGGTACTCAATGGTTATTATTTTTTTCTTAAATTCCCATGAGTTACCTTAAATTTACAGGCTTGCTTTGCCGAGCAGGTATCGGCCCTTCTGTTTCTGCTGAGGCTCCTCCTCCTAGCACTCTAGTTCAGGGAATATTGATGAGCCGACGTTCATCGGAGCGACTGACTGCTCTTGCGGCCAAAAGAAGCTCCTCGGAGGTGGCCCAAGATAGTTTAGCACGGCTACAGGGGTTGGCTATAGAGGTAGCAGGTTCATCAGAGACTCCACCTTCTGAGGAACTGGTAGATTATGGGACCTCTAGCGATGAAGAGCCTCCAGAGGTAGGGTCGAGAGAAACTACTCCATCAGCCTCTTACGGGAGTGATCTCCCGACCTTCAGCCCAGCACGGCTTAAGCCAAGCTCTCTTATCACCCCAAGTCTTCCTCTGGAGGAAGGTGAGGTTACTTCAGGCTTGACACACCCGTCGATGGAAGCTCACGTACTGACCGAGCTGGGCCTTGTTCCAGTTGAGGTGAGCCTCAAATTTCATTTAGTTCCCTTATTACTGCCTACGTCCTGTAATGTGGACTTTGACATGTCTTTTCCTCCTTTGGCTTGTTCATTTCATGAAGTATCCCATTACTCCCACGAGGCTAGTTCCACCATTGGAGAGCGCAGCAATATCGCTTCCTGCTCCTCAACTAGAGTCCTTCACGTTCTCCCCTGGTGAAGGTGTAGCGCCTGTATGGAGGTCACTTGCGCTGCGATTTCCAAGTGGGTACCTCAAAACATCGAGCCTTAGTGAGCCTGTAAGAATTCCTGGGCTCAACCATATCGTGGAGCAGCTACAGCCTCCACCTTTAGCCATTGAACAAGGGTCGGCCAATGATATTACTGATACCGGGGCAGCACCGTTGGAACTTCAGGAGAAATTGACTGACGAAGCAACTAATCGGGCAATCATCATCGGAGCGGAGCTTGAAGAGATTATTCAGATAGAAGAGCATGAGGAATCCTCTCCTATCGGCCTAGAGCAAACTTCTGACTCCATGCTCAAAATTTCCAGCTCAGCGCTTGAATCCAGGGGTGAGCCTACAGCTATTGTTCCTGCCCTGCCTGCACCTATCAAGGTGAGTAGAGAGGAATTGGTAATAGCTTCAAAGGAGATGGTAGTAGCTTCAGGCCCGGCAATGATGTTGCCATCCTCCTCATCGGAGCCTTCTGATGTAATCTAGGCTGATATAGATAGCAAGGTAGAATTCCACCTCCCTGAGGCAGCACCCCTTGGTTTGTCTTCTCCAGATGATATGGTATGGCAGAACTTGGACATGTTGTGCCACACTGTGTTGACCTGCAAGGGTCTAACTTATTTGTAATTACGGGGCATAGCAGAGCGTATCACCTTGGTCCTTCAAGCCTATGGATGTCCCTTGGAATCATGGGCGCAGTGGGTGCTCTTGCTGCTGAAGTACGTGAACCGAAGAGAGCACCTTGACCATATCTTGATGGACCAGATGACAGCCTTGAAACTTCAACGGGCTGAATGCTAGGCTGCCCTCCAATCATCTGAAGAAGCCAAGCAGCACAAATGGGAAAATGTAGAGGATGCTACTTGCCGCATCGATTTCTTGTAGAAACAAGTGACAGACCTTCAGGCTGAACTTGCCTGAGCTGAGGAAGAACTGGAATGCACTGAATAGTTTCGAGTGCAGAGCTTAAATGAAGCTGCGCTGGCAGAAGGATAGACCGCTTCCTTTCGAGAAGAGTTGACGAGGCTCAAAGCTAAGGAGTCTCACTTGCAGGAGCTGGTTCGCTACCCATCTTTGGGGATCTTGGAGTTTGAAGACATTTTTTACCGTCCGGCTCAGTAGTTAACTAGCCCTCATTCCTTTGTTTCCCCTTCTTCCCTTTTTTTTGCACACTTCATGTATACCGTGGGATGCCTCGCGACGTCATTGTTGATATTTATGTGAAAGTGTGTGAAAAGTAGATGAGATGGAATATGGAATGTGTGGTATGTGCCAAACTCAAGCAAGCAATAACATCAAACATGAAGCATGTGGGTATGTCATCTCAGCAGAGGAAAGTAAAGTAGAAAATAAAACTAAACACACACTGTGGGCGTGGAACAAAGATGAAAATAAAGAGAAAATAGACGCTGTAGGCGTGGAGCAACTAAGAAGAAAGAACTAAGAGGAAATAGGAAAATATGATGACAAATACCCAAAGAGACAGATGTGATCGCCACCAAAGTAAATAATGTAGACAACACCACACTACGTACCTTGGAAAGGAGCCGAGTGAAGCACACTCGCGCGCGGGAGAGAAAGACTCAGATGCAGACGCAAAAATGGTCTTCATGTGACTGCAAGGCAGAGGGAAATGGTCCGAAGATGGCCACAAGGAAACAGAAACAGTCCGACGACGGTCGCTAAGCGCACCCAGAAAAGTGTGATGTGGAACTCAATTAGAGTTTAATTTTTTGTATTGCTTCACTAACTCATCGTATGCTTCCATAAGCTCCTCAAAGGTTTTCGAGTCTTCTGAGTCAGAGCTTACCTGAGATGAGGATGGATCACTTGGCTGATATTGATTGTTAGCCATTAGGCAGTTATGTCTTTCTCCTTCTTCATGGATGCTAACCAAGCCATCCAATATGTCCTTGGCAATGTTGCAGTCTGAAATAAAAGGGAATTTGGTGATATCTATTGTAGCTTTCAACAAGTTTAAAACAACAAGATTGTCACAATGTTTAGACTGGTGCTTAGCAGTCCATTTGGATTTGTCCTCAGGCAGGCTAGGAGGACCGTTTATGATGATCCTCCAGAGCTCAAGATCATATGAGTTCACAATCCTACACATTTTTCCTAACCAGATGTTAAAATCAGAACCATTGTAAACCAGTGGAGAAATCTTAGAAACTTGTTCAGTGAAGGAACTCATGATTATCAGACGCACCAAGATCTTCTCTAAAGATCATTGGATCTGTGTATGGCAGAGGCCTGCTTTGATACCAAATGTTGGGTGCACCAATAGGATCTTGAGGGGGGGTGAATAGATCCCTTCACAAATAATGCCCAATTTAAAATTAGTTCGGTCACTTAGTGAAAAGCAGAACAAAGAAACACTAATATTTCCAACAAGATACACTGGACCGGAATAGGGCAGTCTCGCACAACGGTAGATCACTACACACCGTGAACAGATGGCTCAGGCCAACCCTGGGTGAAATACTCAGTGACTGTGTGTGTGTTCTCAGTGTTTATGTGCGTGTGTGTAGCAAGCAACTCGGAGTATACAAGTGCAGTATAAAAAACATGTTAAGTTGAATAAATCAGAAGTACACAGGTTCCTATGAATGGAGGTAGAAGAGAAGGATCACACCGCAAGCACAAACTACTGCACAATAGATTTTTAAGGTGGTTTAGTCTGTAAACCCGCAGACCTACGTCCACCCCTCACCAACCCGAGTGAGGCTTTACTACACTACAAATGTAGCATGAGGATGAACCCTACACACACACTGCTATGTGCAGCACACTGGGACAAGCTCCACAGGGATGAGCCCCACCCAAGCTGATACACAGCTTACTACGAGGAGCAACCGCCTCATGAGGACACAGTCCTCACACTGCAGAGCTGTAGCACATGGGGGCAAGCCCCAAAGGAGAAAACAAAGACAAAGAAATAAACACGCTGCAAGTGCAGCAAACCACGGGGACAACTCCCCACAATCACATGGTTGCACTGCATCCAAAACCACTACACTGGTCCCTAAAATAGAGTACCAGATTACACTGCTATCAACATAGCACAACACACAAAAGATTCAGAGTTTCAAAAGTAAAACACAAAAACAAAATAAGAAAAAACAAATGTAGCTTCAGAACAAGTTCAGGAAGCTGTAATGGAGATCTGAACTCAGAACGAAGACTGCTCAACAAGCTCAAGGCTAGATGCAAGGCTGCTTTCTCTAAGTGCTCTTAGCTCTCTTCTTTTTCTTCTCAGCACTGGACTGGGTCAGACCAAGGCTGGGCTACTCCCCTCTTCTCTTCTCTTGCACTCAGATTTTTCTTCTAAAGCTCAGGCACTCTCTATTCTTCTCCCACTAATGATCTTCTTCCTGGGTTTATTCTGAGTCTGATCTTCCATCTGTCTGAAATAAATCCACATTGCCTCTAGATTGAATAAGTTTTCCAAGTTCCATATTCATAATCTAATCAATGGGCTCATCTGAAGTTCGCCCATGTTCAGGTCGAGGTGGATTCCGAGGATGCTATCCGGGCTTGGGTCACTTTGATGGGGGACTAGTCACTACTGGGTCTTTGTGTTGCGGGAGGATAGACCGTCACTGCGGAGTGGTCTTATGCGGAGGTTGTTGAAGCTTTACCGCCGGTACAGGACACAGCGGGAGATGCAGGGTGCTGCCGCAGGGAAGAAGATGACCGAGTCGAGGCAGTCAACTTGTCCAGCTGCAGTCCCGACTCAGCCTGAGAATCTGGAGTCAGGTTATGCTGTGGGTTGGGTAAACCCAGAATCTGCCATCGGCAGTTGTGGTGAAATTTCCAATCAGGTTACCCTAGTGGATGGTGTTCCGGGTATTTCTCAACCCCATTACGCAAAGCCAGTGCCGGAATCCAGTCCACTTAAGGTGGACCTTGAATTAGATGGTACTGGCCCTGTCCTCACGGTTCCCAGTCACATCCGTCAGGGGCTTTCTAGTCCCAATGGGGACGTGTCTTGGCGTGAGGCAGTCTCAACCCTTGCATTGCAGGTGGTGAGGGGTATTTTCCATGAGCTGAAGGTGGTGCAGAGAAGGCCATTGCGAGTCTATTGGCACGGCAAGCTTTCCTCTCAGAAGCAACCTTTCATTGGTGGCGAGAAGGGTCGTGAGATGCCAGCGATCTTACCGCACCAATCCGTGGTAGGTACTCCACCTTATCCTCCAGCCCCTCTAATTTCCTTCCCTCCTCTGCCTTTTGCTATTGAAGACCCCGGTTGCATCAGTGAGAATCTGTTGCCACTTGCACTGGAGGAAGGTGACATTGGTGACAAGATTCTCTCGGGCAGGGGTCAACGTGATATGGAAGGACTCATGCAGTTGGCTTTCTCAAGAGGTAAATAGAAGGTGCTGGATTCTCAGGAGACCTGAGATGTTTTCACAACGGCATTGTGATCTTTTGGAGGATTGGGGGAATGTGGAACTTCTGGAAAGAACCGCTGCCATGGGAATCCAAATCCCGAATGTGGGTCAATTCTGGAAGTTAGGGCTGACTTGGTGGTGGCGAAAGGGGGTCCAGTCAGGAAACCAAAAGGGACGAGGGAGGTTAATGCATTGCTACACACCAGCCACACGCAGGGACAGAAGGCAAGGTCCACCCAAAATAATGTTCTAAAGGGCAGGGAATTGCCAAAATGATTCTCCTGACATGGAACATTCGGGGCCTGAATGACAAGAAGCAGCACCCGATTCTCAAGGATATAGTTCGAAGCTTGAAAATTGAAATAGTCTGCATTCGGAAGACCAGGATTTAGGAGTGTCAACTTCCTCTGGTGCGTATGATTTCAGTGTATCATGAGGTTGACTTTGTGTTCATGAGGGCTTCAGGCCCCTCTGGAGGTATTCTTATCTTTTGGGACTCTTCCAAGTGGACTGGAACTCTGGTGGACCTTGTCGATGGTGACAATGGTCGAAAAGGGGTAGCGACCGATCTTGCCGACGATGACAAGGGTCGAAAAGGTAGCGACCGATCATGTCTTTCTGTGTGATAGGTAATACTTTTCATAGGATTAAATTATTTCATATGGTTACTGGCAGACTTCAAATTTGAAGCCTATCATAATCAGCATTGAATTTCTTGAAGAATCAAAGTCTTGCCTATGCTTTTGTCTGTTTGTCCTGAACGTTACATTCATGGAATGGATTCATAATAAAGGCATGGTTTTACATAAAGCGGCATACGCCAATCTTTGTAGGGAGCCCCTCCTAACTGGAGAGGATCCCAATTTAATGTGTAAAGGATAAAAAAAAAAAAAAGGCATGGTTTTACATATGCATTGTCGTCCATGCAATTTTGCGTACGATATTTGTCTGGTCTTTTGTTCACAGGTTTTGTTGCTTCATAGTTCATCTATAAACATCTATCAGATGGCAACTATTTTCTGTGCCCCAGCCCCTCCCCAAAAGAATGGAATTTGCATCAGAACTTAGTATGCTTATCCGTGGAAGATTCTGCTGTCTTTAGTTGAAGCATATAGAAAGTAAGATATATGAAATCTTGGAAAGAGTGTAGAAGTTTCTCTGCATTTCTTTCTCCTTTCATTTCTTCCTCCACTTGCATTCCTTCCTTTACAAAGTGCAATCTCCACACACCCTTACAGAGTCTGAGTTCCTTTATTTTCTCTTCTTTCTTCATCCATTCCTTCTTTGTCCTCTCTAGATCTATCATCCAAGCTGCTGAACATGGCAACAACTTTCAGACCGTTTATTGCTGCAACCTCTTAAACTCCCCCTCCCCTCAAAAAAAAAAATGAAGGAGCTTCTACACGCATTCCTCTCAAACCATAGAAATATAGTACAGCCATAATGTGATTCAGGCCTGCCACAGCATCTTCTTTCCCCATTGGCAAACTTATAAGCCTTTTTGATGGCTGAAACCTGTAAAATGGGAAATCATTGGTGACAGATGACTTCAATAAGGACCACTACCTCAAATTGTCAATCTACTGGCCATGGAAATCTATTTGGCTAGCTTCCAGTGTTTCATACAGCCTTCGGTGAAATGTGGACTGGATCTAAACCTATCGCGATAAACCTCACAAGAAACAGAAGAATAGACAGGTATTAGAAACCAAAGATAAGACAGTGTGTTGTTGGCTTATATTTCCATCGAAGACAAACTTGGCGCAGCCAGATCTACTGTTGGTAGCGCTTGCGGTGGGCCTGATTACGGTATGGCATGTACTATAACCAATTGACGATCCATTCATGGAAATTGGTAGTATTATTGGTTGCATTTGCCTCTCCTTTTTTTAAACATCTGTAGGGTCCATGTAAACTTGACGCTTGATTTGCTTCCAAAATACTGGATTTATTAAAAATCTCATGCAAATCATGCCTGATGTTATCAAGCTTTCAGGTCTTATTGCAGAATGTACTCACATCCATGATTTCAATCCAGGGGAATTTTGAGAAGGCTTCTAAAATCTGTTCTGAGAAGGAGATGGAATCTTTAGGGGGTTGTGCAACGAGTAGTTCAGAACAACTTAGTGCACAGCTGAAGAGGATAGATCAGAGGCTTAAGCATGAGAGGCTGAGGTCTCTATATGTATGATAGCATATGTTTGCTTGATTATTTATTTACTTGGGATGGATGATTTCACTTCTTGCTTTATCGTTCCTCTAAGTTTAAGGCCCATGAATGTGGGTGTGTTATTTGTAGGTATGGTCTGGGCCTTGACTATTTTATTTGTCTTAATTTTATTTAAGAACTCTTATTCCTATAATTTATCAGGGTTGCTACACCCTCCCCCACCTAAAAGAATTTGGTCCCTAAATTCAATCGTATATAGATGTAAAGGGTGCAGAGTATATACCATTCAAAATAAGTTTGGGAATCTCTTCTTCATGGATTCCTCAGTCTCCCTTGTGGCTTCTTGTTCTGAGCATTTGCTCCATTGAACTTTGACCATAGGGATTGTCTTGTTTCTTAGTGCACGTACCTCGCGATCAAGGATCTTCATGGGCTTTCATTCATAAGTGAGATCCTTTTGTATCACCAAGTCTCCATGATCTATGACGTGAGATGGATCATGTACATATTTCTTGAACATCGAAATGCGGAACACATTATGAACCTCAGATAATTGAGGGGGTAAGGCAATGCGGTAAGCAACCTCGCCAACTCTTTTCAACACCTCAAAAGGTCCGATATACCGTGGTGTTAGCTTTCCCTTAACACCAAATCTTTTAATTCTTCATCTAGGAGAAATATTAAGAAAGACGTGATCTTCGACTTGAAATTTGAGATCTCTCCTCCTTGTATCAGCGTAAGACTTTTGTCTAGACTGAGCCATTTTCAGTCTCTCTATAATTAACTGAATCTTTTCGGTAGTATCCCTTACCATATCTGGGCCTAGTAGTTATTTTTCACCAACTTCGTCCGAACATAAGGGTGATCGACAACTCCTTCCATATAATACTTTGAAAGGTGCCAGCTGTATACTTGCCTGGTAACTATTGTTGTTTGCAAACTCGACCAGGGGCAAATGATCATGCCAGTTTTCACCAAAATCAATGATACAAGCTTTGAGCATGTCTTCTACCACTTGATTTGTTCTTTTGGTCTGACCGTCCATTTTAGGATGAAATTCTGTACCAAAATTAAGTCTTGTCCCCAACGAATGTTGTAGACCCTTCCAGAAGTAAGAAGTAAAATGTGGGTCTCGGTCAGGCATGATTGAAATAGGAACTCCATGTAGTTGGATAATTTCTTTGATGTATAAGGCAGTGAGAACGTCAACTGACCATTGGCTATTGATTGGAAAGAAATGAGCTGACTTGGTCAATCGATCTACGATGACCTATATTCCATCATGTCCTCTTTTAGATTTAGATAAACCCATTATAAAGTCCATACCAATATCCTCCCACTTCCACTTGGGAATGTCTAGAAGATGTAATTTCCCGATAGGGTTTTGGTGTTCCGCCTTAACTTGTTGGCAGGTGAGACAATGAGACACGAAGTCTGCTACCTCCCTTTTCATGTTGGGCCACCAAAAGGTCCACTTCAAGTCTTGGTACATCTTGGTGGATCCTGGGTGAATCGTGTATCTTGGTCTGTGAGTTTCATCTAATATCTTCTTCTTTAATTCTGGACAATCTGGTACACAAGTTCTCTCTCTGAACAATGACCTTCAATCTGATGCTAGCTTGAAATCAAGTCGTTCTTCCATCTTGCCTTTGATTTCTACCAGTACTGGGTCATTGTCTTGGAGTTCTTGTATTTTGGAAAGTAGATCCAGTTGTACCCTTACATGCCTAGTCGACGGTGTTCCAGCTGCGAGTACTAGAGACGCAGGAAGGTTTCTAGGGTGGATAGAAACATACCTAGATCGAAACCATCGAGAAGGAACTCTAAAATCAGGACTCTAGTTCGATCACGGCCAGAAGAGACGTGTTCTGACTTGGCTACGTGAAATTCTGAGAACGAAGTTGTTGCATCCGCTTATTTTCTTGAGCTAATCGAGACTTAACAAAGGGAATTACTCCCTATAAAGGAGCGGGGACCACCCCTAAACACTTAACAAGCAACACCGCGTCGACAATCTTGTAACATCCCAGCCTGGGACTTAAGACTGCTCACTGGGTCGCACGCCACATTAACAAAAAGATAGAGAATGACTCTCAAAACGCCTACTGCAAGCGTCCCAACACCATTAGCTCCAACAATCGAGTCAAACTTGGATTCTGAAACCACTAGGAGGGCTTATTCTGATTGCGGTCGCCAAATTGGCCATGATCACCATTAGTCGTGGCATGTCGTACAAACACGTTCAGAACGCATCGTCTGTTAGGGGCATGTTCAAGCTGAAATCCCCTATCAGACGGGTAGCCCTTGCCGACGCCTCTACAAGACTATGTACACCCTCCCAGCGTCTCCACCAAACCAGGTAGGGTCTACCAGTGCCGCGCCCTCCTCCACCAGGTTGGGTCCCTCTGGCCAGCCCTCCCACAGGGCTGGGTAGCCCCATCTAGGGCCCCTCCACTCAGCCCACTCCTTCACCGGACCAAATGGGTCCTCCCAGGGCCTCCACTGGGCCAAGTGGCCCTTCTTGGCGTGGCCCATTCAGCCCATGCACCAACTAGACCAAGGGGGTCCTCCCGCCATACCTACCGAACCAAGTAAGCCATGTCGACGTGCCACCTGGACCAAGTAGGCCCTGTTAGCGCCTCCACCGGGCCAGGTATCCCCCTGCCAGGGTTCAAGATCGCAGTCATCCAACTAGCCATGATCAAGATTGAGACGTGGCATATCACGCAGTCGTGTTCAAGAACACAACTCTTGAGAGCGGCGTGTTCAAGCTAAAATTCTCTCCCGGGCTGGGTAGCCCCTGTCAACACCTCCATCAGACCAGGTGGCCTCTTTAAGCTACCCTATCCAGTCCAATTGGGCTCCTGGCGTCACTCCACCATGCCATCTCTTCCACTGGACCAGGTGGCCTCCTTGGGCCACCCTACCCAGTCTAGTTGGGCTCCTCGTGCCACTCCACCTTGCCATCTCCTCAACCGGACTAGGGAGCACCTCCCAGTGGCTCCACCCGACCAAATGGGTCCTCTCAGCACTGCCACTGGACCGAGTGGGTCCTCCCAGTGCCCCCACTCAGCCCATGCACCAGCCGGACCAAGGGGGTCCTCCCACCGTGCCTACCGGACCAGGTAGGCCCTGCCAGCGCCCCAACTAAACCAGGTGTCTCCCTTGAGCGGCCCAACTGGACCGGGTGCCTCCCTTGGGCGCACCAACCGGACCAGATATCCCCCCTCTTTTGGCCAAATTTGGGCCTATAGATACCCCCTCTAGGGGGCCAAAAAAAAAAAGGCAATGGCAACAACAGCGTGCTTACCCCAGAGAGAATCCCCAATGGGTCCAAAGTGGTCTCCATGAGGAAGGTGATTGGACTTGATTCTATCCCCCCCTCCTCCCCTGCCTGAGGTCATACATTGCTGAGTGTGTGCTTTAATGTTCCTCTATTTTATTTTCATCTTTTTTTTGTCTGGAGGTCCCTTCTACGAGCGGTGGCCAGGGAGAACGCTCAGTTCGATCCTGTGGGGGATTCGCTGAGGTGCTCTCCCTCTTTCCGAAGGATCAGAGGCAACACTACACGTGTCAGTTCACCTGGGGTCCGATGAAGGATTCTCGCTCCTTTGGTGCAAATCAGATCGTCCCCTTCATGTCACCAGGCTTTAGCACCGTGCCTTTTACGGAAGACCCTCGTTTCTGCTCTAACTACCTCTTTCTGCCCGTCCGTGTCCTCTCAGTCGTCCCCTCTCGTGGCTTCTGCGTGCTGAGTCTCCCCTAGCCTTTAATGCCCGCAGCAGCCCTCCCCCCCTTACTCCCATGACTAGCCCAGAACCTCCAAGTTTGGTGGATTTGTCCTTGACCTGGTGGGCTGGCTATGCCTTTGATCCGGCGGCGCCCATCTTTTCCTTCGATCCGGTGGCACTTATTGTCACTCAATCCAACTGCTCCTGGCCTCCCCTCATCCGGCTGCATCCGCCTCCTCCTTCGATCCCGGCAGACCCCTTTCTTTTCCACCCACTTGGTCCGGCAGCGCCCCGATCCTGCGGCACTCACTTTCTCCTTCGATCCGATGGCACCTTGCTGCATCTCGATCTGGTGGCACCTTTCCATCCGTTGATCCGGTGGCACACCTGCCGTTTGATACGGACGCTTGTGTGCTCAGTCCGGTGACATGCCTGTCACCCCCCTTTTTGTCTCCGATCCGGTGGCACCCTCCACTCTTCGATCTGGTGGAGTTGTTTTCTCTGTCCAATGTTCTACTGTGAGTGTGCGTATTCCGTACCGTACCTTGCAAGGTTTTCACCAGGGTGTTACCACTCCGGTGGACATCTTTTACTTTGGGTTACGTCACTCCATGTGGACGTACACCCACTTTACTCTTCCCGCGTCCGGGTCCGGGGGAGATGCTGCCGAATTTTTACCAAGAACAACATGTATTAAAAAATATAAAAATGAAGTAATAAATAAATAAAAAGATATAAACAACACTAAGATGCACCGTTGAGACAATAGAACTGTGGAAGGCACGAAGAGCTAAGTACGAGCATTACAGAATGAGATTGAACAGATCGAACGTTTCGTTATCAACACACAGATAATCAAGATTTACATGAATCAATTAATAAAAAATGACATACCGCACACCCTTTCACATAACACACACACATACTCTCATAAACTCACACAACCATCACTCACGTAATACACTAAACTCACATACACACACACACACATTAATACACACACACGCACGCTTCCCTTTCCAATCTCTCACATTTAATAAACAAAAAAAGGGGGGAAATAATACACTCTCACACATGTACATATGCTAAAGCATATAGTCACCCACCTAACACAATCATATCCTCCTATGTAATACATGCAATCAAAAATGCTCAAAACATCTAAAACGGATGAACCGGCGTGGGCACTGTTCCCTCGCGTCTCAACTCGTTCGTTCTTCCTGATTTATTTATGCATTTTATCCACCAAAAAGGAGACCAAGATAATTAAAATGACAATAAGTCATGCGTGAGGTACATGTTGGAATAGTCGGAGCACACCAAGCTGGGCCGAAGGTGAAAATTGGAATTAAGAAGTTGGGTTATTATTGGCCCACTATGTTCGATGATTATTGCAAATTTGCAAAATCATGCCACAAATGTCAAGAGCATGCTGCTATACCCAGAAGGCCTCCAGTGCCGCTTCATCCAACAATACCCAGCTGGCCCTTTGCACAGTGGGGAACTGATGTAGTTGGTCCTCTCCCGGCATCTTCTGCTGGGTGCAAATATATATTAGCAGCAACTGATTATTTCTCCAGATGGGCGGAAGCCGTAGCACTCAAAGAAGTGATTGGAGAATTAGTGTCCAGATTTGTCAAGTAAAATATCATATTCTAGTTTGGTGTTCCCAACCGAATTATATCTGATAACGATAGTCACTTCATAAAACAGAAGATCTGCCATCTATCTGATAAATACAAAATTGATTGGAGGACTTCCACCCCGTACAACCCACAGACAAACGGGTTGGCTGAAGCTTTTAACAAGACTCTGTGCACCCTCCTGTCCAAGACAGTCAATGCTCATAAGAAAGACTAGGAGGAAAGGATGTATGAGGCTTTATGGGCCTATCGAATAGTCTGCAAGACTCCCATCGATTGCTCACTGTTCTCCCTCATGTACCGCTCGGAGGCTGTGGTCCCCATCGAGCTGGAAGTGCCGCCGTTAAGGGTCGCCATTCAACATGGTCCGGTCCCTAACGCACAGATAAATGTCGAAAGAAGGTTAAAAGAACTGGCTGACTTAGAAGGGAAGCATCTACGAGTGTAGCAGAATATTCAGATATATCAGGCCCACATGGCGTGTGCCTTCAACAAGATCATCAAAGGCTAAGAATTCAAAAAGGGAGACCTGGTAATGGTAAAGAAAAAAGAGGTTATGGCCTCTAACCCCAAAGGCAATTTTACTAAAAATTGGTTAGGCCCCTACGTAGTTCAGCAGGTATATGAAGGCGGTGCCTACATCGTGGTCAACCACCGAGGAGAAGTGCAGTTCCCACCACGCAACGGCAGGCATCTGAAAATATACTATGCACCACCACCTCCCTTTTTAGGAAGGATGATGGATGATTAAGTAGGTCCCCCGGGCTCATACTTCTAATACGCACATCTGTGAACGGCCTCGTGCCCGAGCCATTTTACACTCTCGTCGATTTTGACCTTTCGTCTCAATCGATGCTTAAACATTTCTTCCTTTGCATTGATGTTAAACCCCACATCGACAAAAATATGCATTTTGACGAACGGTCTCGTGCCCGAGCCATTTTACTCCCTCGTCAATTTTGACCTTTCATCTTAATCGATGCTTAAATCTTTCTTCCTTTATGTTGATGTTAGCCCCACATCAAAGAAAATACGCATTTCGACAAACGGCCACATGCCCGAGCCGCTATACTCTCTCATCAATTTTGACCTTTTATCTTAATTGATGCTTAAAATCTTTCTTCCTTTGCGTTGATGTTAACCCCACATCAATGAAAATACGTATTTCGGCGAATGGCCTCGTGTCCAAGCCGCTATACTGTAACGACCCAGGATCCGAGTACCGGAAAGGAACCGGCGCGACTCGAACCTCGGCCCGCCTCCCACGAGCCCGAAGACTCGCTAGTTTGTCATGTTTCTTTAGAGGGACATGACTGTGACATGGTGTAAGGGTTTTTAGGGTACAACTTGTTCGGCTGCCTTGAGGGAATCCAAGGCTAGCGGAGACTGACAAAGGTCTCTAAGATAAAATCGCTAGTCCGAAGGAACAGAATGTCCAACACAGAGCTCAATCATCCCGGAGAGTTGAGGGTAGTCGATCGAACCAAAACAGGGACTTGTTCCACGGATTTGGGATGAGAGTGCCAAGCGGTGCCCCACGATGGGGTTGAAAACTCAGCAAAACAGCCGAGTAGGGAAAATAGCTTCCTGCCTGGCAGGCGTTATCTCAAATAGCGCCTGTAAGGACAGGTGCATATTCATTTATCAAACAGAATTTTAGGCGAGATCGATATTTCCCACATTTCCCACAGTACATGGATATCAAAGTTGATAAAACATGAACGTCTATAACCACTAATATTAGCAACAATTATGGTTGGCTGTATCGTGCCAACTCCATTGTGATACAGCTGACTCGTATTGTATTTGTTGATGGTAGAATCTGGTTCTTACGCCTCGTATCACACTTTTCTATTTATTTGTTATGAAAGTCGTCCGACACCCGTGGAAGCCTGTAAACATCAGAAAGAAGAGCGTCAGAAGGAGCCCCGGATGATAGCTCACGGGACAACCCTCCGATGCTTAAGTCAGCGCTCGATCAAGCAGAGACTAGAGAAGAGTAGAGGAGAGAGGGGATGGTAGAGGCCACAGTAGTAGTCTTGGGAGAGCCGTAAGCCTTCTTGACGAGTGCTCGCCGTTGCCAGTGACCACTCGGCGAGGGCTCGCTGGGCGGTAAGAGTGCTCGGAAGGGATTCTCTCTCCGCAGGTGGACAGTCAAGACCTCTGTAGCAGTCACAGGATGCCTGTTTCTCCTCGATTTCTCTGGGCGTTTCTATGGTGGAGTATCCCGTGTCCCCTCTGCTTGTCCGTCGAAGTCCCATTTATAGGGGGGGTTGTCTTGGTGGTGAGGGCCTGTCCCTTAGCAGGGAAGGGCGTAAGTCGTGGAGCAACATCTTCCCACGATGGGGGGAGTTTCCCATTGAGGGCCCAATCCTCTGGAGTTGGACGGTTCACTAGAGAGTCTTACAGTGTCCGTAGGGCGTGCTTGACCTTACTGGAGTTGAGGCTGATGTTGTGGGAGGTAATGCTCGATCGTCAGAGGGTCATCCGGCGGTCGTTGCGTCTGGGTCGATGCCCTTTGTGCACTAGCGAATCCGAGGATGATCCATCCTGGGCGGTCTGTTGTGAGCCTCACGGCTGTCGGGGCCCACTTACGGGTGCTGCGGGGACCTGGCCGAAGCGGGCTTATCGTATTGGCCGTCATATGGGACAAGCCAATTTTACCCTCCTCACTAGCCCCCCTACTCTCAGATGTCGAGCATTTTCCCGGGATCTGAGATGTTGGGTGTGACGACTTGGATCCCGGATATCAGATATACCCGATAAGATTATCGAATACACCTGATACTGCTTGGAATCCGCGAGGCCTCCCAAGAGCGGGAAAGCTCCTGAAGGGATAAAGGACTGCCGTGTAGTACATTGAAGTCACAGAGATATAACAGTAAGTAATTAAATTTCATTAGATCGGGTTGCTAAAGTAGCAGAAAATCTCAAAAAAAGTGAAGCCACTCAACGTGCCAACACAAACCCGATATGACTCACATAAATACTGTTTAGGGGTCTAAAATCCCAATATTAAATTTCAAAATCCAAATGGACACGATCCATGATCCATGGAAAATATAATCCGAAAATCTGTGGACATTACATGCCCAGCCCCGCCATGCCATCCTCCCTCCCACGCACCAACATGTTGTGCAATAGCCTTCCTACAGATTGCCATCAGCCCTGCACCTCCCTCCTGTGTAGCCTTGTCAGACCTGCTTCCCCGCCTCCACCTCTCACCCCCATCCCTCCTCCCTACACCCCTGACCTTCACCCTCTCTCCCACTCTCGCCACCTAGATCCCCAGCTCCTACCCTTGTCGTTCTCACCCCACAACCCCTAGTACACACCCATCTCTTAGCAAACCAAAGACCCCCCTAGTGAACTGATCCGCACCTAGAATAGAGCTCCTGCCACTCGGCTAACTTTGATGCCCCCAGTAGCATTCTAGGGCAAGTCCTGGGGTGTGATGGGGCTTCTCTACATCCTCTCCATCCTCGGCTCAAGCTGGCAGCCATCCTGACCCTGGATATGCACGGAACAACCTCTTTCGTGGACCTACGCAGTGACCGATGCCCAGTCTGCCAACAAGCGAGTCAGTGGCTTGGTTCACCCTCTACAGTCACCTTCTGTGTGTCCTTTCCACGTGGTAGTCTCCCCTCCATCTCCCCTATGCCTGCTTCTGGCCCTGGCATCCACGTCATCCATATTCCAGTGGGAACAACCCCGATAATGAACTTGGGTTCTGCCTATGCCAGTCTACTGGCATCGACAAGCCGGGGGTATCCCCGCACCCACGGCTCTTTCTCAGCCCCTCTGGCACTGGCCCACCCCAAGAACCCTTGAGGTCGACCCTAGGGTCATCTCCAAGGTCTGGTTCGAAGGACGGGCTCCTGCAACGCCCTGGGGCACTCACAACTTTAGACTGGTCAGTTTGCTGCCATGCACAAGCAGACCTGCGCCCGAGGTCGCCCCTGTCCCAGGCAAGCCGCTCCTCCGCCACATGTTCAAAGACACGTCCTGGTCAGCCCAGACCCATCGCCAAGTAGTAAGAAACCTCCCTCATGCCTTAGTTTGTGCCATCTCCTCCAGAGACCGTCTCGGCCTCGGATCTACAAGGTTATATAGAGTCTACCACTCCGACAGTAGACCTGTCCACCAGTCTGATCAGGCTGTGACCTCCGCCCCTGCCCAGCAGTGACTGATGACCCCACCCACTCCTCAGCCACGTAATATCTCTTCCCAGGTGCCTCCCCATCTGCTATCACCACTGGCAGACCTCCCACCCTCGGCATCATGAAGGATGGCACTGTTTGTCCCCCGCTCATTGTTCAGACCAGTAGGATACCACCCGGTGACTGGTCCACTCTGTGCTTCCTCGCACCACCAGCAGGTGCTCGCGGACCACCCCAACCTCAGATGATGACCAGGGAGGACTTCTCCATGTTCTAGACTGACTGTGACTGCCCCGGCGTTGCCCACAACCTATTGTCAGCGACAGACAGTCCTGCTGGCTTGCAGGCCAGACTATTTATAGTAGTGGACTTCGGGTCCCTTCCCCGCCCTGAGCTCACCCCTCCTGATCTTTGATGAGTCTGCAACTAGAACTGAAATTGATTTATGTAGGGACAAAATTGCTGGAGGAATTCTTAAGATCAGTGAAGATAATAATGAAGAGTTTGCTGAGGAAGCTGAAGCAGATGCACCAAAAACTCAGGGAGAGGTAAGTGAGAATTCAGGTAATCAGGTCATTAACCTTAAATTTCTTAGAGACCATCTCCTTGAAAATATAATTGGTGACTATTGACACTCAAAATATGTTCGATGGCGATCAACTAATACACCAAACCCTTCTCGAGCTGCCAGAACCTCAGGTCACCCGGAATGAAGACCAGGGACTTCACCTCAGGAGAATCGAGAAGAATTCACAACCAACCGACAGTGTCATCAGGCCTGCCCAATGAACTGGCATCGACTCGGTCGTGCCGCATAAACAATATCCGTTGTCTGACCAAGGACAAAGATATGCCTGGTGGTCCGCCACCTGAAAGAGAAGCCCTTCTGAGGTAATAGAACATCTTTGGCACTTCAGGATAGGGGACCGAAGATTACATTGGCAGAAGACCCAGATGACCCGACATGGGTTCATCTTCTCAACAAATTGGGTCCGTTAGAGACCAGATGACCACCCAGTCAAGGCAAAAGCACCCTGGCTAGTGTCCCACTCCCCGAGAAAGCCACAAGCACAATCCAAATCGAGCTGGCAACATGAACCGTGGCGTCAAAAGTCGTGTCAGTGCAAAATCCACATGTCTGGATTAAAGATGCACGAGGTTCTGAAAGCGGCCGTCTAGCATCCTGAAAGCTTTATCAAGACTTCCCACCATGGTCCTGCAAGACCATGATGAGATGAAGGATTACAGTGACTCCTGGAGCCAGTCTAGAGCTCATTATCTGGCTCATGTCGAATGAACTAACAAAGGAGGATTAACCCAACGCGCCCCTTACCCGACACGCTCATTCCTCCAGTGCCCTCCTACCCGGTGCGCTAAAACATTGTATTGGGCTTTCCACGATGCGAAATCTCCACGCTGGATCAGGGTCTCAGTATATATATGCACAATGACTCGGCAAGAAAAAGGGGGAGAGGCAATACGAGAAATCCAATCTCCAGAGAAGCCTAAGAGAGGTTTAGGGAACAAGTAGGGTTCCCCAGAGAGGGGGTCCGAGCACTGCCGTCCTTCCCGAAAATCCCCTCCTCCTGCCTGTCTGCAAAGAGCACCCGGAGCAGGGACATCGAGTTGATTTACGATCCCCTATTTCACCGGAGTCAATAGAGGTGGGTGATGGAGAGTTGTATTTGCCTTTTCTCCCTCTCCCCTCTCAGGGAATCTGTTCCCGCATGTCTTTTGTAATAACCAGGGCAATGAAATGAGCCCGATAGTGTTTGTTCCCCTTCATTCTCATCATCCCTCTCTTCTTCATTCTGAGCATCAGTTGTGTGTGTCGCGGCAAGGTCGCAGTTGCATGTAATGACCCATCCGATCATTGAATCATGAAATGTTGTTCCTCATCCTCTTCGGATTTGAATGGAAGTGCTAATGTGTGCTCAGATTCCCCCTCTTTCTATTTGATTGCGTTGCTTTTATGCATATAGCCTGTGCGTTGCTATCCGATTTCTCCGTATGGATGCTGAACAAGCCCTGGGATGTTCCAGGGAAACATCAAGCATATGAGTTCATTCAAGCACAAAGTCCAAGGAACAAAGTCATTTTGTAATCATCAAAATCACATATACAACACATTCTATAGCCTTCACGACGATCATACTTGAAAAAATCACTGCCAATGATCAACAAACGGCCAATGTCTACTATGTCAGTGTCTGAATCAGAAGACTCAGTGACTATAGCCAGCCGGTCATTACCTCGATCTAGAGAATGAACATCTCCCCAAGTCACAACGGCACGGGAAGAGGAAGAAGAGCCAAATGTCATGATGTCTACATCCAGAAAGGAAAAGAAAAGAAAATAACAGAAGGTTAGAAGATGCCTTTTTCAAGTAAAATTCTAACAAATTTTAACAGAGTCTCCCCTAGCCGGGGAGCGTGCCAGAAGAAAGTGGGAACACATCCATTATAAGATGGTCCCTAAGACAAGCCATGGGTGTCATACCGAGGCTGAATAAGACACTCGGGGGTTTAGCTCCGAGGACTAGCCTACTAGGAGCGTCCCGGGGCCTGAAAGAAAGAGGTTTAACCCCTTTGGAATGGGTCGAATAAGGCTTTTCCCTCACCGCTAGCTCGCCATGGCCACCACACTTGGAGGAGAAAAGAGAGGGACGTCACCCTCGCTGTCACCAATGCTGGGGAAGAACATGAAAAGGGGGGGCCTCGCCGCTGCCGCCACTGTCACCGTCCCCGTGGAAGAAAAAGGTGAGAGGAGGGAGCCTGCCGCCATTGTCACCGCCCTTCACCATCCCTGGACGAGAAGAAAGCAAGGGAGGAGCTTCACCATCCCCAAAAGAGGAGAGGGCAGGGGGAGAGCACCGCCGTCGTCGCAGGAAAAAAAGAAGCTGGAGAGGTTAGGGCTCGAAGGAGGTTTGAATGAGGAAGAAGAAGAGAAGAATGGGGATTTAAGAAGGGGTTTCGAATGGTAGAATCGGGCGAGGGAAATGACGTGCCATTTTAGCGCCTTCCCACACCGGTTCAAACCTTTTTCGTGCCATTTATGGCCGCACCAAATTAAGGTCGTAAGATTACCCGGGCCACACCGTTTTACAGCCCTTTCATATCACCCGCGCCATTTTAAGGGCACAACATCTCTCTCCATTGCATTTTAAGGCCGCGATATCAACCTCCACGCCGTTTTAACAGCACCTTCTATTTCCCACGCCATTTTAACGACACTACGGCTACACTGAATTAATGGTCCGTGCTAATCAAGATGATGAATATGCTCAGTCATGGTACATCCATCGGTCCTGCGTCACTCGTTCCTCACTTGCGACACCTGCGACTGGAGGGCATTTGTCGGCACCCAAAATATAATCAGAGGGCGAATGTGCCTGAACGATGGAAGGATGCCACCTGCTGATGCACGAAAGTCGAAAAAAATCAACAAAGAAGGTTCACCCGAACTGCTGTAGCCTTAAGATACCCGATGGACGGACTCCACAACTCATCTCTCAGAGCCCGGTGATGCCAAATGGCAATCTAGAGCTAACAAGCCAGTGCTGGCTCAGTCGCATTGAACAAACCCTGTCCACAAGGATGAAAATACCCCTGGTGGCCCACCGCCTGAAGAAAATGCCTTTCAAGGTGAAGAAACATATCCACTCCCACTGTATGGGTTTCTGAAGGCTGTATCAATTACCACATTACTGACTTAAGCACCCTTTCAGATTTTTGCCGAAGTCAGCCCCCTCTTGCTTTTGCCCACGCGCCCTTGCGGGTTTTCACGTGGGGGGGTACCCGATTTTGCCTGCGACACCGCCTCGGGTTTTTGCCACAGTCGAGTCATAGTCATTTTTGCCCTCATCCTAGTGTAGGAACAAGGCTAGCGGGGCACCTCTATTTTAAACCCAATTTCTCTTCTTCTTCTTTTTTCTTCTTCTTTTTTTTGAACATATAACAAAAGGGTGACGAGAGGTCGAAGTGCGATGTTCGACCCTTGGTGACAGCAGATGGTTACTGGCTGAGGCCCGGGGCCTTGCGCTGAAAAGGGGTTTATTCATTAGCAAGAAGATAATGCCAACGCAAAGGAGGAAATTTACGTTGATTCGGGCGTAAGGTCCGTAATGGCAAAATTGTATAACAGTCGGCTAGGACATGAAGTCTTGTGCCGAAAAGGGGTTTATTCATTAGCAAGAAGGTAATGCTAATGCAAAGGATGAATTTTTATGCCGCTTCGGGCGTAAGGCATGTAATGGCAAAATTGTATGACAGTCGGCTAAGACACGAAGTCTTGCACCGAAATGGGGTTTATTCGTTAGTAAGAAGGTAATGCTAACGCAATGGATGATTTTTTATGCCGATTCGGGCGTAAGGCCCGTAATGACAAATTTACATTTTTGAAAGCTCGGCCAGGGCAGAGTGCCACTAGACCAAGGTGGATTTCGGTCACTCTGGGAACGTCAGTTGAACTGTGTGGTACAACTTCATATGCTTTCCATTAAAGGGAGAGAACTGGACGACTCCCTTGTGATCTACAAGGACATAGGCACCCCCTTCATACACTCAGCGGATGACATATAGTTCGACCCAATTTTCAACCAACTTCCCCTTGGGGTTGGAGGCTATCACTTCTCTTCTTTTGACCATTACCAAGTATACTTTCTTGAATTCTCATCCTTTGACCAGCTTGTCGAAAGCACAGGCCGTGCGAGCTTGGTAGAGTTGGATATTTGTTGCGCTCGGAGACGCTTTCCTTCGAGCTCGGTGAGCTCTTCCAGTCTTCTTTCTATGTTGGTTTGTTCGTTGCTAGCCAACCCATGCTGGATGGTGACTCGCAACGAAGGGACTTCCAATTCAATTGGCACTACGGCCTCCGACCCATATACGAGAGAGAAAGGTAAGCAACCAGTCGAGGTTTTATAGATCGTACGATAAGCCCAAAGTGCTTCGTACATCTTCTCTTCCCAATTCTTTTTATTAGATTTGACAGTCTTTGCCAGTTGTGTGCATAGCATTTTATTAAAGGCTTCTACAAGTCCACTGGCTTGGGGGTTGTAGGGGGACGACATCCTCCAGTCAATCTTGTACTTATCAGCCAGTCGATAAACCTCCTGGTTTCTAAAATGACTGCCATTGTTAGAGATAATTCGGCTGGGAACCCCAAACCAGAATATTATATTCTGCCGGAAGAATCTGGCGGCCAATTCTCCCATCACTTCTCTTAGCGCTAGTGCTTCTGCCCATCTGGAGAAGTAATCTGTAGCTACTAAGATATATCTGCACCCTAATGAAGATGCTGGTAGCGGCCCTACCACGTCCGTACCCCATTGAGCAAATATTTTAACCCAAGGGTTTTTACAACCTCTATAAATAGATGCCCAGTTTGCAGTGTGCGATAGGGGGAGATTCTCAGGTTCGAGGCAAAGTCATGCCGCATCTCCGACTCACATCTTCGACCTCAACCCACTCAGGGAAGTGTTAGCTTCAATTTCCATGCTCAGGGACTTCTTCTCTCTTGTTCTATCTCTTGTTCTTTGCGTCAACTTTTCTCAAATAATCACAGGATTCCTGCAAATCTGCCTAGCGCGCAGTGCGCGACAGGGGTGTCTTCTTCAGTTCGGGGTGAGGCCGTGCTGCACTGTAATCACTTCTCTTCGACCCCAACCTACAGAGGGGAGTATTAACTACGTTTTTCAATGCTCAGGGCTTTATTTCTTCGTTCCTTTTCTTAGTTCTTCATCCTACCTTTTCCCTGTTCATCACAGGTTTCACACTTAGTAATTTTCTGCTACATTTCTACATGCATGCACGATTTGCACTTTTGCATCCCAATTTCCTACAGTTGTGCTATGTGATTATTCAACCTTTTTGATCATACATCATCACAATACACATACCTATCTTTTGCACCCTTCCACAGAGGTTAACAACCTCCCCCCAGTGCGTTCTCACACAATTTCTCACCCTATTTTACACATCCGAGATTTGATACTACACTTCAGTTTTCTAATGGGTTTCCCTTGTTGTTTGACTTTGTTTTGCAGGAGAGCATGAGCATGACATGAGGCCCTCACCCTCTAGCCGGCTGGAATGTGAGGAGGTGCAACCCACACCGTTCGCCGCACCCCGTTTGTCAAGCGCGATCAAGTCTTAGTGGTCCCTTCTTTGGCCACATTTTCTTCCTCATTTTCCAAGGTACGCAACGTAATTGCATTCTCTTCCCACACTCTTTGGTGTTGTCAATCCTCGGTGGCGATCACGGTCAGTTCTTTTATCTCTTATCGCCCCTTTCCTTTATTCATACTTCATGCATATATGTTTATAGTTTGGGGGCGGGGTGGATAAAACATCTACAACTCTATTTGTTTGGTGATCACAGTGGGACACCTAGTGCTAATCACATTATTCATGTTTTCCTGTGAGTTTGGTGTGTGTATGTGCATATTTAGATAGCATTCTGTCCATTTTTTTGCCGTTCTGGGTGTTTTCGGGTCTGTCAAGAGGTAGCGGTCCTCTATGAGGCTGCCTTATACAGGTAGTGGCCATCATAAGGCTGCCACTATAGTAGCGGTCTTCCAGAAGACCTCTACTTGCAATAAACGGACATCCAGAAGACCTCTACTTGCTTTCTGGCAGGCTTGCGGATAGGCTCATGGGGCCTTGTTCTTTGACAGTTTCATTCACCTCCCGGGATCTGATCGCTTTGTTTTTAGTCCCATTGTGTAGTCTTTTATATTATCTTTATGTCCATATATCATTTGCATCCATTAGGTCACGTTTTGATAATTAAATTGTGTCTTCATTTTTGAGTTTTCTGCATAAAGTCTGCTAGCAGACCCGGGGTAGACTCACAGGTACATCTTTGGTTGATGATTTAGTTGGCTTCCTAAGGTCCGATTGTGTGTTTTTTGCTCCCATCTTATTCCCCTTTGTATTATCTTCATTTTCATATGTCATTTTCATCAATTATGTCATGTTTGGTTAAATTTCGTTCAGCGTAATGAACGGCAAGGACCTATACGTATAACGTTGAAGATTATATGGACTTTTAAGATAATCAGTAGATTTGAGGGACTAATTGATAATTCACTAAATTTATAGTCACTAACATGTAAAAAACCCTTATTTATATAATCACTATTCAAATTAATTTTTTATATTTCATCTCAATTAAAGTAGTTGACTTGACTTTCACATCAAGTTGGAATAGTTTGGGTCTCACTCAAAAAAAAAATAAAAAACTAAGAATAGTTAAATTTGATCAAAGGGGGTATACAAAATATACCTAAATTTAATCAGAAGAGAGCATTCAGACTTTAATTATAGTGCAGATGTCCCCATTTGATTATATGTATATTGTGTGTGTGTGTCATGACGTCCAGCTTGTCCGAAAGTCAGGTGGCCTACCAATAGTTTAGTAAACAACAATGCACAGGTGAAGGCTTGCCACACATTTCTTCCTTTGGCTCTATTCTATTATATATATATAAATAGAAAGTTTATAGAGATTACACACTTAGGATGATTACTTCTCAATTTAGACTATATAACAAAGGTAAGGTGTCGTGGCAACAGGGTTGCCAAGTTAACAGGTGTTAATGGAAGTAATATTGCCTAAATCAGGTGGAGCTCTGTTATGGCGGGGTGGCGTTCTGTTTTGAGTCACGCTCAAAATCACTCTTGTTACTAACAAGCAGCTCGAAACCACTTGGAGCTGCTCGGATTGCTTGGAACTACTCGGACTGCTCGGAACCACCTTGCATGAGCTATCCACAACGGTGCTAACATTCCTCAACCAGCACAACGGGATGTTGGTCACGTTGAGCTTGGACTTCAAATAGATGAATCATGTCACCGAGAGGGCCTTGGTGAACAAGTCTATGAGCTGGTCATGTGTGGATATGTACAGAACGTTGATGACACCAAAAGATACCCACTCCTGAATAAAGTGATAGTCAATCTCGACGTGCTTGGTATGAGCATGAAATATAGGGTTAATGATAAGCAGCACCAATATTATCACACTAATACTATGGTATGGAGGTTAGAGGAACTCTAATCTCCTTGAGAAGAGAGACAAGCCAAAGGACCTCGATAGTAGCATTGATGACCACCTTGTATTCTGCCTCCATGCTGGAATGAGCAATAATGGGCTACTTCTTGGCACTGTAGGAGATGAGATTATGCCCAAAGAAGATCACATATCTATTTGTGGAATAGTGATCTAGTGGATAGCCAACCCAATCCACATCACTATATGCATTCAGAGTGTGAGGTGAATCACGATAAAAGACCAAGCCATGATCCATAGTACCTTTCAAGTAGCACAAGATGTACTTGATCAAAGATCAATCACTTTCGATGAGTGTGCACATAAACTGACATGCTCGATTGATAGCTGTAACGACCCAGAGCTCAGGGTACCGATAATCCGATATTAGGTATCGGACTACCGCTACCAAGAACTGGGGACGCCACCCAGGAGGCTGATGAGGCCTCCGAAGGGTTAGTAGGATTGTTGAGGGATTGCATTAGAAATTGGAATTCGCAGGCGCGCATTGTTAAATTTTGGCAACGATTAATTAAAATAAGGCGGAAGTAATTTAAAATATCAGAGTGGTATAAATAGAGGTTGACCTTTATTGATTTTATCAATAAGATGTATAGAATTTACTTAAGTAGTTATACTAATTTATTACTTTATCTTTCTAGATGAACAATTATAAAATGAGGACTGAGACATATTTGACTCTCAATTGCAATACGCTGTGGGAAGAGTGAGTCCAGGTATACTAAATCTTTCTGCTTAAATTGAGTCAATATGTATTAATAGAGAATTGATCTTTATTTACATTTTACATTTATTTATTTATGGTTGGTGGAACAGTTGACTGGTGGATAATAGTGAACAATCGAGATGTGGGCAGTAATGCTTTGGCTTTCATTGCAATTAAGGTGCTCAGTCAAACAACATTAGCAAACCAATGTGAAAGAAATTGGAGCACTTCAACCTTATACACTCAAAGGTTCGCAATCGGCTAAAGGCTAAACGATTAGCAAATTGGTTTACTACCACTACAATATGAGATTGAGAATAAAAAACATAAAGTTGAGACAACAACTGTGGGACAAACGCATTGTAGATGATACAACTCCAGAAATTGATGTGGATGTTTTATTTGATGATGACAATCCCTTACAGTCTTGGGTTGAGATACGAGAGTAGGTTGATGAGCTCGTTTTTGATGTTGATGATAGAACATGGGTAGACAACATACTAGATGAAGATGAGCCATGAGATCCATAATTCTGAAGATCAACAAAGAGGGTCAGAGAGACTCATGCACACCAGAGAAGAGACTCAGCTTTGTTTGTTCATGGCACCGAGCAGCAACCTGAGTTTGAGCCAGCTAGACACTCAAAATCAAATAGCATGCTAGTCACTTCTAGAATGGTCAAGCCATCTCCATCCCTAAGAAGAAGTACATTAGTGCATTAGCTAACTGAGAAGACTAGTGCTGCTGCTCGAGAGGACCCGACAATTGAGCAATTGAAACAAATTTTTGTGAGGCACACGCCAAAGGGAAAAGGACTCATCTAATGAAACGATCATACCAAAAGAGAAAAAAACATCCCCAAAGGCTAGAAGGCGACTGCTTTCTTATGGTTCTGATGATGATGATGATCCCAGTGCAACTGCAGGTGTTACTACTAGCGGTGGCACATATGTACCTACTTCCTCCTTCCACTGACACAGATAGAGGATACAGTCATAGTGAAGGAGGATATGAATAACAGAGCCAATATGGGCATCCATCAGGTTATGGAGGTGGCCAACAGGAAGCATACATGTGTGGGTGGGGTCATCAACTAGAATTTCAATTCCATCCAGTTCCACCCAGTAGCTTCTCATCCTCAAGGTTCTGCTTCTTATGTTGATTTTAGATTTCAATCAAGCCAACAACCTTACACTCAAGGGGGATCCAAAGAGGGATGTAGGACTTAGTTACCTCATTGTTTGGTTATAATGAATATACAGAATACATGTAACCTTTTTATGGGTACCAACATCAGAAGCCAGATGATGAGGGAGAATGTTCTTCTAGTTATTATCCATATTTGTGCATCATTATTTAGGTAAGGATCATTTAATTTCTATAACATTTATTGTGTCTAATTAAGTTTATTATACTACTTGAATCTATTTCATGCTTAATATGTCCTCGAGAATATCACTTTAACATGTCCAATACTTCATGTTTATTGCTCATTTCAATCCAACTTTAGTTATCCTTCTTTGATCCACTCATTAGTTGTGAACTGCATGACGGCATCGTCAAATTCGCTAGGCTCGCATCTATTCCACTAACTGAGTGAAGCCCACAGTTGCTACGCCCTGGGGCGCCTCTTTTGTGCAAGGGGTCGGTCATCCTCCTTTTCCTTTTCTTTGTCTGTCATTCCAGGCAGGGGTCGCCCGTGCTAACTTGACCTTGTGGTTAGCTTGGAGTTTTTTGGATTATTCCTATCACTTGTCGGTAGAGGCGGGTGTCTTTTCACCTTAATGTCCACTTATTAGTTCGCTTCGCTGCATCTTCACTTCATCCCATCTTTGCCAACACTTTGTGTCATCTCTGCCATACCTCCGTTTCACCTCCACTGGCTCCCCTGCAAAGTGTACATTAAGGAGGGGCATCTGTAGACACCTGTTTTCAACCTACAAGCTGAGCCTTTTTCTTGTTCTCCTAGGTTGATGCCATAATTGATCCTCAATTGGTTGACTTTTTGGGTCTTTTGTGGGACATTTTTGTCTATTTTCTACCCTTGAATTCAACTTCTGTACCTTGGATATTGTCTTGAGGCCCTAGCCAGTTCACCTCTAACGCAGCGCATTTGGTACCGCGTTAATGATTATCGTGGTCCTTATGTTGGGCGCATTCTTAAGAAACTTATGACTATTTGACCAACTGACTTTGACCAGTCAATATCTATCGCGGTTTATCATGGAAGTGCGTTAACAAGAACACGGTGCTTACCATGACCGGAGGCTCAGTTGGAAACCTTGTCCCACTGAAACTTGTCCTTTCCAATTTTTGATCCTTATTCTAGGAAGGTTTCGGAGCTCGAATCGATCAAGGAAGGTTCCTAATCCTTCTAGAAGTCTTTCCCCCTCATTAATTGGCAGGGTTGCCTTGTTTTGGGCCTCTAATCCTCGGATCTCTTGGATTTTGATCTAGGGTTTCTATCTTCACCTTCATCTATAAATTCCACCCTTGGTCGTCTATTTTGGGGGATGCAATGCTGGAGAGCCAACCATAGGAGAGAGGGCGAGGCTATGCTTCTTTGAGAATCTTTGATCCCTCGTCCTCCTGTCATCTAAGGGAGTATTTAGGGCATTTCTCTTGTTCTTCCAGGTTCTTCGTTTCCCCCCTTTTTTATGTCTTCTTAATTCGTGTTGATTCTCACATAGCATCGCATAATTCTTTCAAAAATAACTCTTTCTCTCAAATACATGCATACATACACACACCAAACCTATTTTTGCCCTTCCATAGGGGTTTAAAACCACCCAAACCCCCAGGTGATCTAACCTTCTTTTTACATGCTTTTATTAAAAATAAGGATAGATCCTACACTTAATCATGTTCTAATGGGCTTTCTCTTGGGATTTTCGTTATTTTACAGGCACAAGAAGAAGAAGATGTGAGGCCCTTGCACCTCGACCGGCCTTGGAGCAAGGAAGGAACTAACCCACATATCCCGCTGTTTCTCTGATAACATGGCATACACTCTTACCGCGTTCTTGGCAACGCGCCCATATCCACCGCCGTGTTCATCACCAGGCCCTCTTTCGGTCTCCTTTTAATTTCTGAGGTAAGTAACGTGCCCCTGTTCTTAGTCTTACATTACTTCCGACCAAAAGAGACATTGCTAGTCGCAGTGGGAGACTATTGAGGGTGGGGCGGGGGAGCCGGAGTGGGCTACCGGGGTGGGGGGCGCCGGTGTGGGGGAGAAATTGTCGTCTGGGTGGGAGGGCGTCTGAATGAGAGAAGAAACATCTGTCGGGTGGCGTGAGAGATGACCAAGTCGGCCTGAGTCACATGCGACTCGAGCGTACTATCCCAGATTAGAGCGATCTCGATTCAATACTGGTCACCGAGTTGGCAAATCTTACTCCCAATGAAATATGTTTCCTTTGGTGTGATTATACAATAAACCGAGTCTGTATTCCAGTCCCGACTTCAGACCCAGGTCACTTTCTCTGCCCATTTCAATTTATAATAATGACTGTGCATCAGTTTAATTTGACAACGTTAGGAACTAGCCGTATCGAAGTGATGGCAATTGAAATGACTCTGGATTGGATTTAAAAATTGAGGTGAATACAAGTTAACTTGAAATGGGGGGATCAATTATTTTAGGAAACTGGGGCTTCATCGTCCCTACACCTCTCCCTCCCGTGGGAAACCCACCACATGGACGAACATTTAGATCTTGAGATTTTCTTTTCCCTACTTGCAACCATCCGACGAGATGTGATGATAACTGAAGAGATGAGATCTCGTACTAAATCATAGATCGTCGGATCCGATATAAAGCGTCTCCCGGATCAATTGTTCAAAGTCACCTCAAGGAAGATTGCTGCAAAAGGAGAGAAGCAATCAGGAGGCCTGAGATTGTGATCATAGGAAAAATCCTCCGATATATAATTCAGTAAGGGGTAAGAGCAAGGTGCAAAGGGAGGCAAAGAAGGTGAAGGGTACGAGACTGCTCTTCACCCGTTGAGGGGGTTAGGATTGGAGCTTACCTATCATTGAGATTAAATAGTTACAGACTCCGTCTCTGAAGTAGTGAAAATCTTGAGGGACCATTGGGCGGAGACATTACCTCCAACGTGTGAACTCTTATCATTATAGGACTCTTGTTATCCCCTTATCCCCTATGGACTTTCCACTATCAGACACTGGCGTGAAAGTCGCTTCCAGTTATGAGGGGTAAATGTCCGGTCACTGGGAATCCGCTCTGGACGGCAAGAAAGGCGGGGGATCCTGGTGATGGGCTAATCTATCAGTGGATAAGGGATATTTCCCTCCTAAGTCTGAGCTTATAGCATACCGTTCCAGTCCCAGGTGTCCCTGAGGGAGTGACTTAAGGGCCTTCTACTTGCTCAGTCGATAATGCGTCGGAGTTCCTCCCGAGCGTAGGGGAGGCCTTCGCATGGGCGATCGCGCCAAGACTAGATGGCTCCCTCTTTTGGGCCTGTGACCTTCGGTCCTATAATAAATGAGCCTTTGATGTGAAGCTGGGCTGTCACATACTGGGCTGTACAGGTCTTTATGGGCCTTTGGGCCGTAAAACAATAGGTCATAAATTTTCCCCTCGCCACTTGCCCCCTACTCCCGAGTTTGGATTCGGCTTGGTGAGTAGAGATCGTGTTGGGTTTTTTGGCAATGGTGGGAATCAACTACCATGAACTGTTCCTGGCACGACCGTAAGGTCCATAAATGTGGTTGTTATAACACGTGGGGTGTGGCGACCCGGGATCCGAGTACCGGAGCATCAATAAGGGCGTGACTTGCATAATAGATCACCACGGGATTTTTATCAATCCTTTGTCCTAAGACAGCTCCTATGGCATAGTCAGAGGTATCATACATGATTTCAAAGGGCAGTAACCAATCTGGAGATTGCAAAATCGGGGCTTGAGTAAGGACTGTTTTCAAAGAATGAAAAGTCTCTAGACAGGAATCATCTAATTGAAAAGGAGTATCTTTTGCCAACAACTGAGTGACAGGCCAAGCAATGGCAAAGAAGCTATTGATGAATCATTTGTAAAAACCAGCATGGCCAAGAAAAGATTAATTTTTTTTGAAAAAAGTAGGAGGAGGAAGATTGGAGATTAAATCCACTTTAGCATTGTCTACCTTTATTCCCCTTTCTGAAACAATATGGCCTAACACTACTCCTTCTCTTACCATAAAGTGACTTTTCTCCTAGCTAAGCACTGGATTCGACTCTATGCATCTTTTTAGCACCTTCTCTAAATTCTTCAAATAAAAATCAAATGATTCACCCGACATAGAAAAATAATCTATAAAGATCTCTAAAAATTCACTCAAAATTTCTGAAAATATTGCCATCATACACCTCTAAAAAGTAGCAGGGACATTACAAAGTCTGAATGGCATTCTTCTAAAAGCAAACGTACCATAAGGACACATGAAGGTGGTTTTCTCCTAATCATCCAGGTAAATGACAACTTGATTGTATCCAGAATAACCATTTGAAAGGTAAAAATACTTTTGTCCAACCAGTCTCTCCAAAATTTTATCTACAAAGGGGAGAGAAAAATGATCTTTCTTTGTCATCGAATTCAGTTTTCTATAATCAATACAGACTCTCCACCCCGTTTATAGTCTTGTGGGCACTTCTCCTCCTCGATCACTCTTTATGACAGTCAGCCCTGACTTTTTTGGAACCACTTGCGTTGGGCTGACCCACTTACTATCAGAAATGGGATATATAATCCCAGCATCTAACCACTTCTTTCTTAACCACTGCTTTCATGTTAGGGTTTTTACGTTGCATCTCCCCGCTCGGTTTAGTATTATCTTCCCAATATATATAGTGCATGCACACATCCAGACTAATTCCCTTTAAGTCCACCGCTGACCAACCTATAGCCCCATTATGCTCCTTAAGAACATCTAAGAGTTTGGATTCTTAGTCGGATGTCAAATTAGAGGCAATGATGATGGGAAGAGTGTGATCAGGGCCCAGAAAAGCATGCTTGAGGGAGTCCGGGAGAGGTTTGAGTTCAAGAACAAGGGGATGTTCTAGAGATGGAAGAATAGGTTTGGATTGCAATGCAGGAAGTGGCTCTACCCTAGACTAGGGTGCAAAAGAGAGAGGGAAATCCTGAAGCATGCTACCCTCCTCTAGGGTGTCCTTAATATCATCCAGATTTTCATCAATCAAATCCTCAAAGATATTAATGACATTACATTCTTGCTCTTGGTCTGGGTATTCAGATGCTTTAAAAATAATTAGCGAAACTTTTTCACCTCGAAACGAGATATCCATCATTCCAGTGGCACAATTAATATTGGCCTTTACTGTAGCTAAACATAGACATCCCAAAATAATTGGTGTGTGCTTGAGTTCCTGAGACGAGGCCATGTCCAAGATCAAGAAATCTCCACGCGTCTTCACGCGAACGGACCGTTCTCCACCGTCGGCAGCAAACTTCAAAATTAGGCAAAGCATCTACGGGGCACGCCAAACGCTTTAGGGGCAGTTAAACCGGCACGCAAAAGCTCACGCTGGATTAAGCCTCTCTCTCCTTCCCATCTATAAAAAGCCTTTGTCTCGTACAAGAAACCCTAAGAGAAGAGAAAGACGGAGACGATTGGGAAAAAAAGAAAGAGAGAAGGTAGCTAGAGAAAAAAAAGCGGTTCTAGAGAAGACAGAGGGTGGGGAAGGAAACTTCGGGAAGACTTCTGACGATAGAGACAAGAGGGAAAGGAGAGCGCCAGGGTCAAAGGTGGGTCTCTATTCGTCAATGCCCAATCCGGGCTACAGTTCCCTTCCCCTATTGTTATTTCTCCCCATGAATCTCATGTAATTTTTTTGGTTCACCAGTTTTATAGCATGTATCATTTCTTCTGAAGTGTAATAAAAGAACAGGAGTTTATCCTAAGTGTTGATCGCCATTTTTTGCATCTTCTCCTTCTCTTTCTGTGTTTCTACTACGGCCAGAGCTTTCTCTGGACCGAACAAGTTACCCTATGGGGGGACCGTGCCACCTGAATGGTTTCTCACCATAATCGGAGCCCTACTGGTTGTTGCGAGTTCATCGGTTCTCAGACATGACTCCTGAGCATCTCAAGGAAAAGGGTATATAAATCTATTTCCGTATCCGATCTCTACTTTTCATGATTATGTCCGATCTACTGACAGCAAGGATCTTCATTTTCATCTTAATCTCCCTTCCCTGCAGTCACTAAATTGCCCCAGACACATGTCTGATTTCATGGTTTGATGCCCCATCTATGGCGAGAGACTCATGCATGTGTCTTGGATGTTGCCTCTGAATGCATACAAGGGATAAATAAATTCGTTTGGGGATTATTTCTTCATTTTTCTGGTACTCTATTTTCCATTTCTATTTGCAAATCCTCTGTTTCATCCTAATCTAGCGCGGCACCCCCCACACCAATTTAACCCACGCCGCTTTAACCTCCTTCATGAAGGCGCGGCATATTAACCCCTCCTCCAAATAGCGCGCCAGTTTAGTCACCGGTAGATTACACCCATGTGCATTAATTCTTCACGCCATATGCATGCCATTAGACTATCAAACCCCATACGTATAGGAATAAGCACACGCCAGTGTGTAGCTTAAATAAGTATGCATAAATAAGACCCATCTCAACAGTCATGTATATATGGGGGGGCACCTGATTTAATTTACCTATCAACCCTTTTGGTAACATGTATTTACCAGCATAGACATACATATCCCATGGGTATATAAATCATCATAAGCATTCATGCCATGCACTCATTTCACTACCATCCTCTAATCCGGTGTGAGAATGGGCTAATTTGGCATGGCACCCCCCCACGCCTGTTTAACCTACGCCAGCCGTTTTAAGGCATCATTTTCTCGCACCGTTTTAATAGTTTTCTCACATCATTTTAAAGTGACTTTCCACGCCGTTTTAGGTGACCACACTCCGAGTTAACATTAACCGCCTTAATGGTGAATAGTCTCTTAATTTGGATAACCCATGGACACATGGAAATCTCTCGTAGGCTAGTCCTCGGGGCCCACGTCTACAAGGAGGATATGTTGAAAAGAAGAATCCTCTCCTTAAAATATATTTAAAGAACAAAAAGGGGTATCTATACTCTGTCCTTGCCTGGACTTCTCATAAAAAAGTGCTCGTCAAGTAAAATCAAGAAGAAGACTCTGCATAGCTACAAGCACAAAAACAACAAGTTGCTCTCATTCTCAAGTGTGTCTAACGTTCTTCTATCTAAGTCTAAAGGAAACTAGGATGTGCCTAAAGTCTCTCAAGTTGTATCTAATGGAGAAACAATGCAAGAGAGCTATAAATTGAAGTTGTAAGCAAAATGAAAAGTACTACTGCGACAGCCACTATTGCTACTGGTGCAAATTCACTTAGCCAAGCAGCCAAGCAAGGTCGAGCAAGTGCATTCACGATCATATCATTTCAACAAGTTTACATTGCAAGGTTGAGAGAAGTTGAAAGTCAATCCAAGCCTCAACCATCATCACAGCTGAAGTGCTCGACGTGCAAAAAGAGGAGCCAGACAGGATCTTCATTCTAATCTTTTCTTATCTCTTCTTTAATCCTTGCTTTCTGTTCAAGACTGTTGTACCTCCTTCTGATTTTTTCGGTTTGAACATTACTGGACTTAGTGTACACAACTCTGCCTTTCAAGAGACTATATTTGTGTAAACCCACTCATCAAGTGGTGTACTTCTCCTTGAGGGGAGAAGTCCTTACTTGCGAGCACAAATGTCTATAGGAGGCTTGATATCCTGGGTTTGGTTGTGCCATTAAAGCAGCTAGAATCCTTGTGAGAGGATGCCTGGGATGTGGTTGAACACCAGCAGAAACAGCTAGGTTTAGCAAGCCTACAAATTGGCTGAGTTTAGTCAAGCTCGAAAATTAGCTCGGTGTGGCTAACCCTTAAGTTGGGATCCTAGTGAGAGGATGCCCGTGGTGAGCTCAATACCTGAACAAAAATAGTCTTGTACTATTCCATGCTGGGGTGATAGTGAAAATCTCAGTTGTTGCTGGGTACTAGATGTAGGGCTGATAGAGATCAATCCTAAACTAATATAAATCTCGATGTTCATTTGTGAGATTGCTTTCGTGTTTGCACTCTGCTTAATGTGTTCTTCATTCACTCTGAACTCATTTTAACACTCTATTTCTATCACACACTATTTGACAACACCGACTACTATAACATACTTCCACTTATATTAGTGTTGTTGATCCTTCAGTGTTCTCACATGTTACTCACAACACTCCTTTATAACTCACATTCTATTTGGGAGCTTACATTGATCAAACATTGCTAAGCTTCAAGCTAATTATAATGTGATTAATTTTTAATAAACCCATTCACCCCCCTCTAGGTTTGTTTAACCATTTACTAGGCAACAGCATGGAGTAGAGGAGTTGTATTATTGACTAGTACAGTGATGACTTGAGATTCCAGGATGACAATCCTAGACCTAGAAGCCATAGCTCTCCATCTATTTACAAATTGAATGAAGTCATCATCGGGCTTCATCTTTTCCATCATAAAGTCTGTGAGAGTGGGAGCTACACTAGCCATATGACTAAATCAATAAAACATTTGGACACAATATCAAAGTTGATAAGATCAATGGTCGGAAGGGAAAAGAACCACCTGAGGGCCTCTCCTTCAAGGGATTTTTTGTAAAGATTGAGTGATGATCAAATATGCATTTGATTATGCATCTGCTCATTGCTCTATGCATTAATCAGGATCGTTTGCTGTGCATTGATTTTTGTGCATTAATATTGTCATCATAATCATTTGAATGATATATGCCTTTTCAGATAGATGCATTTTCATGCTGCATAGAACTCCATCAGATTGCATGCACAATCATTTAATCAAACAAGTTGCATGCATTGCAAGTCAGTGCACATGCACACTTGCCCTTGTGCGCTACTGAGGTCGGTGCCAACTGAACTCAGGTCTATGCTAGTTATTCTTTGTGCATACTAAGGTCAGTGCATGTTGCATGTAAGGTCGGTGCTAGCAGCATTCCATGCACAACTAAGGTCGGTGCATGTCTTTGTCTAAGGCATATACACGGTCGATGCATGTTACTGTGGTGCATATGAAAGTCGATGCTAGGTAGACCTTGTACATACTAAGGTCGATGTTAGTGTGTATATATACCAACTAAGGTCGACGCTAGTTAGCCAAGGGCAGCAACTAAGGTCGATGTTAGTGTGTATGTATACCAACTAAGGTTGACGCTAGTTAGTCAAGGGCAGTAACTAAGGTCGATGTTACTTTGCCCGTCAGCAAAGTAACATCGATGCTAGTTTTGGCCTTCATGCATTATAAGGTCGATGCTACTTTGATCATGCATATATAATAGGTCGATGCATATTTTAGCCTAATGCATATTTAAGGTCTTGCTAGCATGCAGGCAAAGAAGAGACAACGTCGATGCACTTTTTGGAGATGATGAACAGAGGTAGATGACACTTGTGTAAACTGAGTAGTGCTTCATTAATGTATTGTAATGTATTCATATGGCAAGTTTGCAATGTATAAGTAGTGTTTTAAAGTAACTATGCATGCCCGGTATCCTATTTGTAAGTTTGTTGTGCATCAACTCCAGTGTGTTTCAGTATGTTTATTGCCCCCATTCACCTATGTGAACAGCAGGGGCAATTGATGGTGGTGGAGAGCACAGTCGAGCAACCCCACCTCACTTATATATGTTGTCTTCATATGGATTTTATGGATGATGGCGATATCATGTCATGATCCACCTACACCTCTCCTGCGTCACCTCGAAGCAGGAAGATGGAGTCCTCCCAAGGTGTGTTCCTTCTCATCCTCGATTCATACCCTACATTCGCCCACACTGTCGAAGCTGAGGCTGGGCATCCTCACATCTACCTGTCGACCCGTCGTGTCTTCCATCGTTCTCCTCCCGAGCTTCCGGACGATTAATCCCCCTTTTCCTGGCAAAGATCTGTAGCCCTAGCTGATGGGCCGTCCTCCCGCATCCTTCCGGACAGTCAAGCCATCCTTTTACTGCGGCAGGTCCTAAACCCTAGCTTCACCCCCCTCGTGAGTGAACAGCGCTGGTGTTCGGATAATAAAGAGGCTTGCTGTGGGATTGATCCAACCCCCCCCCATCGCTGCTCTCGCAGACGGTGTCCCTCCATTTGACTTGCATTCATAGGTATGCCTCTTCACCGTTAGAACCAATGCTCTACCATTTTCTTATTTTGAGATTTTGTTATTATTAGATTTGCATCTCTTTTTTAGATTCCTTTGATCTTCCCAAAGATTTAAACCTACTCCAGTGCTAAGAGGAAATACTAATTAAGCAAGATAAACCAGCAAAGAGAGGGGGGCAGGAGCTCACCTGATCAGCGTGAATACGTCGATCCCGGCTGGAGACGATGATGAGCGGGGAGGTGTGGGCATGCACCCACACGCCGCGCCGATGAAGCTTCAACCTGAAACTTCACGTTACATGCACTACGCCCCTTGCAAGGGGGTTGGACTAGGGGTGGGGAATTGGATTACAATCAAAGTTTACCTCCACGTATGGAGGGGCGCTCAGCCGACCAGGCGGAGAAGGGAAAAGTTGAAATAGAAATCAAACGGATAGAAGATGCTGGTTCAGCCCGCTCTCTAGAATAGGGGACAGACAGTCGAAGTTGATGCTGCTATGGCAACTCCTGAATTTTGTTGTCAATGATACCTCATGGTAAAATCTTCGGGGTTGGATCAGGATGAAGTTTGATTTTTGTGGAATTTCTTGGTCGGCAGTGCTGGTCGGGGAAGGGTCATCAATAGGGTCCCTGAGTTCTGGTTTTGACTGTTATAGTACCAAAGTAGCTGGAAGATGAGGCCGCCACGATCACTCCCGACCTCTGAATCAAGTGTGGCTGGAGTCACTGGAATTGATGTCGAGTCCTCTTCCAAACGAGACTCACAGGGACATCGGGGGATTTCGGAGCAGATTGGGAGAGCCCGAATAGTTGACACGGGTTGTTCAAGTCTCGAAGGGGACAGAACTGCGCACCCTGGGGAGAAAATTAGGAACTCACCTATCCGGGGTCCAATCGGGAAGTTGCTTCTTGGTACTGGAAGCCAACTCATCGTATAAGGTCTCGGTCAATCCCCGGCTCCAGATAATCAAGAGAATGGTTGTGGGGGCCTCTAAAAATAGCTTTACGTTGACTGTCAGGAAGCTGATGCGTAGTCTGGCGGTGACGGCTCTCCCGGGCAGCCGTGAGCTCAAAATGGGACGAGATGACACCGTTGCATAGAACACTCGGAGACGCTTCCAACGGTACCTCTTGTGTGTCCAGGAACTTCGGGATGAAGTCATGGCAGGCTCTTCAACCAACAACTTCTCTGCTTCCTGTAAACTAAGAACTGCAGGTTGAAGAGGGGATGTGGGGAATGAGGTAAATGGGAAGGGAAAGGGGGTGGATGGGCATGGAGGAAACCCCTGGCTGTTAGGGGGTTTGGGAGGGGGCAAACCAAGGTGAGGGAGGAGGAGAATAGGGGCTGGAAGGTGGTCTAGCAAGTGGTGAGAAAGAGAGCTATGAATTTGGTGTTGGGAGGGAGAGGGAGAGGGAGTGGTGGTTTCCCTAGTTGCGGTGGTGAAAGGGAGGGAAAAGATAATCAAAATCTTCCCTTGGGGGCTGGGGGATTGTGTGGGGAAGAGAGAAGATTGTGTTAGGGAGAGGGAGATTGTGTTGGGAAGGCCAAGATCCTCCTGGGGAGGGAAGAGATTTGGTGGGAGTTAGTAGAGGGGTAATAAATGCACCTAGGGAAGGGAAGAGGTGGGTGAGGTGGTAGCTTAGGCGACTAGGCTAGGGCTGATGTGGAGGGTGAGGTGGCAGCTTAGGTGACTAGGCTAGGGCTAATGTGGAGGGTGAGGTGGAGGAGAGAGGAGAAAATTTTAAATTGGTGGAGAGGAGAGAGAAAGGCCGCAGAGGGCCATTAAAGGCTAGGAGATAGCAGATTTCTTTGGGGCACATCCGGTGCCTGAGGATTCCCCTCTAATCACAGAGCTCTTGAAAGATGAAACACCGGGGGTGAATCAAGACCGTCAGGCCGTGTGGCAGCTACATTTTGACAGGGCATCCAGAATCGAAACATCCCAACAGGGGCATTCGAGGGTAAGAGCCAGAGCGGGCATTGTCCTCAAATCCCTGAAAGGGGAAGTGTTACATACATCATGCTCGATCAACAACCCATGCGAAAATAATGAGGTAGAATATGAAGCCTTGATCATCGGCCTTCAGATTGCCCTCCATATGGAGATTCAGATGCTACAGGTGTTCGGCAATTTAATGCTGATCGTTAGAAAGATACAAGGACAATTTGATGTTTGAAAGTCAGAACTGCTTCCTTATTACACCAAGGCGAAAGAACTCATGGCATGATTTTACTTCATCGAGATCAGCCATGTTGGCCGAAGTGAAAATGCACAGGCAGATGCACTGGCAAAATTGGCAAGCTCACTGGCAGTCCTGCCAGATCAGTCTCACAACATAACAGTGATAAACAGGTGTCAGGTTCCCAGCATGATAGGGGAGCCAGGCGAAGAAGAATGTAAAGTTGCAATAGTAGAAGCGGTCAGCATGCCTGACTGGAGAGAATCTCTAATGCAATACTTCATACATAAATAATTGCTCAGACAGAGGGAAGAAAAGATTAGATTAATCCAAACCAAAGATTCCTATGAACTCAGAAACAAAACTTTGTTTCGGATTGTGGCAGATGCCAAGAAGAAGGTGCTTCTCCAATGCTTGTTAACGGAGGAACCTTGGACGGTCATGAAGGAGGTTCATGCCGGAACAGTTGGGGCCCATCAAGCTGACCTGGAGATGAAGACTGAAATCAAAAAGTTGGGTTACTACTGGCCTACTACGTTCGATGATTGCTACAAGTATGCTAAGTGGTTTCATAAATGTCAGGAACATGTGACGGTCCCAAGAAGGCCCCCGATACAACTGCATCCAACGACACCCAGCTGGCCTTTCGCTCAATGGGACACCGATGTTATGGGCCCATTGCTGATGTTGTCATCAGGGTGCAAATATATCTTAGCCGCGACAGACTACTTCTCACGTTGGGCAGAAGTTGTGGCCTTGAGAGAATTGATCGGGGAGGTTGTGGTTAGATTTGTCCATTGAAACATCATATTCTAGTTTGGTCTGCCCGATCGAATTATCTCTGACAATGGAAGCCACTTTCGAAACCAAAAGTTCTACATGATTGGCCGAAAAAATTAAGATTGATTGGAGAACCTCCACCTCATACAACCCACAAGCAAACGGGTTAGTGGAAGCCTTCAATAAAACATTATGCACACTTCTTGCTAAGACAGTCAGCTCTAGGAAGAGGGATTGCTAAGACAGAATGTATGAAATATTATGGGCATATCACACCTTGCACAAAACCCCAACAGGTTGCTCCCCATTCTCACTGGTGAATGGCTCGGAAGCGACTGTCCCGATAGAACTAGAGATCCCTTCATTGCAGGGCGCGATCCAGCATGGACTGGTCATAGATAACAAGATAGATGTAGAAAGAAGATTGGAGGAACTCTCCAATTTGGAGGGTCAACGGCTCAAAGCCTAGCAAAATATACAGGTCTGCCAGGCCCGTATGGCCCACGCCTTCGACAAACTCGTCAAAGAGCGAGAATTCAAGAAAGGGGACCTGGTCATGGTCAAGTGAAAAGAAGTCATGGCGGCCAATCCTACAGGCAAGCTGAATGAAAACTGGACAGGGCCTTATGTGGTCCAGAAGGTTTATGAAGGTGGCACCTACATCGTAGTCAACCACCGAGGGGAAGTTCAATTTTCGCCCCTTAATAGGAAACACTTGAAGCTATACCATGCGCCACTTCCCCAGCTCGGTGAACCACTAAAGCCAATACCCCAGCAACAGTAGGACACTATCTTTTAGATCTTCCAATAAGAATTCCCGAACCACTCATCGCAGCAACCTCGCCGAAGGCCCAACACAGACCTTCCATCTAAGTCGGTGAAAACTGAATTCCTTGGGTTAATGTAATCCCAGCATAGACGAATCCACTCATCGCGGGAACCTCGACGAAGGCCCGACACAGACCGTCCGTCTAAGTCGGAGAAAACTAAATTTCTTTATGTTAATGCAATCCCAGCATTGACGAATCCACTCATTGCAGCAACCTTATCGAAGGCCCGACACAAACCTTCTGTCTAAGTCAGAGAAAACTGAATCTCTTGCTTCGATGCAATCCTAGCATCGATGAACCACCCAAACTCGGTGCCTAAGGCCTTTCCCAGGTCTCAACCGAGTGATCTGACCTAGACCTTTCGTCTAAGTCAGAGTAACCTGAATTTCTTGCGTCGGTGCAATCCCAACATTGAGGAACCACCTTAACTTGGTACCTAAGGCCTTTCCCTGGTCTCAACCGAGCAATCCGGCCGAGACCTTTTGTCTAAGTTAGAGAAACCTGAATTTCTTGTATCAGTACAATCCCAGCATTGATGAACTACCTTAACTCAGTGCCTAAGACCTTTCTGGGGTCTTAACCGAGCGATCTGACCTAAACCTTTCATCTAAGTCAGAGAAACCTGAATTTCTTGTGTCAGTGCAATCCCAGCATCGATGAACCAACTTAACTCGGCACTTAAGACCCTTTTAGGTCTCAGCCGAAATGCTCTGATTTCGGCCCTTCGTCTAGGTCGGAGGAAAATTGAAATCCTTGCGTCGATGCAAACCCAGAATCAACGAATCACTTACACGGCATCATCACCTAAGGCCCTAATTTGGACCTTTCGTCTGGGTCAGAAGAAAGCCGAACTCCTTGCGTCATCATGAAACTAACCCGGTCCGATTGGTGCCTGACTCTCTGAAAGGACCGATCCGCTTGTCCCACCTGGGAGAGATGTCACCTGTGGATCCTGCTCCCTCGTCTCTCACTCATAGCACCCGCGGGTGGGGGGCATTTGTTGGCAAAAAAAAGAAGAAAAAAAAGAAAAAAATGATGAATGACGAACGAATGAAACAAAAAGGAATGATGAATAAAAAAAGAAAAGAAAGAGGAAAAAATGAATGATAAAGAGGAAAGGGGCAACCCATTTGCCAAACGGGGAAAGTTATGTGGGAAGGCCCAAAACATGAGAGAAACCCGATTAAAATAAAGGAGAATTGGAAGAGGGCACATATGCAAAATTAATGGAAATTGGGCGGCACTGTTCACCATGTGTCTTTGTCTCTCCCTTCGTGTTCTCTCCTCCCACGCCTTTTCTTCCCCTCATGAAGAGCCCTCCGCGCTTTGCCACTACTACGACCGATAGGGTTGGACGTTGGCCAGTAGACCACCGCAATACCCCACAGGCTTTCACATCGGCTCGAATAGACATCCTTGCCCTCCTGTACTGAGCATTCAATGCGCGCAGGACTCCTCTTGAGGAAGCAATGGCACGCAGCCCATTCCGAAAAGGTGCTCGTCCACCAACAACGAAGGGAGAACCACGGCCACCCACACGAATGGAAATCCCCTCTACCGGAGAAGCAACGGCCGCAGTAGCTGTAGGAATAGCACCAGCAGCCATAGGCGGCAGCAGCGGAGGGAGAAAAAAAGGAAAAGGCGTCTGGGAGTTTCTTCTCCAAACTGAGATCTAGATCCCCTATAAGAAGCCCCTTGCGGTGAAGTACATACTCTCTAGCTCTCCGGTTGGTGAAAAGGATAGAATAAAAGCCCCCTTTTTATTTTCTTTCCATCTCCTCCAGCCTTGAGTGGTGGGAGTCTAGGGAAGGAAGAAGATACTGAGAAGTACTATAAGAGGGTGGGCCTTTTCCCCATCCCTTGTATTTCCTTTTATTCTTTTTCTTCTCCCCCTTTCGTTCTACAAATTATGATACATGTTATCTCTATTGATGTAATTTTCATTCAAATATAATGAGATGAAGGAGTTTTGCTCCCTGGGTCCCTCTCACAGACATGGTGTTCACTCTTCCCCTGTGCGCGCACATATATATATATCATATGAATTGAATATATCTAGAAAGGTATCGGTATATCGATTCTTATCGGTATATCGATATCCGGATCTCCAGGTCGTTACACCGCCTCTGTTCGGAGGCGGTCCTCCTGAGACCGCCTTCGGTCTGGTAGTGGTCTCCTTGAGACCGCCACCATGTGGTAGTGGCGATGGGGTGACCACCACCTGCTCTGCGTGTTCCTTATGGGTCATTTTGGTTTCTGAGTGAGTTGTTATCGAGCCATTTCACACCCAATGGTCCCGTAGATGTCCCGGACACCCCGTGGGTTTCGTGTTCATATTTTTGGGTGTCTGAAGATGTCGAGTTATCTCGATTAGTGTGCCCGTGAGTTTTGGTGGTTCGAGTGACCTCATGTGTTTTGGGCTTTCGTGTTTTCGCTAGATCGAGTTGCCGTGTGTCGGTACACGTATGGAGGGTCATTCCTTCACGGTGTAGGCTTCTTCGAGAAGTGTCTTTCATATGGGTCAAGCGGATGGCCCTTGGACTATGAGTCCAGTCACCCAGCCTGGGGCTGGAGGTTTCTCGAATTCCCTTTATAGGGGAATGGTCGTGGCGCATGTGACCCGTCGCATAAATTATCGTACTGTGGTTTCTGACCCTAGGACTAGGGCAGATTGATGACATGAAGCCGTTCTGTACGATGGTCTTGACCCGAGTCTTGTGACTCAAGGACCGTTGAGTTATTAGGTCTAGATGACTATTCGGAGTTGGTGGTCATGAGCCACCTGGTACTCCGTGTTAATCACGATGGGTGCGTGCGTGGCTTTCAAAGTTCACGTTGCTGACCCGCCACTAGTCGTAACTTTCCTGCACACGTGTGTGCGGACCTACTTGGGAGTAGTGGAGAGCGTGACCCAGAGAGATAGTTTTTAGGCTGGTTACCGTAGGGCCCCTTGTCTGTGCAGCCTGTGTCCGGCCTGGGGGGAAAATCAGCTAGAGGGCCTGACCTAGGGTGCATGGTCTGTGTGTGCACATGTGGTTGGGAGCTTCGGACCCGTGCTGACGAGCGCGACCCCAATTAATCCTTGTTCTGTGGTTACTATTACGGTGTCTTAGTTTCCGCCAGGGGCGAGTAGGGAGACACTAGAGGAGTGGTCTAAGTCGTCAGGGGACACTTTCGGCCTTGCTTCTAGTGGGCAGATACTCCCATCATGTGACGTGAGACGCTCGTGACTCGAGTTTTTGTTTCTCTCTATGAGACATGATTTTATGTGCAATTTTTGCGTGTTTTCTCGATGTAGTGGTCTAGGATTTTCGGTAAGCATTACCAAGGGTTCTCCCTAGTTAGTGTAGGGTTCACGACGACGAGGTCTTGATTGTGTTCTCGGACCGCATGGTCACGGAGTGGGCCTTCATCTGTGAGGACAGGCCTCCAAGATAGAGGTGTCATGATGGTTCCCCTGGTGGCATAACTAGGGTGGTTCATAGTTTCGTGGTCCCCCTGACTGAGGGTTCAGGGCGTTGGTTTTCATTCCAGTAGTAGTAGTGTAGAGCCATGGTTTCATCGGCCACAGTGCTTAGAGATTCATGTACGGTTGTTCCCTCCATTGTTGTCATGGTTATTATTGCCATTCCTACTCCTGCTATTGTTGTGACTTCCCGTTACCGCCGTTGTTTTACGGGTGGGGTTCCGCGGGACCCCTACTGATATCTACAGAAATGTGTGTACTCTTTTGAAATGGCTAAAATCTGATTGAAATACTTAGAATTGAAATTATGCTTAAGATTATCATTTGCTTTTTGACTAATACTTTTTTATTTTGACAACCCATATTTTTGTTCAAACACCAAGGTCATATGAAGGCTGACCTCACGTGGGACTTAAGTGAGTCTGATGAGTGGCACGTGATCCAAGGTAGGAAGATGCTCTGAAGTCCTACCACATGGCTAGTCGTACATTCTGCTCGTGACACGTGGACTCTTGAAATGCGCAGGAACGCACTCTCCACATGTCCAAATCAACTCTATAAAAGGCATCTTGCGCTCGAACTCAAAGAATAACAGAAACAGCAATGAGAATCGGAAGAGAAGAAGAAGATCAGAGAGCATATTAGCAGAAGAGGAGAAAAGAGAGCAAGAGAGTGAGAAGGATCTGAAGAAGTGATGGAGCCAGGTGTTGAGAGTTAGAAGAAGAAAAATAGAGCGTCATTAAGTAGATCTGAGAGAGAAGAGAGATTGAGAGATACTGCTTTGTATTGACTTCTAGATCAGATCCAGAGTCAGATCACTCCAGTGGAGCAATATTTTTCAATTCTGTCATCATTTTTCTATTTCTTAGTTTTTCTCTTTTAAATTCCTTGTAAGCTATGTATCAGCAGAGCAACCTGTAGTGCTCAGTAGGCGAGGTGTGAACCTCAGACAGCAAGTTGTGAAGCTCAACAGGTTGTTGGGATTTTATCCCCAAAGCTGTGGATCAGTCATTTCAAGCTATCTAGCAGCGGAAGCCTTACTCAGTTGAGTAAAGGGTGGACGTAGATCTCAAGCTTGAGATCAAACCACCTAAAATCCTATTGTCTCCAGTGTGATTACATTTCTATGTGATTGCATTTCTGCTCTGCTCTCGATTAGATGAATGCTTAGGATTGCTTATGGCAAAGCATGCATTTAATTGTCTGATATGTTCATCCGCTATATGTATGCCTAAGTCCCTCATCCAGTAGGTATATAAAAAGGTGTGGCTGGAAAGATAGGTTATGCCTATCTAGAAATCCACCTCTTGCGTGAGGAGATCTCTGATCGAACCTCTGCCAAGCACCAAACCTGGATGTCTGACTCATTCCTGATTTGAATTGTGATAGCTTGTTATACATTGTCATCCATGAGAATTGTTCTAAAATTCTTTCATCCTATACTTGCATTGTGATCAATTTTCAGTGGTATATAAAAAGGCTCAATCAGAAGGATATGTCACGCCTATCTGGAACACTGACCCTTGCGTGAGGAGGTCTTTGATTAAACCTCGGCTAGGTACCTTGCTGGATTACTTGATCTTTACATTTGAAGCTCTCAGTTTCTGTCTGCCATTCATTATCAATATTCTGATAGTTACTTCATATTGTCTTGGCAGTTTTCATTGTTAGTTGTTCTCTTATTTCCACACTTATTTTATCTATTTGTGTGATCTTTTAAATTTGGGGTAGATCTATTCACCCCCCTCTAGATCTGTGTTCATCCATTTTCACACACATCAGGCGATAGCTAAAGATCACAACGCAGATGCTCATATTTAAGTAATAATTATTATGGAATCGAACTCGAATGCTTGGCACACAATAAAAATACTCCAAGCGGAGGAATAAAGCTAGGTTGGTAGCTAAGGGTTACACTCAAGAATTTGGGGTAGATTTTGATGAATCCTATGCACCAGTTGCTAGGATGGAAGCCATTAGAATCCTAATAGCTTTTGCATGCTTGCATGACATAAAACTTCAACAAATGGATGCAAAGAGTGTCTTTTTAAATGGTAACATAAAAGAGGAAGTTTATGTTGAGCAACTCCCAGGTTTTGAATCATCTGAGCTACCTAACCATGTTTTCAGATTGAATAAGGCTTTATATGGACTGAAACAAGCCCCTCGGGCTTGGTATGACATGCTGACTGAGTTTCTGATCAGCAAAGGGTATTGCAGAGATAAGGTTTATCAGACCCTTTTTACTAAGAATGTGGATCAGAAAATAATCATAGTTCAGGTATATGTTGATGATATTATTTTTGGTTCTACATGTCCTGAACTTTCAGAAGAATTCATGAGTTTAATGTTAAAAGAGTTTGAGATGAGCCTAGTTGGTGACTTACAATTTTTTCTTGGTCTGCAGGTTAAACAATCAAAGGATGGATGCTTTATCAGCCAGACCAAGTATTCATTGGAGATTTTGAAAAGATTCGGGATAGATAAGTTAAAGCACATGTCTACACCAATGGAAGCAAATACATCATAGGATGCTGATGAGTCAGGTAAATCAGTGGATCCAAAGCTATACAGAGGTATGATTAGCTCATTACTCTATCTCACTGCTTCCAGACCCGATATTCAATTCAGTGTGTGTTTGTGTGCTGGGTTTCAAGCTAATCCTAAGGAATCACACATTTTAGCTGTTAAAAGAATTTTTAGATATAGTGCTGGCACACACGATTTAGGCTTATGGTTTTTTGCATCATATAATTTAGATTTGATCTCATACACTGATGCAGATTATGCTGGGTGCAAATTATATAGAAAAAGCACTAGTGAATTTTGTCAATTCTTAGGAGGGTGTCTGATTTCTTGGGCTTCCAAGAAGCAACACTCAATAGCTCTGTCCACTGCAGAGACTGAGTATGTAGTAGCTGGTAGTTGTGGCACACAAGTTATATGGATCAAATACCAGCTACAAGACTACAATGTAGATCTTGGCTACGCACCCATCTATTGTGATAATACAAGTGCTATAAATCTTTCTAAAAACCCAGTTCAACACTCACGCACAAAGCACATAGACATTAGGCACCATTTTCTAAAAGATGAAGTTTTAAAAAAAATTGAATTGATTCAAGTAGGCACTGCACATCAAATAGCAGACATCTTTACTAAGCCACTGGATCATGAAAAATTTCTCACCTTGAGAAGAGAGTTGAGTCTTTTCAAATCAACCTAATTTTGTAATCTCTCATTGATGTCAGTTAGTTGTCAGATTTTAATCTAGTTGCAATAAGTGAGGGGGAGATAGCCCCAATTGTCCATCATAAGATTGTCAAGACTTGTTTCACTTTCTTTACTAAGATGTTAACCTCCCTATGGTATATCAAATGGTGTGATGCTGAAGGATAGGTAAGACTTGTCTGGAAGCACTCACTATGCGTGAGGTGGTCAATTAGACCTCCACCTTCTACCAACATGTGAATATGAATTATGCTTTTGTTTCTTTGGTCTGAAGGTTGCTAAGTTTTTAGGAGCCCCTAACATTCTCCCACTTGGTCCATCTTGTCTCAAACATACCAAATTGTCCCTTCAAAAACATACATATAATATAGAGATATATAATTTTGAAAAAGACTCTTGGAGATTTGATATCTCGAGCCGACACCTGAAGGGAAAAACATGATACATGCGTGCATGATTAAAACAAAATCACACACCATTCCAGCTAATAGAATCTGAAGAAGTTCAAGTATAGTAAATCAAATAACATGAGTCTTGGCGATAAATATATTCGGATCACACACTACCTTCCATGTACCACAATGTCACCAACTTACTATAACTGAACACTGAAATTGAAATAGTAGATAAACTCAAACTTAATGTTTATCTGCTGGTCACCACTTAAGCATACATCCTACCAACCATAATCCATAACCAACATGTATATACAACAAATGGAATAGGCAGAAAATAATAGAAGAATCATGATATAAATGTGATCACAAATAACTGCAAGTGTCATAACATATCAAGAGAATTAATAAGATACATCTGAATTACATGACTACAAAAAATGTTAACAGGTAGCCCTTTAGTGAGTGGGTCGATCAACAATCATAATATTTGTCCCAACATGTTCTATAGACACCTCATGATTCTTCACTCTATCTCTAAGAGAAAAATACTTGATATCCAAGGCTCTACCACCCGTGAATGCCTTATTGTTCTTAGAGAAGAAGACCGCAGTGGAATTATCACAGTTAATCTTGATAGGTCTGGAGATGAAATCCACAAATGGAAGATCTGTGAGCAAATTCTGCAACTGAATGGTATGTCCACTAGCTTCAAAACAAGTAATAAACTTAGCTACCATAGTGGAAGTCACTGTAACACTCTACGTTTCAATGCATCAGGTAATGACTCCCCTTGTCAAGAGAAAGATGTAGAATGTAGTGGGCTTTCTTGTGTCAAGACAGCCACCAAAATCAGCATCAGAATATTCAATGACCTCCAACTGATCTGACCTCCTATATGTGAGCATATAATTTATAGTCCCTTTTAGATAACACATAACTTTCTCGGTAGCCTTCCAATGATCCATGCCTGGGTACTCTGGTATCTGCTGAGCATACCCATAACAAAGGCAATGTCTGGATGAGTACAAGTCTGAAGGTACATGAGGCTCCCAACTACTGAAGTATAAGAGATGAGCTACATCTGCTTCATTTCTAAGTCATTCTTAGGATACTACAAATCACTGAATTTATATCATTTCCCAATGGGTACCTTATCGGGTGCACAGAATTGCATGTTTAACCTTTTCAAGACCTTTGAGATGTAAGCTTTCTAAGAAAGACCATGTGTACTTGAAGGTCTATCTCTGGTGATCTCAATACCTAAAAGATACCAGACATCAACCATATCTTTCATCTCAAAGTTCTTAGAAAGAAAAGTCTTTGTTTCATATAACAAACCAAGATCACTACTGGCAAGCAAGATGTCATCCACATACAAAAGTAAGATAATAAATTTACTCTTACTGACCTTTAAACATTCATCAATAATAGTTTCCTTAAACCTAAATGACAGTATTATTTCACTAAACTTAATGAACTATTGATGGGAAGCTTGCTTAAGTCCATAAATAGATTTCTTTAATTTGCATACCAAGTGTTCCCATTCCTGAAACCAGGAAAAGAAGGAGAAAACCAAGCTTTCTGAATCCGGATAGGTCCATTGTGGACAAAGACTGACAAAGGAACTTTTTCATGATCAATTATTTAATTTAAATATACCGAAAATTAAGCAAGACTTGTGCCAATTATAAAGAAGAACCTTGTAAAAACAGGTTTTACCGCACCAATTTATTGTTCATTGCCCATTGAATAAGTTCATCCGAATCATTCACATGGGTTTTTTGAAAGATATTCTTTCGGTGGGTTTTCACCGTATGCTCAGAAATAAAAAGACGGGTTGCGATTTCTTTACTTGTAGCTCCTTCCGCTATCAATTCGATGATTTCAATTTCCCTTTCACTCAATCTGAATTCCTTGAACTCTTTTGGGGCATCGATAAAATCATTCAACTGATCGAAATAAGTTTTCCCGGAAATAACCCGTTCAAGGGCCGTCAGAAGTTCCTTTCCTGAATTACTCTTCAATATGCATCCATCAGCACCCACTTCGAATAATTCGCGGATAAATTGTTTCCGGTTATACATCGTAATGATAATCACCTTGATTTCAGGATACAGGGCTTTGAGCCTTCTGGTACACTCAATGCCATTCATTACCGGCATATTAATATCCAGCAAAACGAGATCGACCGGAGTTTCAGCCACTCTTTCCAGTACTTTTTGCCCGTTATCCACAATCCCGATGACATGCAGATTATCGGCAGTGTTGAGAATAGCTGCAATTCCTCCGGCCACAATAGCATGGTCGTCGGCAATCAGAATATTGGTTTTACGCTTCTCCATTGAGTGGTATTTCGATAATAAATGTAGCACCTTTATTCAAGGATTCCATGTGAAAACTTCCATTGTGCTTTTGACAGCGTGTCCCGATACTTTTTATGCCCATTCCCGGAGAAAGCTGGTCCGGTTCAAACCCCACTCCATTGTCCTCGTAGATGATCGTCAGTTCTTTCTTGATTCCCGTTACTTCCAAACGTATTTTGGAAGCATGGGCGTAACGCAAAGTATTTGTTATCAATTCCTGGATCATCTGGTACACATCTTTTGCAAGTTCCTGTGAGAGATTACTTTCAAGTGTAATGTAGCATTCCATCTCAATTTTTTTCGAGTCACTGATCACCCGGCACAAATGTTCCAAAGCTTTACTCAATCCATAATAATTGAGAGTGGAGTTCCCCAAATTATGAGCAATGGCCCGCACTTCCCTGATAGACATGTCCATTTCCCGCTGTAAAATAAGCAGCAGCTCTTTCTGCTCAGATGTCATCCGGCTTTTTTCCAGTAAATCCAGATAAATCTGAACGGTTGACAGTTGCCCCCCCAACCGGTCATGCAGGTCCTGAGCGATCCGTTCACGCTCCTGGTCCTGCCCTTCCAGCAAGGCATAAGCAGCGTTCAACTCTTCTGCTTTCAGAAGCTTTTCAATTTCGCGCAGTTCGTTCCGTCTTCGCCTCATCTTACGCTGGTAAAGAAATGTAAACACAAACAGGCTTACAACTACCAAAACCATGGCCGTTGTCCCAATCAATACAATGGTCAAATCACTTTGCATACTTTCTCTCCACAAAAATTCCTAACACGATCAAAATGAATTTAATATAAGTAAAGCCCGAAATAATGAGCCCACCTACAACGACAAAATCAGCCGGATCGCGCTCATTCAAGAGCACCGGATGATCATGAAGGCCATCGAAGGCGGCGTGACCGAAGAGGCCATTGCCAAGGCTCTCGACATTGACATCAAAAAGGTCGTCTCCAGCAAACGGCTGTTGGAAGGAATCCACCCCGAGGCGGTGCAGATTCTCAAGGACAAGACGATCACCGCGCGCGCCCTTGGTGTGCTCAAAAATGTGAAGGCGCTTCGTCAGATCGAGATGGCTCAGCTCATGGTAAGCGGGAACAACTACACCTTTTCCTACGCCCGTGCGTTGCTGGTCGGGACCAGTCGTGAGCAGATGGTGAAGCCTGATGAACCGAAAAAAGTCCACGGCATGTCGGTGGAGGACGTCACACTATCGACTTGATCTATTGCGTACGAAGACGCCGAGAGATGTACCATGGTGGGAGTTCATCTCCATAGGCCAAAGTATGTTTGTAAGGTAATGAAGAAGTATATAAGAGAGAGGGTGAGTGCATGCATGTAAAGAGAGAGAGAACTCGAGAGCATAGCATCCGTGATGGCTGCAGCAGTCCCGTCTCTCACTTCTTTCCATCCCTTCTCTCTCCTCATCTTCTCCTGTATGTCTTAGATGGAATAGTGACGAGGGTAGTGCGTCGGTGTGCCGACTGTATGATATTTGTCGCGGGTTGGTCCCATGATAAGTATGGTTTGCATCTCTGGGGGAACCATCACCATAGTTCCTGGATTTAGAGTGTGGACTATTGGAGTCGACTCTAGTGGACGACTCTGTGACTCCGCGATGATTCACAGGTAGGGATCGACTCTAGTAGCCGATCTTATACCTGGATACCAGATGTATACCCGCATTTCTATTTTCTCTTCCGCTTTTACGTGTGTACATCTCATTTTCGTTGCGAGGTATGTCCTCCAACTCTGAACTCATTTGATTAGATATATATATTTGTTGTATATATCATGTGAGGTTTTCCAACAGTAATATCTGAGCTCAGAGTTTTTGTCACGATTTAATTTACGATGTATTTCTCAACGGGTTTGGTATCCTCTCTTCCTTGGGCTAACACGAGCATGTGTGTATTGCGATGTTTATCCCTTGAACTGATAGATAAAGAGGAACTGGCATAAAAGTGGCTATTTATTGCCCTCTCCAGTGGTAGTGACCCCGGCAACGACAAGTAGAACTGTTGAGACGACCCGACTGATATCCTATAACTCATACCACGGATGTGTTCCGATAATTTAATGTGAGTTCAATACGCTGTTTTGTACAGCTATACAATGTTTGTGGACTCGTAGGGTGAGTCTGTTGGTGCCTTCGCATGTTGGACATTGCGAGACTCTGGCAATTGATCACCATGATGGAATATGTAGTTCCACTATGCACCACTGACATACCTTGTACTAAAAACCTCCAAGGGAATGAGCGTGGTGGTTTACTGCTATTTTTGATTTTTTCTTGCTTTTGGGAAATTTAGACCATGCTCAAGGTGTACTTTTAATATGTTCAAATTTACACTCTTGTAAGCATGGAGTCAGATTTAGATTTCAGGCATGCCCACCCAGTCTAGTTTCCAGAACGCCACCATCTGATTTTTAAACCCCTCCTAATCACATTCAACTACAGTGAACCGAGAAACCAATCCTCCGACGCTCTATAGCTAGAATCATTCTTCATTTTTTTTTCAGTATTCACGTTCATATATGATCATGCAGATCATTTGTTTTCAGCATTTGTCGACTCTTTTATTCTTCGGCCTACGTAATCCGTAGCGTCTGAAGAAAACATGGAGTGAGTTAAAAGGCCGGTCGGACATTTCGGAGAAGAATACTGCTCACCGTGGATTTAATGCCTTACTTATTCGGTGTTACATGATTCATTAATCTTGCTCTAGCTTTGGGCATAAAAAAATGAATACACGCGTCACAATCGCCCCGAATTTGAATCCGAACTCTATGGAAAGAAAACTTGGGACGTATTCCAATTGTAATTTCATGTTGATGCAACAGTTAGCAGATGATTAAAATTTATATCCTTTTTCAAGCATGGATTCAAGCATGCAAACCTAAAACTGAAGTTAACAATGGTTTTTCCTCACAGTTAACCGTTGGTGAGATAATATTTACCAATGACTTTATAGTTATAGATTCTAGTTTTTATTTTTGTTCTTCAGTATTAAGAAAAATACAAAGTTGAAGCTGGATTATAATTTAAAGTGTGTGCACACAATTATAATTCTTATGTTATTATTAATTAATCTACAGTAAAGTTGAAATAGAAAATTAAAAGCCATGGTGTGTTAACACTAGGCCCACAGATCGGACACCCTCGTCAGTGAAATACCGACGATTGAATACTTCAAAGGCCTAGGCATCCGTAATTTCTACATGAATAAGCTTTTCATGAGCAACTTTCTAATTAATTCTTGGATTCTTAGCCAGAGTCAGTTTTGGATATTGATCCTGCTTACTTGAAGAAGTTGAAGTCTTGTACCAATATGGAAGTAATGGCCTATCTAGAGGCTCAAAAAGCAGTGAAGCAGCGTTCGCCCAGGGCGGAGCCAAAATTACCCGAAATCAACAAGGATGTCTTCATGAAGATGCTTCAAGGGTTGTGCCATGTAAGCAGTGAGCGGGTGGTGCTTCAACAGCTTCCTTTGCAAGTGGAAGAGCCTATCTCTCCTCTGGCCAAATGACATCCCGAGACCGACAATCTTTACCCTTATAGGACATTCATGAGAGAAGAAGATCGACGGGACCGACTCTACAGCAACACCCCCTAGTTATTTACACTGCTTCGCTCTCACGGGCTTTCTATAGGTGGCCCGAGCGAAGCCATTCTAGGCCAGCCCCTTCTTCTTTCCTTCAAATATGCTGACAGATGGCGTCTGGACCATCTTGGATTGCATTACTTTCTATCTTCTCGTGGCCATTTGGACTTGGCGTCGCTGGCCGAGCAGAGCGAGATGATAGGAGATGCGTGCGGGCTTATTCGCGAGGCGGCATCAAGAGATAAAGTGCCCTCGTAATTCTATTGGCCTCTATCACCCTTGTATATAGGGCCAGCAGGTATCTTCTGTCACGTCCCGAGTGCGGAAGATTACCCGGAGGTGACGTGATGAGTCTATAACATTCATGTCAATCAGAGCGTAGTGTATTCGACACAAAGACAGAGCGCGCAATATAGGAATAAACCTAATCCTTTATTTCATTCATACTCATCCTTATTACATTCTCCAATAATTGACTCAAATAAGAAGAAAATTACACAATTAAGGAGTTTCTTTGGATAGGGACAGCAGGGGCAACGGCCCGAAGTGGGGTAGCAGTAGCGACATAAGAAGTAGAGGGGCTAGGCCTTTCAGGGTAGCGGATCATGGGGTTTCGGGGCTCCGGTTGGCGATAGGTGGAAACTCGAAGTGGGATCACTCTTTCAAACCGCTCAACGTCTCGAGCAACCTGGTAGGCGTACTCAAGGGTGTTAACCTCTCGTAAGAATAGTTCCCTCTGAATGCTTTCTTATAAGCCAGCTCTAAATTGAGAAAGGGTGACAAAGACATCCTCCATGACTCGACTCCAAAGGAAGATTTTGTTAAATTTGACGATGTACTTGTCCACGGACTTTCCATCTTGTGTGAGTTTCTGTCATTGGTCCAAAAGATGCTGATGGTAGGAGGGTGACAGATACTTCTCCCTTAGTTTCTCCTTCATTTCTTCCCACTTGTTTATGGGCTCCTCTCATCTCCTAGTTCGGAGATTCTTAACATTGCACCAGTAGGTCTTGGCTTGACCTAGGAGTTTCATCTTGGCGAACCTCACCCTTGTAGCATGGGTCATGCGGTGATGCCAATCAAAATATTGATCCATCCCGTTCTCCTAATCAAGATATGTGACAGGATTTAGGGAGCTATCAAAATTGGGAGCGTCTATCTTGACGTTCTGTAGGATGATCTCCTCATCGTCATGGTCTCTCCCCAGAGGTGCACAATCATCTTGCTCTCTACCTCGAGGAGCCTAGTTCCGACGGGCGTGGTCTCTCTCTTCTTGATGGTTGGCGATGGGATCTCCGCGACCATTCAATCTTCCTTCCTCTCTCCTTACATGATCCTCTAAGGCTCGGATCCTATCACCTATCTCCGCTCGTAATTAGCCTATAGATGCTTCAAATTGGGTCGTAAGATATTGTTCGAGTTGGGCTAGCATGGCCCTCACGCTCTCTTGATCCATGGGTAGTTATAGTGTTGAAATGTGCTCTAGACGGCCTGATGAATTCCTAGACCAATGTGGCATGCATGAGCTTGGACTTAAATGACGCAATCTTGGGACCGAAGATTAGCAAGGTGTAGACCCAATTTATTGGCTTATACTCAAAGGGTCAATTTGATTCACGAAGGGATCGGCTAGGTAGAGTTACTCGCCCAGAGATGAAGTAGTTGTGAAACTACCTCCTGACAGTTACGGTGTCCTAATGTGACAGTTCTAGGGCTTAAGGATAGGGTCATACAAGCTCTCTCTTTCCGTCCACAGCGATGCACTCAGGAGACAGGTTGTATGGGTCGGGCTCTTTCTCACTTCGTCACGCGGCAATTGATAAAGATACTAAATGAGCAAGTGATTGCAGCACGCACCTAGCTAGACTGAAAAATCTAGCACCGACTGGAGACGAAAGCGAGTGGGGACATGCGTGTCCGCACGGCGTCAACAAAGCTTGAACGGTTACAACAAATTCACTCCATGCAAGGAAGATTTAATTATTACAAAACCACTTAATTAAATTTCTCACGCAGGGGAACAAATTAAGTCAGACTTTCTCCGCGTAGGGAGACTCACGGTCACTCACACTCCGTAAATTACGGACTAGCTGTCGACGTCCGCTCGACCCGGGCATTGCTCCGGCCATCGTTGTGGACTTGGATGCTATTGCTTGCTGCGTAGAAATCACCTCGATTGTCCTGCCAATTACATACGGGCACACTGATGTTCATTGAAATGCCGACTGGAGCTGATCTCTTCAGACCTTCTGTTTTCATCCGCTGCCGAGCATCGTCTGCTATAGCCTTCAACCCCCACCTGGGATACCGGCTTGCCAGTCCCATAGCATGGCCTATACTCTCAAGCATCGGGGTATTAAGATGCCTTTTCGCTGGTTTGCTACTGATTAAGATCTAGGACCTGCCATGGGGAAAGGGGCACATTACAGTTTTACACCAATTAATATTTTCTATCTAACCACCCTCATACCACCCCAAGGATCTACTTCTCTATAGCATGTTCCCTGAGGGGCGTTTCATCGGAGGGTTGCACATTAAGGGCCTTGGAGCCGGCAGTGTCTAACTGTACAACAACGCATGACGCGGCTAAAAACGAAGCCATCCCTGGGCCAGAGGAGACCCTCTAGCAGGCTAGCCCTCGAGACATTCTCCCTACCTCATTCTGGGATATAAAGCCGCCAGTCTTGACTTGCTCTGATTTTTGGGGCCATCCCAAGATTTCCTGGTGGATGTGCTCTATTTTTCACCCCCTAAGCTCAAGTATGGGGGAGGTGTTGCCCAATTTTTCTCAAAACTGTGGACTTAGCCAATAAAGAATGAACTAGAACATGCTCTGGACAATTGGTGTATTGCTGAAGCTGATACCTCAAACACAAAGAATGGGAAGCAATGTTTAAACTAAAAAAATGCTAATGCACTCATGCTGAATACATGATCAAATGATTTAAATGCATAATTGTGTAGGCTGTGTGATCAAGAATAAATCTAAAAAGAACATTGTTGAAATGAAGAAAACGATCAGGCAAGCAAAAAGGAAAAAAAATGTCACCCTGGTAATAATAATAATAAAAAAGAAATGTATGGAGTTGACTCCAAAATCATATGGAGTCGACTCCCCTTCTTCCAGCTCCTCTCTTCCTCTACTCGCCAGCACCACTGAGCCTCTTGTTTTACCATTAACAAGTCATTCGTCACCGCTAAAGCCCATTTGTTAGCTCTATCGAGCTATTTGTTACCCTTACGACCCCTCAGCCGTCGCCTTTGTCCACTATTCACCCTTGCGACTTCTTCTTCCGCTAAAACCCATTTGTCTACCCTATCGCTCTACTTTTAACCCTCTCAGTCGTCGCTACTATCTATTTTTCACCCTTAAGGTCGCATTTATCACTATTAAGTGTCATTTGTTACCCTTAAGTCCTATTTTTCATCGCTATCAAAAACCCCTGATCAGCCTTGCCCAGTCGCCATTGCATCGACTCCAAGACCATGTAGAGTTGACACCGCTCCTCCATCCTTTATGCTCTTAATACTGATTTCCCCTTCAGCTTCTTTAGCCATCGCCATCCTATCCATTTGTCACCCTTAGGGTGCTATTTGTCACTGTTAAGTGACATTTTTCACCCCAAACTTCTATTTCTCACTGCTACCAGGGGCTGTTGTTTGCCTTGCCAAGCTATCACTGCGTCGACTCCAAACTACTTTGGAGTCGACTCCAACCCTTTTGTTCTTCACAAGCTCAACGGCCTTTCCCTCTATTCTCCTCAAGCTGTCACTGTTCTACCTATTTGTACACCAACTCCAAGACTATTTAATAGACCTTGTCTGTGTCCTGATCTTGTGTGATAATACAAGTGTTGTCAACCTTGCAAACAATCTAGTCTTGTACTCTAGGACTAAGCACACAGAGATTAGGCGTAACTTTATTAGAGATGAAGTCACTGAGAAAAATTTTGAGCTTCACTTTGTTGAATCAGAAAATCAAGTTGTTGATATCTTTACTAAGCCATTGTGCAACGACAGGTTCTCAACACTAAGAAGAGAACTAGGTCTATGCAGACCTCAGGTTCATGAGGTTTGAGCTACCTGTCGATTTTCTTACTATCTATATGACTCGTTATTGCTATTATTGCTGCAAAAATCACTGATTTAATTGAAAGTGATTTGCTGAATAATTGAATTGCTCATGTGATGATGGTTACATTTAGGGGGATGTTATGTTCATATGCTATCATTTTTGCACCTTAACTGTTCTGCATTGCATGTCATCTCTTGACTTCATGGTATATCAAATGGCGAGTTATGGAAAGACAAGTTAAGCCTGTCTAGAAACTCTCCTTATGCCTGAGGACTAACCTCCGCCAAGTACCATGAGTCAAAGTAGCATTTAAAATAGGAATTGCATGTTAATCTTCAGTGCATAAGCATACTTAAGGTTTTTGCATCAAATAAGAACATCTCTCAGGCAAAAACAAGAGGAATCATATTGAGTGATTGAAATCAGATTGATTGGGAGTGTCAAAATTTCAGAAGTTGTCAGACTATTTTGAGAGATAAGGTAGAAAAGGAAGGATCAATTCAGAGATATTGGCTGAGAAGTTTGAAATGAACAAGTCGACACTGTCTGGAGAAGTGTTGACACCACTATTAAAAGAGCTCAAAAATTGCTTGTTGTTTCCCATCAGGAGGTCGACACTACTTGAAGAGGTGTCGACACTGCCATCTAGTTACTATGCCTTCTGGTGAATGCTAGCCTATTAGTGTTGATGCTATTGACCACAATTGTCGACACGCCCTTGTGTTGGAGAGCATTATGTCTATCATTCTTGGCTTATTTTGTCTTCTTGGTTTGGAGAATGATCTTCACATTTTCTATCTAGTCTCTCATCTTATATGCTTCATATCTCCATAAGAATCAAGCACTCATGTGAACCTTGTTTTGTCACCAGTCATTAATTCAGGGGGAGTTGAGAAGGATTCCATCCTTAATACATCCTTTGTTAAGTCATTTCTGTCCTACCCCTATTAAGTAAATGGTTTAAAGTTTATAACCCTCAATTTTGTTGCTAATTGTTCTAGAATGCACCAAGCTTGCATCTGAAATTGGGTTAAAATATTCTACAAAGAAATTATCCAAAACCATGTTCCAGATTTCTAAAAGTTAATTGTAAAAGGGTAAGTTTTGTTGAAGAACCTTAAGCTTGTATTGTTCTTAAACATGACATCTAAAATTGAAGCAAGCTAGAGAATACGCCTCTAAATTAAACAAAAAAAAATCAGAGCAATGGCATCATCTTTGGAGAAACTGAATGTTGCATCAGTGAAATGCAGTAAGTCATGTCATAATGAAGAATGTCAACTCTGTCTAAAAAAGAAACAGAATAATGAGCTACACTAAGTAACCGGAGACTCTGGCGTCTAATCAACGTGTTTCCAGAGGCAAGCTTCCGAGGGCCCCAGGTGACTAGAAGGTAGGAAGGAAGGGAGAAGAGACCAATAAAATAAGACGCTATTTATACTTGCTAAAAGCCACTCTCTTTTTTTTCATAGAAGAAAAAGGGGGGATGAAAATATAAGAGGGAAACTATCCCATAACCAAGGCAAGTAGAAGTGAAAGAGAAAATATATAATGATGGGGAGAGAGCAAAGTCTAAACCCCTTCCCCAAGGTCACCTCTCTTCTCTCACACTCACTCTCTTTTCTTCACCTCATAGGCGTAGGACGACGAAGCTTCCTTCGAACGAACCAAACTTTCGGGAGACAAAGTCAGCTCCTCCCCTCCTTTTTTTTATCATCTTCGGCTTGCCCTTTTATAGAATGGCCGGCGGGGGGAAGAGTTCCCTCCACCTCCACCTCATTCGCAGTGACGTGGGGAGTTGCCCTGCTGCGTTGGCTTCTACTGGTTCACGACGTACGCTGGCGTTCGTCCGAGGATGGGATGTTCGCGGATCTATTAGGAGATCTGCTATTGTTGCCACCATCGCTACTTGTTGTTGCGTTGTTGCTTGTTACTGTCGAACGGAGGTGGAGACAGGGCTTCACCACATTGAATGCCATGTTCCTTCACCTGCACACTGGACTGATGCAAAAAATAGAGTGTCGTGATTTGGATGGGATGGTTTCAGGTTAAACCGGCACGGCCAGGGGGCGCACCGGTTTAGCCCTCATACAAATAGTTGGTTTGATTACACCACAAGGGGTGCGCCGATTCAACACATTCCCAGGGATGCACTGGTTCAGCAAGAGAAGGGGGTGCGCCGGTTTAGAATGCTCCCATGGGCGCACCGGTTTAAATGTCAAGGCATTTCACCCTGGCTTCGTGGCGATTCACCTGGACGCTTACCCTTCTCGTATTGCTTTAGCTTTAATGCACCGCTTTCAGGGTGTTCAGTTCAAAGCCTCGGAGTCCCGATTTAAGACTTTGAGTGGTTTCCGGCGCGTACTGAACCCATGCCTGAAATCTAAATTTTTTCCTAATTCGACCTTCGACGTCACCAATTGGGGAGTCGGGGCCATCTTTTCTGCTTGAGGGGCTTCCTTATTGTGTGGCAGAGCACCAGGTATGTGTTCGTCCTGCTTGGAGGAGGTATGGGGTTTATTCGGCCTTTCCATCTTCGGCTTGCTCTCAGGTGTCGAGAATGACAATAGCTCCCCACTAGGCTTGCCTGCCATCAGTTTATCCTTGACCCCCTCAACCTCTTTCATTTTTCCCTCTGGCCTTACGGCTTCGACTGAGATCACATAGCACCCTCTACTTGTTGCTTGGTTACCTCAGACTTCCCCAATACCGTATTTGGTTGGAAACTTCATTTTTGGGTGATAAGTGGAGGGCACTGCCTTTATTCTGTCGATAATACCTCCGCCGAAGATGGCATTATAGGCCGACATCTCTTTTATCAAAATGAAGTTTGCCATAAATGTGACGGTTCTAGGAGGGATACATGTAGACACGCCATTTTAGACATTATACTGAGTAAATCTCGTAGCACACCATAATGCCCCGAAGTGGCTTTTACATTGAGTTATTTGAGTGATTTCCTATTTTTATAAATTTTTTTACCATTTTTAGAAATTTTCTTGTTTGTCCATCTTCTCGTTGTTAGACTCCAGAGGAGATAAAAGAGTATCAGGAAAAAATGAACAGCCCATGGAGAGACAGGCCAATTGCAGAGTCACTTAAATTGTTTGATGAAATGAGACATGATCTGATTGACTAGGGCAAGGCAACACTTAGGATGAAGCAAGATATGCCGAGTGATAACAAAAATATGTATGATTTGATAGCATATCGCATAAAGGCAAGTGAATCTGAACATTTCTTTTTCGACATTTATCTGTCACTTGAACTAATTGATCTTTTTCCCATCTATCCAGTTTGCACCTCATCCACATGCTGGAGATAAATGGTGCATATATCCAAGTTATGATTATGGTCACTGCATTGTTGATTCACTTGAAAATATCACCCATTCGGTAAGTTCTCTGGACTCTTGACTTAATGTATAAATTATGTTCAGCCATGGTGCAGGAAATTAAGGACACTTTTCCTGACTGTTCCACTTAATCATAATTTCTCTGAATATGACTTGTGAGGTGCTCTTTTTTTATCTTTCTGGGGGATGGGGTAGTTGCGACAAATGGTTTTCTGTGAAGGGGGTTTTCTGGCGCATGATATATCATCAATGTAGGTCATACATAGTTTTTGATATTTGTGTATCATTGTTTTTGATTGTTGGTTGCATGACATAATTTTCTGCGAGGGTTGGATGGCTCTTTCATGTAAATCATCCCTAGTTTTCTGTGGTTCTTTTACATGGATCATGCCTAGGTGTTGATTTTCATATTTATCCTTTATGAAGCTGTGTACACTTGAGTTTGAGATTCGACGAGCCTCGTACTATTGGCTGTTGCAAGCCCTGAATCTTTACCACCCTTATATATGGGAATACTCTCGATTGAACATTTCAAACACAGTGATGTCCAAACGCAAGGTAAGCAACCTTATAGATTCTATTCTACAAACAGGTCTGACGTTCGAAGCACACCCTATTATCCTTAACTGCTCATCCAGAATGTGTCACTATGTTGCAGTTAAACCGTTTGGTTACAGAGAAGTGGGTTGACGGTTGGGATGACCCCTGTCTAATGACACTAACAGGTTTACGACGACGAGGCGTATCTTCAACTACTATTAATTCCTTTATTCGAGGAATTGGAATAACCAGAAGGTAGTACTTATTGATTGATGCACATGACTAATATTCTCAGTAATTGGTTGAGTGCTTTTCTTTGTTATGTTTCTTTATGCCATCTGGTTTTTGTTGGATGGTAATTAGCAACTACATCTTGCTATTATATTTGAGATTTGAGTTTGTTTAGATCTTGTCTTTACATAATGGTTATATTTGACAAATATTTCAATATGCACGGACACTTCGTTCATGTTTGTGTAGTATATCTTTTGATTTCACTTTGTTGCTGCATTTCATAACAAGTCTGATCTCAGTTATTGTGATACAAAGAAGCTAGTGCTCTTCTGCGATGGAATCCAGATTATTGTTGATTAACATTTATCCATGCATAACATTATTTTCCTAGCCCTCCAAAGACTGAATGGAATATTTGCAAATATACTTTCTTAGGAGTTTGTTTGCAGAAATTGCCACTCATTTTAGTATTGTTTTTCATAGCCTCCAAAATACTTTTGTGCTATTCCATTTTTTTGATATTTTTTTTCTTAATCCGAGTCAGATAGGGTTAAAGTGGATTAATTCATTCCACTTAAATATGTGGAATGAATTACTCCACCCGAGTTAGGACCAGTTTGGTAACGGGTTGAGTTAAGAGGCGTGGGTTATCTCGGGTAGTCTATCCTCCTTTAACCTAACCCGTTATCAAAGTGGCCCTAGACGGTTAAAACTTAGAAACTATTAGGTCTTTCAAAGGGTTTGATCCCCAGCAGGCGATGTGTGGGTGCTTCCACTGTGAGCTCAAAAGTGCCGCTTATCTCAAATAATTACTTCTTTGGCTCATTTCAGCCGCCACGACCGCGAAAGAGAGAAACCCTAATCCGATCCAAGAAAATGGAAAATGGAGTTGGGTTTCCACTTCTCAGAGCTTCCCATGCTCCAGTTAACGGCGTATTTTTTTCCCTTAAACAAGGAATCCTACGTACTTCTGCTACTGAACGAAGGATGGGTTTAGCTACATTTTTAATTCAACAGTCAGAAATGACTCAAGGAGCCATCCCATCATCCATGTCATGGCTGCTCTTTGCCACCCTATTTTAATCTCGACGAGAAAGGAAACAAGACCCCATGAGACGATTAATTTAATTAATTACCCAAGTCCATCACCAAGGGATCTGCTCAAATCCAGATCAAACGCATGTCTGAAACGGATAGAATCTTGAACATGCATTACATTACATACACAGGTATACATGTTAGAACAAGAGAGAGCTAATTGTAAACGGGAAAAAGAGAAGTCATCTAGCTTATTTTTATCACACATCCAGCTGACCACACAGAGGGGGGGTGCATAATGGAGAAGATTCCATGCCACCACTCTCTCTCTTTCTCTCTCTCTCCCTCTCTCTCTCTCTCTCTCTGTCTTTCTTCGAGGAACTCCAACCACGAGGTCACGTCGAAGATGGGCAAAGGGGGAATGGATCATTCACCCGCTGTTCCTGCCTCCGGCGCATCTCATCTGTCCAGAGATGAAATGACGACCCTGCAATTGCATGCATCAATAATCCTAACTAAAGCCACCATAAAAGTATCTTTACATGAATGAGCAAGGATATATGAAAGGTGGAGCATGAGAGTGGGATCAGCTCAACAAATTATATAATCTTTCTGGGGTTATGGAAGTGGGTGTGGGATATGACTTTTTTTTAAAAACTTTTTTATTAAGGGTTCATGATACAATTAAGATCCCGCTTGGAAGATTGAGAGATCTCGTCTGTCATGTTCTACGTGGACGTTCAGATCGTTCCTGCAGGTCACCTGGATCAGAAAAGACGTATATGCAGGAATAACCTACCAGTCGTAGACGGTGGGGCTCCGTGGTTCCAAGGCCTCCGACTCCGGTGCCCCCGACGTCTTCCTCCTCACCTTCCTCCAGTCCACCCCCCTCGGCGTCCTCGCTGTTGCACAAACAAATTCCCAGGAGTGTTAGAGAAGAAGAGGGGTTGTATTATTGGTGTGTGCATATGGACTCTGGAAAACAGTAGCCAGAGATCTCTCTCTCTCTTTCCCACCCTCCCTCTCTCTCTCTTTGTCTCTCTCCCACCCTCACTCTCTCTTGTCAAAACATATAGTGCCGTACCAAAAATGATGAAATTATAATGCGTTTATTATGATACAGACGCCCTTAGTTTAGTACCTCTCTTTGCCTTTCGCCCAGCATTAACGGCTGCAACAGTTACAGCGTGGACGCCTTCGTGGACGACTACAGGAAAACTTAGACCTGTGCCAAGACCGGCTTCTGGATTATCCTGAAGACGAATCTCCAGTTCACGAGTTGCGGGATCTAGATGGGCTTCTCCAAGATTATTGAACCCTTCAGACTCTAGAACACCCTTGAACTTAAATCCATGGGTATTTTGTAGTTCTTCCATTCGCTTGGAGATACGACCAAGGATAGGTTTCAGGTCATCGGGACTGTACTTAAACAGCCTGCGGTAAGCCTGAGGAACATCCTTACTCGTTTCCAAAATGTTGCGAATGTACTCAGAGTGTTCCGGAGTTACAGCCCCCGGATCCTCGGGAAGATCAAACTTGTAATCTTTCGGAATCTCTGTCCGAGATGTTGCAGGAGTTTCAGAAGGTTCAGCCGTACCAAAAGTAGGCCGCGTCTCTTCAGAATCGGGAGCCCTGATTTGGGCACCGGGACCGACATTCTCTCGATAGTCAATAAGTGTCTGAAGTTCATCTCTGTCGAGAGTTAGCCCCTGCTCCTTGGCCATTGCCATGAGAGTGTCAGCATCTGCCCCACGATTAAACTCGTATTGCAGTCGCTCAGCCCCTTGCAACTCCTTTTGAGTTGGACCAGAGGTTGGCTCTACATCGCCAGTCAGACGACGAGCGAGAGAACCTGCTCCTTCCAGAGCGCCTTGAAAAGCGCCACCAAGGACACCGGCTCCAGCGATATCGGCAGGAGAGAACTGGTCACGAACACCACGCTCTCCTTGCAAAGTCTCGTTGACAGCCTCCTCGCCTGCATTCAGAGCAGCAGCCCGTCCAACACGGATAGCCCGAGTAGCTCCGGGAGCAACAAAGTCGATAGGGCTGGCAGATCCGGCAACAGAGCCGAGAACATTGACAGCAGTCCTACCAAGGTTGTTCAGGAAAGAGTCGTCAGCCTTCCAAGCTGGATCGTTCTTTCCTCGCTCCTCGTACTCCGCAACAGTATTGCGATAGTTCTGGGCAAGAATATCGTCGGTGGTCTTCTCGTACCAATCTTCTGATTGGCCCGGAAAGCGCTGCTTAAGCGCCATCTTCCCGGAGTCCAGCCAATCTTGCCCGTAGAGGGCCAAGGTTCCAAGAGGACCAGAGACAGCAGTCTTGGTCAAGAGATCCTTGAAACGGTTCCACGGATTACGAACAGTGGGCTCAGACTGTACGGAAGACGTTTCAGTAGGAGAAGGGTTTTTATCAGTTTTAGGAGCCGTCGAATCCCACCACTTCTTAGTCTCAGGGTCCGCTAAATCTAACTGACCCTCTATGTATTGACGAGTCTCAGGATCAGAAAGATCGTACTGGTTGATGTCGAACTCGTCTTCCATGTTCTATCCTTTATTCTCGAACGATCTTGCCGTCTCTGATTCTAAGTTTGCCCGTCGTTTTGACAGGAGTTGGACCACGGACAGCAGCCCCGTATCGTTTGCTACTACTTCCTGTAGGTGTAGTCATCTTTTCAACATAGTTCTGCTCTTCTTGGGTCCTCTGACTAGGATCCTTTGCCATAATTGATTGCAGCAAAGAAGTAGGCGTAGGATTACGAGGCGCAGGAGGACGAGCAGCATTTCGCTCAGCCGTAGCTGCGTTCCGTTCTCCTGTAGCAACCTGCCTTCGCCGAAGAGGAAGATTTTCCTGTTGGTAAACAGACATGTCACCCCTAGAGTAGAGTTGAGCCTGCTCTGGAGTAATGTCGGCACCGAGGCCAAGTTCTTCTAGAGTGGTTCCACTTGCCTGAGCGATCCTGTTGATCTGATCTAGAGCATAAGGAAGCTGAGAAGGATCTGTTACACCCCCTAGAAGACGAGCAGCATAGTTACGGGCTTGCTGAATCATCTTTGCTTGGCGATCAGCCGTTAGGGCTTCCCGAGAAGAACTGAGACTCTGGAGCTGTCCTTGTCTGTAAAGATTCTGCTGATAGTCATCCAAACCCTTGAGAGCCGCCTCAGGGTTGACATTACCAAGACGTTCAAAAGCAGCCAAGGGGTCTTGAGTAAAACCAGCGAGGGCGTCGGCCTCTCGTTCCATCTGCCGCTGTGGCCGATAGATAGGTTTGTTACCAGACTGGACCAAAAAGGCGTCACCGACTAGGCCGAGGATATCCCGGAGAGTCCCTTTGACACCGAACATCCCTTTTCTTTGGGGAGCATTCTCTGAGGCATTCAAAGCCTCTTCGATGTAAGACCTGTTTGAGAGATTGCGAGGACCTTCATCCATCTCTGCATCGGATGGCCGTTGGGGACGACCGACGACATCGATAGTGCCGCCTGATCCTTCGGTCTGAGGAAGAACTCCGGCAGTCTGGAGGCCCGCCAAGAGGTTATCAAGTAGACTTGCCATTATTTACTCCTTAGCCAGAGGCTCCGCCAGAGAGGGCCGTTCCCACCAATCCACCCAGACCGGGCTTATCTTTGCTGCTCGATGTCCCGACATTGCCAGCACCAGAGATGAGGCTACCACTTTGCAGACCAATGTTAGTCAGACCAAGCAAACGATTGAGATAGTTGTCGGCATACTGGTTCTGCAAGTTGGTTCCATACGTCTGGAGAGCCTTAGCTGTTGAGCCAGAGCGGAGAAGACCGCTCGCTGCGGCATTACCAGTGACTCCCCGGCTGCCTTGTTCGGCGGCGGCATCAAAACCAGTAGCCTTCTTATAGGCGTTGAAACCTGAGGCGTCACCCCCTAGAAGGGCAGCCAAGGCTTCTGCACCAGTTCCGGCATAAGAAGTTAGCGGGCTAAAAGTCTGATTGATATAGTCGTAGGCTTGGTTATATTGGGAAGACTTACTCTTCTTGCCTCCAAATACGCTACCCATTCCTTTGTCTCCATTCGTCTTTAGTGAGGATGAAGAGTTCACACGGCCCCGCCGATGTCTGAACTACTCCGTGTGAATTAAATCCTAGTTGCCTAGACATCCATCGGGCCCCAAGTTTCTGTAGAGGCGTCATCCCTCGAATTACTTCAACAGGATAGTTAGTAAAGACATCCTGTACCATGTCTTTCGCAACTCTAACTGCCTCTCTTCCTCGGGCATTTCCGAAGAAGTAATGGCCTGTGTAAACTCCGGGAGAGTTATACTCGAAGAGAGAGAAATTCATTTCCCCGTCTGTAAGGGCGATATTTCTCTCATCTTCCAGCCAAACTTCAGGATAGAAGCCTCTGAGTTCATCCCGATAAGGCTCTGTAACGAATGAGATGTCTTCGGCGTCGGCTGTCCTAGAGATTACCATGTCGACAGAGCCGCTCTTTTCCAAGTGTTGGTTGCGGTACAGACATAGATGAAGTTGGCATCCCAACAAATGTCGCCTTGGTTGCCTGTATCGCTTGCTGAAGCAGGCGTTTTACTATTCTCCAATCGGATATGATCGGAGGCGACATCAACTGCTGCCGTAGGGGAAACAGTCCCAACACCAAGAAAACCTTGAGGATTGATCGTTATCTTAGTAGAGAGGGCTGCTCCATTATAGCGGGTCATGAAGTTAATCTCTCCGTCGGCATCAGGAGAGCCTACATTTCTAACCCGTCCGACAATTGCAGCCCTTGACAGGACTTCACCGTTCTGATAAGCAGAAAAGTTAAACTGGCCACAGATGTCAGAGCTAACGACGTCTTCGGGTGCGTCAACGGTGCCACGGCATCGGGCCATATTGATGATACATCCAGCCGATCCCGGTCCTCCGGCATTACTTCGCACGCCATAAAACAACGTGGCATTTGGTCCATACTTCGACAGAGAGCCATTGCTCCAAACCACACTTGGTATCACCCCATTGTCGAGAACCTGAATACGCAACGGAGACGTAATGACTCCGCTATCATCTATGGTAGCTAGACTATCCTGAACAAGACTGCCTGAGGTGCCATCCCAACGAACGATGGCGTTATCTGTGGACGAGACGACACTCTCAATAAACGGAGTCCCGTCAATATCTGTTGGTTGAATCTTCATTACAGCAACCCCGAGATTACTTCATATGAGTTGAATACCGCCCCAGTCGTGGCGGAATTGACCATTACGCCAAAACCAATTTGATCGACAGAGCCGATATACGTAGCAAGAGCCTCTGTCGTTGCATGGGTAAACCACTCCTGCCCATCGGCAGAGAAATGGAACGTCAGGGTGGTGCCGTCATTCCCGATTGCCCACCACGGATACTTATAAACCAAGACGGCAGAGCCAATTATGTTAGCAGCGAAGGAAGTATAGGACGCCCAGCGCTGAGCCAGATAGTTGCCGTTACCGGTGGCGAAGTTACCGAAGATGATGATTCTTCCCGTTCCAGAGTTCCTAAGAATGAGATTTCCCGGATAGGAAGCATTAGACAGGATAGGAAGAGGCGTGAACCTTCCAATAATAGTATAGGGTGTCGACGGCGGGGCAGACACACTCTTGACAAAACGGATGTTTGAAGCAACACTAGGGGCGTCCACCCGGATACCGACTCCTTGCGGAGAGTCGACGGCAGTAGCCGTTCCGGCATTCTCCAGAGTGAAGTCCGCCATTGCCGGGATCATCCACGTCCGTTCGTGACTGCCTCCGCCTCCACTGCCCGAGCCCCCGTTATAGATACCAAGGATACGGATGTCGTCTCCTGCGGCATTAGTCGTCAGTGTTACAGTAGTACCAAAGACAGAATACTCAGAAGTGGGATAACGGATGCCATTCACAAAAACAAGGAGATCGGCTTCGTCAGAGGTCGATACCGGAATAGTTACATCCTGAGACGACCCCGTTCCTGTATCGGTGACTTCCCAGATGGGTGACGGCGTCGGAGGAGTCCCACCCGTGACATTCACGGTGACTTTGCCAGAGCCGTCGTCAGTTACCGTGACGTCGCCTTCGAAGTTAATCTCGTTGACGTCGGCAGCGACAGGAGTGTCGTCTTCAGAGACAGTCAGAGATGAGCCTGCCGAGCCGGGAATCCACTCAGAGCCGTCATAGACAAGGGCTTGCCCAGACGTCGGAGGAGTCGTCAAATCGACGTCGTTGAGATCGTCAAGACCTCCGTTGAAACCAATCGTGACGTCTTCATCTAGGGAACCCCCACCCGTAATTGGTGCCACGACATTGATGTCTCGTTGGCTTGCCCACTCTTGGATGATCTCAAGGGCCTGTTCGGCATTGATCTTGTCATCCAGCGTGAAGCCACGCTCTTGGAGTAGGCGAATAAAATACTGGCTGGGAGTCCCGTCTGGATTAGTGATAGGAACTCGATCATTAAGGGGCTGTGCCATCGTTATCTACTTCCAGTCCATCAATTCTAGCCAAAGCTCCGTCGTCTCTGATCTGGAAGACTCGTCCCGGAGACGAAATCAAACCGAGACTCATCCACGAGAACTCTTGAAAATAGTTGCCTTGTTCAACAACAATCGGGGCATCAGCCGTAGCGAAGGAGTTGGCAAGATCATCCGAATAAGACAGAGAGATCGTGGCTCCTTCATAGGCGGGCTCACCCGATGAACCAGTCAGATAGACTTTATAGGTTGGGATTGTCACACGACCCCGAGTAGTGATCTGTCCGGTGGCCACCCTCTCAAAAACTTCGAACTCTCCGTTCTCGCGTCGGGTAAGGTAGGGCGAGTCGTCATATCCCTGTTCAGGATTAAGGACCCAGAGAGTCCCAAAGACGTCATCACCAACAACTACGTTACTTCCGTTGTCAAAAGCAACTGAACCAGAGCTTACCCAATTCGTTCCTACGTTTGCCCTCCAGTGATCCTCGTCACGAGTAGCCCACCAAGACCATTGCTCGGTAACTAGGTCATAAACTAGCGTCTTGCCGTCTCCCAGTTTCAGGACATAGAACTCATGACTATCAAGGTCAAAGGTCCATGCCCTGAGTTTGGGATTATCGACTCTGCCACGGACAAGAGCAAATACCTGAGACTGGGAGACTGATACATCCGATTCTTGTCGAATACCTGCAAAGACTTGTGCCTGAGACGACAGGATGTAGTCTGCCGGATAGCTAATAGCTACCAGAACTCGGGCTTGGCTCGCCCCGACTTCTCCTTCGCCAAGCGAAGCCACCGTGGCAAACGACCAGCCTTGAGAAGAAGTCACATCAGTCATTAGAGAGTCCTGTTAATCTGTAGGGTGACGTTGTCGGTGGCATCCACCGTCCAAGCCGAGCCGGTGTCGGGATCAGTTTCAAAGACGTCGCGCCAGTACGTAAAGGCCGTAGTGATTGGCCTGTCGGAACCGTTTGCGGCGTCGCCATTGCTGATGAGGCTGACTTGCATACTGCCATCTCCGCCATCCGACTTCTTGGCCCGAACCATCGTCATCAGTGCCCGAACGCTCGTGACGTCAGGTGGCAGAGAGTTCATCGTCCCCTGATAAGGACTCGGAATTGGGTCTTCACCGGCTTGGATATATTCGGTGTCGTCAAGAGGCGGAACATTAGCAAGAATGGGATAACCCTCGGTATCACCAACAGGCGTCCAGTTCAACGAGACGTCGGCATCCAGTACAAGGCTATAGACAATCACCGAGCCGAGAAAGTCATTATTACTTGAACCGCTGCCATCCCAAACTACATAGTCCTTAAAGTAAGTGCTCATCTCTGTCGAGTTCTCAGAGGCAACCTGAGAATAGGCTGGAGTCGAGATACCATGGGGTTCATCAATGACGGAGACACCCTCAATCCGTAGTTCAAAATCGGTTTGATCGGCCTTGAACTCGATGTGATAGAAGGCATTAGCCGTGATAACTGGATTCGTCGTTGTTACTATGACGTTATTAGATCCATCTAACAGGCTTAGACGCCCCGTTGGCTCAATACGAACAGCCATTATTTGGGTGTTGCCTGCGGTACGAAGCTGGATAGGGGTGTTGTCGTTGTTCGACGTAATCGGCAGACGACTCAGCCACATTCTGAAACAACCTCCGACTGTCTCTTGGTCAGAAGACAGGACATAACGGAGACCCGGAGACGAGCCCAGGTTTAACATACGAAGAACAGCAATGCCGTTATCATTCGGGTCTGGCGACGCAATGATAGTGGACGATCCTGCTTCGGCATAGACGCCGTTGGTGAGACGAGCCTGCCCTCCGATGCCATAGATGCTGAAATTATCCATATGCTGGATAGACATTTATGTCTCCTTAGATAAGAACCTGAGACTGTTGGAACTCAATAGACTTCCTAATAGTCTCTTCGATGGCTGGATTAGAGATCCTTTGGGGTTGCCCGCCCCTAATACGAAAGACTGCCCCGTTGGCATCACACACGATGAGCGACTCGTGGATGGCGACGGCTGTTCCTTCCCAAGTGCCACGGTCGAAGACGACGCCTTGGAGTCGTTGCATCGGGAACTCGGAATTGGCGGCTACATACCAGACTTCGGTAGAGCCTTCGCCGGGTAGCCAGAACTGGTCTCCAAGGACTTCAACACCAAAGATTTCGTCTGGATGACTTTCAGCGGTTGCGAAGTCTAGGGGATTAATAGTCGTTTCGCCGGGCTGTATCCAGTAAAACCGTCCGTTGCGGTCTTCTCCTTGTACAGGGACACAGATGACATAAGACGAGATGGTTGCTACGTCAATGATGCCTACGTCATCAGGAGTCTGGACTTTATGGATTTCGACGTCACCACCGCCTGTAAGAGTTCCTGACGTCCATTCAATCGTAGATCCAGTCTCAGTTGTGATGATTGAGTTACCAACCGTACCCGGAAGAGCCGCTTGGACAGTCACCTGAGTAGCTGCGTAGCTTCGGATAGTAATCTGAGGATTAGCCTCAAGAGCCGTCGAATATGTCGTACCGGGAGTGCCGGTCGCCTGAAAGGCGTCTACTAGGTTCAACCACGACTCTTCGTCATTCAAACCAAGAGCTACTCTCCAAGGGTTTCCGGATGAGCCATCAGGAGATCCCCCATCGACCGAGCCATTTGTAAATTGATAATACATGAGATCGACACGGACGACATCATTATTTGCAGGGGACCCAGAGATGGTCCCAAAGGCGTATCCGTCCTCTGTATATACGTAGAGATCACGGCCATCAGCGATGAAGAGGAACTCCGGGACATCTCCGATAGGAGCAGTAGAAGTCATGTTGACGACGCCCCGATACGGATCAAACAGACCAGAGACAATCGTAGTGACGTTCTTGTATTTGTCGACACGATAGAGTGTGTCGTAGGCAGCGACAAAGAGATCACCACCGAAAGAACCCGGCTCGGTATAAATTCCACGGACGGGGCCGTCACCAACGTCTAGGAAGTGTTTCAGGCCGGGGCGTGCAATTAGAGCTGAACCGTCTTCTGTAAGAAAAGGATTTTGCTCGAAGTACCTATTCTTCAAGATAAGTTCAGCTTCGGCTACAAGCCTCTTATAATCGCTGGTGTAGAAACTAACTGAAGTCATCTTCTGTCCTTACCAAGGCCAGCCCTTGTCAAACATAGCGTTAGGCTGATATAGCCAATAGGTATTACCCCACTGATCTCGGTCTGCCGCAACCTTTGCCGGACGAATAAGGGCGAGTTCCGACCGGACCGGAATGTTCTGGGTATAGCGTGCCCGAAGCTGCTGGGCAGACCGCTTGAAGATCATCTGTGACTGAGGATCAAGCTGTGTGCCATAGGCAGGATTAAGCCTGATAGCCAGAAGGGTGATGAAGTAGTCGTCGAACTCCATCGGGAACGGGAACTCGTCATCTAGGGCAATAGGGGCATAACGCAGCCAGTTGCCTAGATCGGCCCGATACCACCACTCCGCGTCAAAGCCGTCTTCGGCGATGACATAAGTGAAGCCGCCTTCGAAGAGTCGGCCGTTGCCGTGGATAGTCACTGGATGAGTGGCTGTGTTCTCAGCTACGTCGATGGCTGCAAAGCGAGAGCCGTCGTCGGGATCGGGATGGAGATAGAGATCGACAGACTCCGTCACATTCAACATAACCCGGAGGTTCTTAGAGACGAACCAGTCGTTGTCGGGGACGTTATTCCACCACGGATAGCCTCGGGGTCGAGAGATATTTGTCCTGCCGATAGGGAAGTTAGTGAAGGGGTCGCCTGCCTCATTCCCAAAGACCGACTTGACGATACGGTTGAGATACCGTAGAGCCTCTTCCTGCTGGGCAGTCGTAGGAGAGACCGTAATCGGGAGGAGGTTGCTCTGACGATAGGCGTCAGTAATAATCTGTGAGACTACGGTCATTTATTACTCCTTAGGCGGGGGTGTATTCGTGGAAAAAGACATCAATCCGAAGACCACCCGGCTGGTTTGGCGTCGGGTTGACTACGCGGACGTAGTAGATGTCTGTGCCTGTCGGAATGTTCACCCAGAAGTCTTTACAGTCGACACGATAGCCGATGTCAGACGCGGCAGGCGCAGTTGAACCAGACGTGATATAGTAAATCTGATCGTCGGGATAAGACCGGGTCCGAATAAAGTCAACGGGGTTTTCTGTAATAGCCACCCAGCCGTCAGACGGTAGAATATTGAAGTTAGCAGTTGCCACAGGGCTCTCCTAGAAATAGGACTAGGGGTATCGTTGAGGGACCCCTAGTCGAACCATTAACCGGCAGGATCAACAGCGTCCAGAAGGACCTGAAGAGCTTCGGTAAGAGTGCTGCCAGCCGGAATGGTGACAGTCTCGCCAGCGCCAGTCAGGGCCACCGGAACGACGTCAGCCGTAGCCGACGCCTTTTCCAGCTTAGCGATAAAGTACGGAATGTTGCCGATCTGATCGGGACTAATAGCCATTTACGTCTTCCTTTCTTTATCTATTACTGGCCGTTGATACGGACTAGTCGACGCCTATCGACGATGTTAGCCGAGAGGGCCACGTCGAATCGGACACGGTGCTCGCCGGTAGCGAAGATCGAGTCCTGCCACATACGGACAGACACCGGAACCTTCGTCAGCGACTTACGCGAACCGATACCCGTCGCAGGCATGATGAGATCAGCCGTGTTGACGATGACCGCCTGCTTGTTCATCAGGAGACGCGGTTTCAGCGAAGACGACGCCGGAGACACCCAAGTCACCGCAGCCGTGTTGGCCGGAGCCTGAGCAACCGTGGCGTGAGCCGTGTTGACGTTGGCGTTCGAGCCACCCGGAGTCGTACCCGGAACGATGATTGCCGGGAAGATACGAACCGTCACGACACCGCCGGTAGCAGTATAAGTGCCGCCATTGATACCATTCGAACCCGTACCACCAACCACTCGGAACTGCTGGAGGTGATCCAGAGCAGCCTGAAGTCGGTTGTCGTAGGCATAGACACCCTCGATCGTGAAGACTTCGCCTTCCTTGATCGTCTCAGTACCCGAACCAATGTCAAGCTTAATGGTCTGAGTCATGAACTGACCCGGAGCCGGGGAGATTGCGACATCAGCATAAGCCACCGGAGCATCAGTCGTACCCTGAGTCAGGGCAGAGGCACCGTGCGTACCAGTCGTCATGGTCGGAAGCTGCTGGGTGAACAGGGTCGGAATACCAGCGATCGAGCCATTGAAGCCCTCACGATAGATACCGGCACCGATGTCCGCCAGAGAGGCGTTATCCGAGACGATCAGCGAGCCGAGAGCCTGCTTGTCGCCATAGGTGAGGACGGCACGGAGTTCGGGGTCTTCGACACCCTCTTCCTTCAGGCGCGTAAAGCCGGAGGCAACGTCATCAAACTCGGAGACGGCAGCACCCGGAGTACCAAGCCAGTTGTTAGAGGCAATCGTAGCGAAGCCAAGGATATAGGCATCGATCTGGGTCGCCAGCTTGAGGGCCGCCGACTTCAGAGCCTCGCTTTCACGAGCCGCACCGATGTCACGAATCTTGACGAAATCGCCCCAGCCCATGCTGGAACCGAAGACACGGTCGAGCTTGTACTGCTCGGAACCGAACACAGTATCCTGAACACCCGAGGAGAGGTCCTGCACACCACTGACCGTCTGAGTAACGGTGTAGTTCGGCACAACCTGCTCGACAACAGTCAGGGCATTTCGGTCATTCATTTCGTTGTCGAACTTACGCCACGTCACGAGATCCTTCGAGACGAGGTTATTCTGAAAGATCGCGGCAAACGAATTAAGGACGAGTTTTGCCTGATCTACAGTCACATTAGCCATTATTGACTATCCTTTCATATGAGTTTTCCTTTAACGCTTTTTGAAGAATTGAGCGGTAAAGGCGTCAAGGTCGTCTGTATCGGCCGGGACTTCTGGAACTGACACCGCTGAACCCTTGTTAAGGTGAATAGGTGGAGTAGGAGCCTTGGAGACCTTAGGACGAGCCTGCTGTTTTTCCTCTGCGCTTGCTGCAAACTTGGCTTCTAGACGACCAAGAGCAATAGTGGCCTTTGTCGGACCAGATGCTACGATCTTCTGAGCTTCGTCTACATTGTTCGCAAGATGAAATCCCGCGTGTTCTTTGTGGTTTGTTCAACTGTCGTCGGGTGGGCTTCTCGGTGAACTGAGAGTATAATACATTCTATCATTCACATCCATACTCTATCAATCACACCTATAGCGTACGCATTCACAAGTGAGATCTTGTTCGCGTGAGATGAGAGCTTGCATGTTTCATTAACTTAAGTGTTGTAATTGGATAGCTAACTTTTAGTTGGCCATCAATTCACCCCTCCCCTCTTGATTGTCATATTCCGGGACTCAACAGCCATCTTCAATTTTCAGCGGGGCCGACAGTAAATCGACAAAGTCTTGGTCTTTGCCCTCCTCGGCCACGAGGATGCCGTAGGCCTCTTCTTGTTCCTTCTGACCTGGTGCCGAGGTGGCGTTGACCTCGCATCCCTCCTGGATTGCAGTCGGCGGGCCTGCGGGGTTCCTTGGCGCAGAAAGGCACAGGGCTGCCCTGGAGTCTTCCAGGTAATCATCATAGATGGCTTCGACTGGGGCCGAGGTTGCTACATCTTCAGGAGCTTGGTGCTAGATGGATATTGTGTAGACTCCTCTTCTAGGGCTGCCTGTCACATGGGGACGCGGCGGGGCCACCACATAGTCTCCTATCCTAAGCTCATCCCTATCAATCAGGTCCTGAGTAATGTCTTTGAAGACATAACAGTTTTCGATGGCGTGACCCAATATCTGATGATAAGGGCAGAATAGTGGATCACCGCTTCTCCAGGTATCTTGAGGCCTCTTGGACTTCGGGAGGGAAACCTTGCCATAGTGGCAGGCCCAATCAAAGATGCCTCAAGTTTTCTCCCTTGGGAATGAGTAGGGCTTCTGTAGCTTCTCTTGTAGCGTAAGGCCTCGCCTAGCTGGCTGTCTGGCTGAAGGGCTCATTGTATTCCTTGCTTCCCTCCTTGACTGGACAGAGGTATCAGGACTGGTGGCCCGGGACCAAGTCACGCCTTCACCCCGTGGGCAGAGAGAGCCCTGGATAAGGTCAGCCACAAGTGTAGTTACTTCGGCCAATTGTGCCTTCAACATCTCGATCTCCCGCTGCTGCCTATGGTATAGGGCGAGCATGACGGGGTCGTATCAGGGAGGGCCTGGAGCCTGGCCCATACCTCCGCTTCTTGCCTCGCCAACAGGCGGGGATGAAGGAACCCTGATAATGCGGTCCCTTGAGGTTGACCCCTCGGAAGAGGGAGAGACCTTCCCCGCGTGCCTGCGGTGGAGGGGGTTCCAGAGGAATACTTCTTCATCTTGTGTCTCTTCAGCCGATGGCATAGGTTGTTTATTGTGGCGGACTTCCTGCAGGGCTGCAGCCTTGACGGGGTCGCCGCCGAGTGGAGTCGAAACTGATATCACGTTGGAATCGTAGTAGTCTTCCGGTGAGAAGCCCAAACTCGGATGCTTGGTAATTCACAGCAGCCTCTGGTCCAGGTTTGGTGGGTTTCACATCTTTTCAAACATCTCCTTCTGGCTGGAGGGTTGATAAAGAGGAATCCTTTGTCTCGTGATCATTTTGACCATCCGGTCAGTCATATGAGGGAGCCCCGAGATCGGGACGTGCGGGTCATGCAACTCATTAGGGAGTCGGCAATCATCATCTCCTCTGACTGGCTGTTCTTCGGCCACATAGAAAATAGTGGGTGGGCCTTCAGGCTTCAGTACCTCGAAGGTCCTCAGTTGTTCGGCCGCTTGGCAATCGAGCTCCGCTATTGGCTTAATGATTCCTGGCGGGACTTTGACATCCTCTAGCAAGTCCTTGAGGCGAGGCGCCCCCGGTGTGGGATAGATGGTGAGGGGAAATGCCCTAAATACCCCTTCTTCTTCTGCAATGAATTGCACATGCGGAGGAGCCACATAGCCTAGGGGTGGCAGAGGAAACCAGCCCTCTGATTTTATTTTCTTCTTCCCTTTCTCCTGGGTAGCTTTAGGAGCCTGCTTTGTCTCTTCCAGGTACAGATTAGCATCTGATAGATGACACTCGAACACCTCAAACAGGTGGAGGTCAGCAAAGATTCTGACCTCTTTCCCCTCACAGGCGTACTTGATGCACTAGTGCAAGGTAGACGGCACCACTCTGTTTTGGTGCAGCCAAGGCCGGCCAAGCAATTCTTTGTAGGAGGTGTTGGAGTTGATGACGTGGAACTAGACCTTGGTGATGAAGTCGTCGAAGGCCTGGTCAAATTATACGACCCCCATGGGCACCTTGTACTTCTGGTTAAAACTAGCAATCGTGACGTTCTTCACTTTGACCAGGTGCATGTCGAAGTAGTGCTTCTGGTACACCCGGTAGGGGAGTATGTTGACTGCCGCTCCTGGGTCAATTAGGACCCTGTTGATTGGATGTCCATTCAGCAGCCCTTTCATGTAGAGCGACCTGTTATGACTACAGGTGGGCAAGAGAATGTCATCTTCTATGAAGGCCACGACCACTTCTGGTGACATCTCCACCAAACAAGCTTCAAGGTGTGCTGGCATCTGAAGTGCGGCAATGATGGCTTGCCCCATTTCTTCATCTAGGGATAGCATCTCCCAGACGGTGAACCAGGCTGAGATCTTCTTGAGATGCCCGACTATTCGGTCGGTAGCCCGAACCTTGATCAGCTTCATCTCTTCGACCTTGCCGCGTTTGCCCCTAGCCTGGGCCTGGGGCGCCGGGTCAGAAGGTGACTCCTGCGCTAGATCTGGTATAGCTACGTGAGCCTACGGGGCCTACTGGGCCTCCTCTTTTTCCTTCATGAATTCGGCAAGGTTAGGGATGCCATCAAATTCTTCCACTGGCTGGGATGGGACCGCCACCTGTAAAGTCAGAGGATTGCTTGCAGGCGGAGCTGGGAGGCTGCTGGCTACTTTGGTTGGCCGAGGTCCTTGCGAGCGCACCTACTTTTATGTGAGGGCCCGAAGGAACTCAGCGAATGAGGGAGCACCCTGACTCTTCGGCTTCTCAGGATATAGAGCCGACGGTGGGGGGATCTCTGTACCTTGAACCTTGGGTTCGGGGACTTGGTGTGGCTGCTCACCCCTTAGCATGATGTTGTGGTTGTCCTGAGGAGAGCGTCCCCATTTCTTCCCCGACCGGGTGGCATGCTGGGAGGTGGATGCTTCTACCTGATTCGCTTCCGGTGGGTCACAAGATGCCCCTTCTTCTTCTTCCTCCAGAGAGAGGGTAGTGTCGAACAGTGCCGAGAGGGTGTTGCAGGCGACGACGACCTCCTATTTCTTCTTACTTCTGGGTCTTCTCTTTTTCTTCTTCGTTTCTGCAACAGCCGGTGGCTTTTCTTGACGGAATTTACCCCACAAGGGAGGCTCTTGTTCCCCTTGGGCTTCTGCTTTAGGGGTCAGTTTGAGGGACTCGAACTCCTCCCAGGGGACATATTCTTTTAGCTCAATGGACCGAATCTTGGGCTGTTCATAATCTTCAACCCTATCAATGATGGCCTAGAGTCCCTCGACAGCGGGACTGACTTCTTTGTGGATCAGCGCCGAGATATGTTCTTTCTTATTGAACGTAGGCCGCCTCATGACCAGTCGAGGGGCTGTATCATGCCATACAGGGTTCACCGGTGGCGGTGCTGGCCGGGGGGTGACACCCTTCACATGGACTGTTGGGGCGGGATGAGGAGCCCGTCTTCTCCTCTTCTTCTTCGGCGCAGACTACCAACCCACTTGATCTTGGGCCGGCGCTATCACAAAAGCTTCATAAGTGGCGCGGGTGCTAGCCTCCGCCCACTCTTCAGGCAACTCTTGATACAGAGATATCATGTTGATGCCGGAAGTCATGTTGGGCATTTCATGTGGCTGCGGAGGATCCACCTTGTGCTCACCCATATCCCGTTCTCCCTTCTTTATTAAGGACTCAATGACGTCCTTGAAGACGTAACAGTCTTTGATGGTATGCCCCAGCATCTGATGGTAATGGCAGAAGCAAGGGTCGTCCTTCTTCTTTAGGTCACCAGGCCTCTTCAGTTCTGGCTATGTGATCTTGTTGTATCTGGTTGCCCACTCGAACAAGAGCCGAGACTTGTCTTGAGAAAAGGAATATAACTTATTTCTCATTTTCTCCCTGAGCGAGGGGCCTTCTTCTCCAATAATGCAATAAAGGTTTGCTTAATAATAGAGATTTAAATGCTTGAAATAAGTTGATGGTCTAGCTTGACAGTGTCAAAATATTCAAATTAATTATTTACCATTGAAACAAAATGATAAAGAGAAAAAAATAAATAACTGCAAATTCTATAACCTTACTGCATATTCTGGCTCTGCATATTGCACATAACCTATTCCCTTAGACCTTCTGGTATCCTTGTTGACTACAATATGGACTTGTGAGACATCACCATATCTACTAAAGAGCTCCAACAACTCATCGTCACTGTGTTGCATCAGAAATACTGCCCGTCAGAAATAATGCAGCAGAAAGATGCATTAAAGATTGGTTAAATCAATGTATTGCTAGATAGACAATGCACTAAATGTAAGCTTATAAATTGCCATACCTTGTTGTATATGGAAGATTACGGATAAAGAGGCGACCAATATTGACAGGCTGCTCATTGTCATCAGTGTGCTCTGGCTGGGGGTCCTCAGTTTTTATCATAGCTCCACATGAATCTCCTAAAGGAAGCTCATTCTCATGCCCATTGTTAGCCCTACATTGTTGGTCATCAACAGACATTTGAGATTCCTTTACATCCAACTCCTGGCCTTTGTCACCATCCACGTTTTCTTCTTCATCACTCTCAGAATCAGACCAGTTTTTCTTAACTCTGCTTTTGAAGTAATCCGTGTCTGAGATAACTACATCTTGTGTTGATTTGTATGGTTTTTCCTCTGGTAAAGTTCCAGAATTCTCATTATTTATCTCTCTTAAAGATAACCCGTGATCTGTTTTGTCTTTCTTGTAGCTTTCATCTGTTTTGCCAGCCACCATTTGAGCTGATTGCTTCTTGGAGCCCTCCAATAAATGAGTTCCTTGACCTTCATTTTGGCCATCTTTATCAGCAAAAAGGGAAGGTGCCAGGGTATCATTAGCCCAAAGCTTTGACTTAACTCGTGGCTGCATAATTTGAAGAAATTCCTGAAGCTGTGGATCATTAATTACATTACTACTCTTAGACATTTTTGCTGCCACGTTTACAGTCCCCAGTCCCTTGGAATCAGGAGCAGTAACACCTCCAGCATCTTTGCCCTCCACTCCCCCATCCTTTTCAGACAACTGGCTGTCCTTAGCAGAATATCGACTCCAAGGGCGTGGAATATTGGGATCACCAACTCTATGAGCAACCTAAAGTACAAACTAAAGGAATTAAGGAAGAATTAATAGAAGTACTTGCTGTGCAGTTATTAGGTCGCTGCTAAAATTGGGGATGCGTGTTGTGTCTTTCTTTTTTCATGTATCTTTGAGTGAGAGAATCACATTTTGTTCCATTAGATTCATGCCTTTTTCGTGAAATGTAAGAATCTCGAAATGGGATGCTCAAAAGACTGCATTGTACGCTGAACATTCACATGTTTTCAGAGAAAAGAAGAGAAAAATGCATAAAGGAAAAGAAATATTATAAATGTTGTAAAGAGAGAGATGACGGGGGTTGCGGAGAATGACCTCACAGGTGATCCGGCAAGTGTCCATGTAGGTATTGTTGAAGAATTTGATGGCCTCTTCTGCCTCCTGCTCAGTGCGGAAACCAATAAAAGCAAATCGCCTACTTTTCCCATCTCTAGAAATTGAGATGGATTTTTTACGACAGAATAATTTGTCGTTAATCAGACTCTAATTTAGTGTAAAAAATTAGTCATCTACATTAACGATGGATAATGTGCTCGACGTTAATCCGTATCTAATTAGTTACCAAAAAAATCCATCGCAAAATTTCATCGCTAAAAGCACTTTTTCTTATAGTGTTTGCTCTTTGTGTGGGTCAGAACACTGAGTGTCGAACGCCAAATCTTCTCAAGACGAATGGAGGTGGTGACAACAGAGGGAGAAGCTTTAAGGGAGCCGAGCGTCGAGGGCAGGGCCTTCCTACACAGAAAGAGAAACTCTTGACTGGGGGTGAGGTGTCTCGGGAGAACCCTATGATGCTTAAGTTAAAACAAAGTGGAAGGATTGATAATGAGGTTGAAGCCAGGGAGAGCATAGAAAGAGAGAGAGAGAGGACTGGCACTGGGGTCCCCCCCCCCCCCGGGGGGGGGCAGGGGGGGAGAGGGGTGTAATGTACACCACAATACGGGGGGGTGGGGGGGGGGGGGGTGGGGCGGAGGGCCCCCGCCCGTGGGGCGGGCAACGGGGGCGGGCAACCCCGGGGTTTGGAAGGGGTTGTGGGGGGG
>JANBPO010003090.1:12477922-12494234 GCA_024336825.1 Amorphophallus titanum
TCATAAGGCATACTATAGCTCAAGCCCTTCTGGTGAGAGGAGGACCAACCCTGCTCCACTCCCCGCGGCACAGGACGATCCGTCGATGTATAACTCCCATGTGGGCCTGGAGGATTACTCAGGCTAATCCTCCGTGAGTATGGTGCACTCAGCTACGAAGTCAGCGAGAGCCTGGGCCTTGATCGCAGTCCTCGGATGGAACATGACGTCGAATTCTCCCATCTCGATAGACCATTTGATCAGCCATCCCGAGGCGTTAGGGTTCTGGAGGATTTACCGTAGTGGTTGATCGGTGAGGACGACGATCGGATGAGCCAGGAAATATGGTCGCAACTTGTGAGTGGCCGTAATGAGTGCGAGGGTAAACTTTTCAGTCCACGAGTACCAAAATTCCAGTCCTTGTAGTGCTCAACTGACGGAGTAGACAGGCTTCATAACCCCTGCCTCTTCTCGTGTGAGCACAGAACTCATCGTGCTCGGCGTCACAGATAGATACAAGAGTAATTCTTCTCCCTTTTGCAGTTTGGCGAGGACAGGAGGGGATGCCAGGTAGCGTTTAACTCTTCGAACGCCTGCTCGCACTCCTGGTCCCAGTCGATCTGCCCTTTCTTCTCCAGTGCTTGATTGGCTTGCTTGATCAGTCGGAAGAAGGGGAGGCATCGTTCGGCGGCTCGGTACAGGAATCGAGCCAAGGTGACGACGCGGCTGGTGAGGCACTGCATGTCCCTCACTCGCCTTGGCCGCTGCATCTCTAGCACTGCTCAGATTTGGTCGGGGTTGGCCTCAATCCCCCAGTGAGTAACGAGGAAGCCTAAGAATCTCCCTGACCATACTTCGAACGCACACTTAGCTGGGTTGAGTTTCATGTTGTGCCTTCTGAGCGTAGCGAAGGTCTCCGCCAGGTCGTCCAGGTGCTCGACGATTTGGAGGCTTTTGACAAGCGTGTCGTCGATGTATACCTCCATATTGCGGTCGATCTGCGAGTCGAACATGTGGTTGACGAGGTGTTGGTAGGTTGCCCCCGCATTCTTCAGCCCGAATGGCATTCTAGTGTAGCAGTAGAGGCCATGATCGGTGACGAACGCGGTCTTATCCTAGTCGGGCTTGTGCATGCTGATCTGGTGATACCCAGAGTAGGCATCTAAGAAGCTCAACATTTCATGCCTGTTGTGCCCCTGTGGTTATTTGGTCATTTGTATATCATGATTTTGATAATGGCTAACACTATAAGTCATTGTGTTGTTTGCACCTTCATATGACTGACAATATAAGTTCAATAAAATAACATTGCCCGAGCCAAAGAGGCCCGCCGACGCTGCAAAGAAGGATGATCCGCTATTCTGTCCGTATCACCGGGCACTGGGTCATGCCATAGAAGACTGCTATGTCTTCAAGGATGTGATAGAAAGTATGTTCAAGAAAGGTGAGTTGCACTTGGGAGAATATCAGGTGGACCCTCCCCGACCTCATGAACCTTCAGCACTAAAGATGGCCACAAATATGATCTTCGTATATCAGCAGTTACCCGAGGAGGCTGTTGAGGAATGCACTAGACACACCTATGAAGCATGCTTCCTCACCCCATTGAAGGACCAGGTGAGATGGCAATCAAAGCCGATCAAGACCAAAAAGAGGGCACCTACTGTCAGAGCACCTGGTGCATCAGTTCAGAACACCACTCCGAGGCCAGGCCCACCTCCAGTAATGCCGGTTCGACATGTAACTGAAACAAGACCAGTCATCAGAACCCCTACCCACAACCGGAGAAGACAGACGTCACTTCCAGAATGTAAAGAAATAAGTCCTGAGGCAAAACGTCTTCAGCAATACATCAACGGGTTCGATGAATATGAACAGACTGAGCCAAATCCCCTGTTGGTGAAAGATTGTATACTCTGGGAGCAGCTAGAAGGATTGGCCATTGAAGAGAAACTAGAAGATAGGAAAAAGATGAGACTAAACCCTTCTGGGGGCAAGAGCCGGGAGATCCGAAGTACCGAAAGAAGAAGAGACAGCCCAGGAACAGAAAAGAAAAGAAAATTACGATAGTACACTGTAACACTCTCTCAGTACTGTTTGCTTTTCTAGGGGAAGGTGATGATGCAGGGGCATCAGCCACACCGTTGGAAGCTAACCACGTTGAAGCTTCAACCTCAGCGCATGCTACCCGTTCTGGGAGAAGGTGGGGGCGTCTGCCGCCGGCTAACCACAACATTATATTCTGGGGAGAGCAGCCTTATATCAGATTCCAGAGCCAGAAGTGTGAGGTGTCCAGATTCCTCCCCCTACAAACTTATATAAAGAAGAGAAGAAGAGGGATGAAACTCCGTCATTCCTTGAATTCTTGTCCAGTCTGGAAGGCGAGAAACCAGTGCACGCCGCACCAGTTAAAAATAACAAGTGCCAGCATTCAATGGCTCTAGAGCCTAAGCCAGCTGAGAAAGAGGAGAAGGGTCCCCCGGCAGTACTAAGGACCATCTCTACAGAAGAAGCTCCTCAAGGAACAGACCAAGAGACTGAGACAAGAAGTGGGCAGGTAATACCGCAAGCACCTCATGAGCCTCCAAAGCCTCGCTGGGCGGAAGAGATGCGGCTCTCCAATATTCGGGTAGGTAGTCGAATCATGAAAATGCTAAGAAAGCTCCCTACCAGATTCTCTATATGGGAGATTCTATCCTTGAGTGAGGAAGCCCGCCAAGTAATTATCAACGCTTTACAGTCACCAGCACAGTGTGAAGCGCTACTGACAGAAGTGAATTCTGGGCCAACAGTCACTTTCACAGAAGATGACATGTTGATTCCAAATCCCAGCCACAACAGGCCACTGTACATGAGAGGATACCTCAACTGTCAGCCATTAAGCCGGATATTGATAGATCCAGGGGCTGCTGTAAACATTCTGCCATGATGTAGACGGTCTACCATGGACCGCTCTACTGGGGAGTGAGGCATGGGAAGCTATGCGAGGGGTGGATCAGGCGGTCAACCTCCGACCGTCCAAAGCTTATACAGGGAAGAATAGGGCGATTCAGATGTGACCACTGAGTGACAGAGTGGTTCTTGATGGACCGCTCATAAAGCAGAGTGTGAAATTTCATTCTTATTTATTGAGACATGAAATGAATGCAGGGGAAGCGACGGACCCGGATTTCATGGCTGCAGGTCTGGGCGGTGTATCTGACACTGTCGGACTTTCAGCGAGAGAGGCTAGCGGCGATGGGATTCGCCGAACTCCTAAGCATTAAGGTGTGCCGCTTTGACACACCTCTACTTTATGCTCTACACGACCGCTGGGACTCGGTGAGTCGGTCCTTCCTCTTCCCGTGGGGGCATATGGTCCCCACGTTGGAGGACGTGGCCCAGATCACGGGCCTGCGCGTGCATCGGTCTCTGGTGACCGGGAGTACTTATCCTGATTCCCGTGATATGGCCCGGGAGTTGCTAGAGTTGGACCTGCTGCATCCTGAGCGGCAGTCTACCACGGTGGCGAGAGCAACGTTCCAAGACAGCCTGGGGCTTAGAGGTGCGAGGATAGCGACTGGCGAGCTGCCCGAGTAGCACCTTCAGCGACTCGTGGATCGAGCCAGGTCGAGAGTTGCAGTGGCGGCGGGGGTAGAGGCAGATAGAGTCCTCCGACGATTTCTGATGCTGCTATTTGCATGGCCCCTTTTTACGACGTGGGCAGACGTGATCAGCTGTTGGTTCCTTCCACTCCTCAAGGACCTCTCCCACGTAGGTGACTATGCGTGGGGAGCGGCGGTCCTCGCCTTCCTGTTTGACACCCTGAGCTCGATGACCCGACGGACGATGCTTGGGGGCTTCTCCCCTTTACTCCAGGTACGACTCTGACCCTAGCTTCGTTTCTATGACTTCCAGATGCTTTCTAAATGCTGACACGCTATTGTGATGCAGGTCTGGGCCTATGTCCGGCTACCCAGGCTCGGGCGAGGGGAGATGGCCTTCCCCAGTGCGATCCTGATCGCGAGGCGTTGGGTTGCACCTCGGGAGATGGGAGGGCTTAGGAGACAGGTCCGTGCCCTTCAGGACGACCTAGACACCCTACCGTACACCTTGGTACACTTCTAAACTTAGACTTCTAGTTAAAAAAATTCTTCATGCTTATGATGCTGACTCGACTCGCTATTTGACAGGTACGGTGAACTCCCTATGCCGAGGAGGGACACGAGGGACAGCCTTGGGTAGCTGGGGCCCTTGCCTTCTCCGGCCAGGACGTCTGGCTTCATTGCTTGAATGTGATAGAGCCACTCTACTCCCGATTGGTGCTGAGGACGATCGGCGTCCATCAGCCTGCTGTTGAGTTCCCGGTGGTGGAGAAGGTAGGGGAGGGCGTGGGCCGGCACCCTCGGGGAGTAGCTACGGTGACAGACTGGACGGTACGGGCCGCTGACCAGTTAGCTGACTGGGCGGCACACGGGCGGGTGGTGACTACTTGTGCAGAGAGTGATGGTGCGTACTACACAGCGTACGCCCAGCACTACCGGGACCAGGTGTTCCGGGGTGCTCGCCGACCGGTACGACTTCTCCACGATCGAGAGACCACCAGACACGAACCGCCCTAGTCACACTACTAGGAAAACGCCACGACGCCTCGGTCGCAGAAATCTACCCTCACAGTAGGGCCTGAGCCGAAACCACATGGTCTGAAAACACAGTCACGACCTCACTGTTGTGAACTCTGCACTGTCTAGGGAGAACTCTCGGTGACGCTCACCGAAAATCCCAGACCTTGGCTCCGGGAACACTCCTGAAAACAACACCTGAAACCCCGTCTCGCAGATGAGAAATGGAAACCCGGGACACGACAACTCACGTCACGTGACGGGAGCACCGCCCACTAGAAGAACGACCGAATACGTCCCCTGACGTCTTACACTACGTCACAAGTGTCCAGCTATCACGCCCCAGGCGGAGACAAGGACACACACAGTAACCAGGAACTCACAACAAGGACTAGTTGGGGTCGCGCTCATCAGCGCGTGTCCTCTGCCCCCAACTGCGCGTGCACACACAGACCATTTGCTCTAGGTCGGGTCCTCTAGTTGGTTGCCCCTCCCCCCCGCCGGACTCTGGCAGCAAAGACAAGGGGCCTTACGGTAACCAGCCTAAAAATCGTCTCACTCGGATCCCGGGTCGCCACATATTAACCCAACGGTCCTTGAGTCACGAGACTCGAGATCAAGATCGTTGAACGCGACGGCACAACACCGTCAATTTAGTCTAGTCCCTAGGTCAGAAATTACGGTAACACGGAACCCACGGACACCTCAAAACACGGACACGAAACCACCGGGGTGTCCGCGACACACACGAGACCGAAAGTCGACCACTGGGTCACAAACGGATCAACCGGAGTCTAACATGACACTCAAACAATCACGGGACAACCCACTAAAGCAGACCGATAACACACGGGGATGAGCGACTCTAGGCTGACCGCACAAGGGCATGTGCGGTCAGGGAGAGCCCGCTCAAAGTGGATGGGCGGCCAAGGACAGCCCACCCAAAGGGGGGATGTGCGGACCCTACCGGGCCGCACAACCATGTGTAGTCTACACTGCGACCGCACAAGCCCCAAACCCAGAGGGGATGAATAGATTGCTCGTAGCCGCTCAAGGAGATGAACGACTCAGGGTAGTCCGCTCAAGGGAACAGATGCGAAAACACTACGGGGGATGGATGGTCAGGGGTCAGACCACCCAAGCATGAACGGTCTAGGATTGGGCCGCTCAAGTGTCAGAACCAGAGGGGGATAGGCGGTCAAGGCAGAACCGCCCAAGGGGATGTATGGCCAAGCCCTGGGCCACACAAGCCCATGAACCCAAAACATTTCCTGGTCAAAACGGTCTTGATTGGACCGCTGAACGGAACCGACTTACTACAGTGTTGGTCAAAACGGTCTTGACCGGACCGCTCAACACGACCGACACTCCACTGTTGACCATGGGTCAACTGGGATCTGCGGTCAGGACCTGGCCCCACATTACAACGAAAAGACATGCGGCTAGAGACTGGCCGCCCAAGGGGGGATAGGCGGTCTCTTCCAGCCCGCACAATACATGTGCGGTCTATCGTGCGACCGCACAAGCCCCAAGACTCACGAGGATGAACGGCCCATGGCTGGCCGCCCATGGGGATGGACGGCACCTGGTTCGACCGTCCATCTTGGCTTGACCTCGTGGTTTGCCCGTTGTCCCGTGGATATCTTCTGATGTCCTATGAGGGCTAAGCCTACGTTATGCGGTAGCCAGGAGTCTTCTTGCTTATGGTAGGATTCTCTTTCCTACTGTAGAGTCGTCATTGTCTAGTTCCGATCAACCCGGGGTGACCTAGTAGTTGACGGGTGACCTTGTGTGTCTCGATGGTTCTATCCCGTTCGAGACATGATTCTGGATGCCATGAGGTGTCATCTTACCTCGTTCTACGTATCCAGATGTGTTGAGGGTCCTCGGTATTCCCTCAGGTCTCCGTGAGTCATTTCCTGCAATGAGTCGGTTTCTCTGACTTAAGATTAGATCGATTGGCAGCTTGTTCCACTTTGTACGACGATCTTGACTCCGAGTAGTGAGACTCAAGAATCGTTATAACTTCAGGTCTAGTTGCCTTGTTTTGAGTCTGTTGAAGGTTTCCTGTGCTGCCATTGGTGCTTCGTAGTACGTGTGACAGTGCTTCTTTGCCTATCTGTACTCCAACACTCGTATTTTAAGTCTCTGTGTCTAGTGAGCCTCCACTAGTCGTACTCTTACGACACGTTACGATGTGTTGGCCCTTGTGGCGGGGCAGTTCCCATTGTACGGTTTTTAAGCTAGTTCCATGGGCCCCCGATTCAACTGTAGCATCCTGCAGAGGGGGAATACTAGTTAGAGGCCTAGCTTAGGCAGTGAGCCAGTGTGTGCACACATGGTCAGGGGCTTGGACTGACGCCGACGGACGTTACCTTGTCTAGTCACTTGCGACTGTAGTTCCTGTTCTGGTTCAACGTGTACATCGGTCTCTATCGTCCCAGGCGTCCGTAGAGAGGTACTTGTGGCCCAGCATAAGATGTCACTGGATGCAGCTGGCCGTTCTTCTAGTGAGGGGGTACTTCCGTCACATGACACGTGACTCTCACGTTTCTCACGCGTCGTGACCTTTTCGGGTTAGCCTTCCCTCGGCTTTGCCCGAGGTCAGTGTTGTGTCGTGTGCATGACGTCCTAGTCGTGTATGTGTGGTCGTGTCTAGAAGAGCGTGCACGACAATCAAGTCGTGTATGCTTTAGGGTCTATCTTGTCTGTCTATGGCTTTTACCCTTTTTCCTATAGGTCTTTGCCTGCTTGATGTCTCGTCAACGGATTAGTGACTCCTGACTTCGTCAGTTCAGAGTTTGCCCTCCCGTTGCTGCCTGGAGTAGCCTAGGGAGCCGAGGTTAGTTCGGCAGTCATCCTTCGCTCGGTACGGCTTCTTTTCCCTTTTCTTTTAGCTCCTCTACTCCTTCTGTTTCTGTCTTTCTTTTGTAGCTTTGTAATTTAGCTTTTCTTGCTTTACTACTCATGTTGTTTTAGCTGTTGTTCTGTGTTACTACGTTATTTTCTAGTGGGGATCCGCATGACTCTTACTGAGTCAGTGACACGAGGCTCACCCCTACTTTTCAGGTGGGTGGCGTCGTTCTGTTTCCACGGTTCCTGGTGTGGCGTGTCCGTAGCTGCCAACGGTACCTGCGTCGGGCTTCCCCCGACCCTAGTGTACGTCTTTCCTTTTCTGTTGCTGTACTGTTAGTCTTTCCTTTGGACTGGACTCTGGTATAATTGTTAAATTTAATCTGTTTCCTCAGCTTCAGAGTTACGCATATCGAATTCACAATCAGATCGACGTGGTGGAGCCTGGCACCATCGATCTGGCGACAATAGTTTCCCGAATTTGCGACCGCGCCTCGGAGCGTGCTGGACAGTTCCTCTATGACGTGTCAGACCTTGAAGGAATAGAGATTGTCGGATATCAGATCAGCCGCACGATGGCCGCCAGGGCCGCCATCGAAACGCTCAGGCCGGTCGGATTCTTCGACGTGACAGAGTCAGCGGTGCTGTTGAAATTTCCGACGCGAGGCAAGGCGTCGATTCGCACTATTGCAGACGCCGAGCTCGGAGCGCACTTCAGCGGCGATGAACGAGCCTCGAAAATCACAACCAAGAAGATGCTCGAACTCGAACTGCCGCGTCAGATCAGAGTGCATTATCAGGATCCTGCGCGTGACTTCGATCCCGGCGAACAGCTCTCTCCCGCAAGATTCGATACACGCGCAGAAACTGTCACGGACATCAATCTCGGCGTCGCGATCAATGCCGACAAGGCGGCGCAGTGCGCGGAGGTCGCTTACCGCGATGCGTGGGCCTCTCGCTGGACTCATACGATGCAACTGGATATCTCAAGCGCTGAGATCGAGCCAGCCGATTGCGTCATCGTACCTGTGGATGGAAGCAACAATCGTCTGCGCATCCTGAGGGTCGTTGACAAGATTCCAAATCTGCGCGCATTCGAGATGGTGGTCGATGATGACGGATCCTACGTTTCCACCGCCGTCGGAACGGTTCCCGGATCTATTCCTAATCAACTGGTGCTCTATGGTCCGGTGGAAATTTCAATGCTTGATTTACCGGCACTCAATGCATCGCAAACGAGTCCGACGCTATATGCCGGGATCTATCCAGCCATCATAGATGGGCAATTCCGCGGCGCAGTGATTCAGCGCAGCACTAACTCAGGCGGCACCTTCGCGCCCGTCAGTTCTGCTGTCGTGGCGGTTACCTACGGCACGGTCCAAGTACCAGCCGGCGTCGGGTCTATCCTGGTGTTTGATGAGGGCGGTGAATTGATCGTCGATCTGCATAACGGATCACTGGCCTCGGCGAGCGGTGCAGAAGTACTGGAAGGCGCGAACGCGGCGGCGGTCGGCATTCATGGCAGATGGGAGATTCTGCAATTTAAAGATGTCGAAGCACTACCCGGCAGTGCCTATCGCCTCAGCGGTCTGCTGCGTGGCCGATTGGGCACAGAGAACTATATCGGGACCGGGCAAGTTGGCGATGCGTTCATTCTTCTCGAGAATGTCACGACAGTGCCGATCGCGATTGCAGAGATCGGTGCATCCATCCTGTATAGGGCAACGCCGGTCAATACCGGGCAGAACAGCATCACAGAGGTTTCGCTTATCGCTCGCAGCGCGACGCTGAAACCATATTCTCCGGTACATATCCATGGCGAGCGTGACGATTCGGACCTATTCATCACATGGGTGCGCCGTGATCGTCTTGCCGATCAGACAGGCGTGCAGAGCATCGTTCCGCTGTCTGAGTCGACAGAAGACTATGAAATCGATGTGCTGGACGAGGATGGCGCTGTGAGGCGCACGATCAGCGTCTCGACGACGGCTGCTGTGTACACAGAAGAGCAGCAGATCGCTGACTTCGGAAGCGCTCAGTCTGAGATCAGCGTCGTGATCTATCAGATATCGGCGCAAGTCGGCCGTGGCGACGGAGGCGCAGCGATCCTGTGACCACCCCGAACCTGATGCTCGCCGAAATTCCGGAGGCGATTCTCACTGCGTCGGACGAACTCAACGAAAGCCTGTGGGCGATCGATGCGATTCTGCAGCTCTCCGTTGTGAGCCGTTCCACGTCATTGCCGTCCTCGGCAACGCAGGGATCCAGATATATCGTCGCCAGCGGCGATCGGCAAAATCATGTCGCTTACATGACGCCCGTCGGTTGGCGATATTTCGTGCCGCGTCGTGGATGGCTTGCCGACGTCGCTGACGAAGACATCTCTGTAAAATTCGATGGCACTGCATGGCAAGAGGCCAGCGCGGCTGGATCATCATTCGCCACACAGAAGGCGACATGGGTCAGGGGCGGCGGACTTGCGCTTGAGGTGCCAGTGGTCGACGTCGATGTCTATTGCCCGGTTGATCAGACAATCATCGGTATTGTGATCATGACGCAGGGTGGAAATGGATCATGCGTGGTTGATATCTGGAAGACTGCCCTCGGCACATTTCCACCGACGTCTGCTAATACGATCTGTGGATCCAGCAAGCCGGAAATATCGAGCGGAGCAACCTATCTCGATATGACTCTGACAGGTTGGACGGTCAGTATCAGCGCCGGCGAGATGCTGCGTTTTCATCTCGAGTCGACAGATATTTTTGACGTAGTGGCAGTCACACTCCTTACCGGTGATGCAGCATGAGTAAAGTAAGTTGGGCCGCTAGGCTTCGACATGATTCTGACGTCCTGTTTCGAGAGTGGGGATCAGATATTTCATCAAGGCTCAACACGTCCGGCTTGGTGCAGACCAGTGATACCGGCCAGATCAATTGGGCGACAGTGACGCGCGCCAGTGCGAATTCGAATGCTGGCTACGAGGTCTGGAGATTCGACGATACCCTTCAGTCGACGGCTCCGATTTTCGTAAAAATCTTCTATGGCACAGGCGGCACGGCGAATGCATCTCGCATGCAATGGCAAGTAGGCACTGGTTCGGATGGTTCCGGCAACCTGACTGGCACGACATCTGGAACATTCGCGATCTCATCCAGCACCTCTGCGCAGACGTCGGACACGACCTACAACTCGTATCTCAACTACGACGGCTCTTTCGGCTTTCTTGGCCTTGCGTGGAAAGTCGGCGCCAATGCCGCGCTGGTCGGCGGCAACACAGAGGGCTTTGGCTTCATCTGCCGCACGGTAGATGGAAACGGCGATCCAACGGCTGATGGATGTCTGATCGTCGCAAGCGCATCGAACTCACAGGCATCGCAGGCAATACGTTTTATTTCAACTGCGGTGGCATACACGCAGCGAACCACGAATGCGAGCATGCAACTTTGCATTTGGACCCAATCGCCGACCACATCGGTCGTGGGCAGCGATTTTCAGGCAGCGCTGGCGTTCACGATCACACCGAGACAGCAGCCAGTGATCCAGATCTGCGGAGTCATCCCCACCGAAATCACCGATGGCAATACGTTCTCGGCAACGCTGATCGGATCAGACGCCCATACCTATGTTGCCGTGTGCAACGCCAGAACCAATATGGACGCGTCGGGAACCCTGAAGCCCGCGATGCTTTGGGATTGAGCTATGGCCTGGCTACCTGCACCCGTGATTTTCTGGGATGAAAGCAATCACCCGATAAGCACCACCGAATTAATTCCGCTGTCCATGGTGCAACCAATGCCAGTGCAGCAGGGCACCTTTCTGACGACGCCTTCTGTGGATCAACTCGTATCCGAAGACACCGGCGTTGGCTATGCCGGATGAGGTGAAGAATGACGACTCCTAACATGCAGATGCCAGAATGGGTGCAGAACCAGAATCAGCCTCATGTCACGATAAATACCGCGCTTCGCATCCTGGATGCATTGGCGCAGCTAGTCATTGTCGATCGAGATCTGACCGAACCACCGACATCGTTGAATGAAGGCGAATGTTTCATTCCTGCTGCGGATGCGACCGGAGACTGGGAAGGTCACGATGATGACATCGCCATTGTCATCGGCGCCGCCTGGTACTTTGTCAGTCCAAAATCCGGATGGCGCGCATGGATATTGGATGAGGCGACCGAAGTTCGTTTCGATGATTCATCTTCTGGTGGCTGGTCATGATCCGGGAAATCATCGACTTCCTGCGCCCGCCCCTCGACGCAGAGCCAAAGAACCAGCACCGATGGCAGACGAATGTCGCCATCTCTCTCGGTGCCGTTGCCTTGTTCGCCTTCTGGTCGTTGACCAAGTACGGCTTCGCGCTGGCGAGCGATGTGCAGCAGAAAGTCGAGAAGGCGGTGGAGCCTCTGCGAACTGAGATCGCCACCATCAAGGAAGTGCAGGCCGAACAGTCGAAGCAGCAGGCAATTTCCATTCCGTGTGTTTTTGCTCCGTGTCTTTCCAATCAATACCCCGTAGAGGAGCAATCTCCCGCGGCAGTCCGTTTTGTCCCCTTCCCCTATTCATCCCCGATCTATCACGTCGCAATATGCAATCAATCAATCTCTTCTCCACCTTAAACAACCGCGTGACGTCGTTCACATCTTGGCGATCACAGTGGGACCTCTTTTGCTTTCTTTGGTTACCCCTCCACTTAGTACCCGTGTGTGCCCCTCCACTTGGCACTCACGTGTGCCCCTCCTCTTGGCACCCGCATGTGCCCCTCCTCATATGCGCCCGTGTGCGCTATAGTTGTGCTCTTAATGGCACTTTTGTCACTTTAGACTTCCTCCTTCGTGCACCACGTGCACTTCCCCTCAGGTCCTTCTGATTTTTCGAGAGGTTTGTGGCCTGGCAAAGGTTCGTTCAGTTGATTGAAATATCTGATGTGGTGAATTGTTGTACTTCTTTGTTATCCCTGTTCTATTTGCTTATCTGTACACTTCTATCACACAAGAGCACTGCATTGCATAACATCTCTTTTTTTTACTTTCTAGGGCATTGCCCTCTCTCGGTGAAAGAAGGACTCTCCGTTCGGGAATTCCTCTCGACAGATTAGGATCTCCTCCACCAGCACCTCCGTAAGTCCCCGACAGTGAAGGATTCTCTCTTCGTTCACTGGACTGGTTGTACCATTGAAGTTCTCCGGAGCTAGTTTACCCATTCATGGTGAGTCGAGTGACCTTAGTCGACACGGTGGTGACCAACTTTGCAGCTAGGGTCCTTCCTACCTTGTGAGAACTTCATATTTGTCAAAAAAAACACAAAAAAACAAAACAAAATAAAAGGGCGTAAAGCATTCACTTGTTTGCTAATCTCTGCCACTTGTTTGTCGGTGTATGTCATTGCGCTCTGGTAAAGTCCTGTGCTCTGAAGAACATCAGGAAATGGCCGGATATGGTTATGAGGAGTTCGAGGCTCGAAGAATACCCCTCGGGTCACATCCCCCAGGGTGAGCCATGTGTCCATGCCATGGTCACAGGCCCTTCTTCCGAACCCTCACAAGAAGTGCAAGCCATCATTGGGGGCGTCTCCCCACCTCAGGACATCTCCTCTTTGCTAGACGTCCTCGCCAACACGGAGCTCACTCCAGAGCAATTCCGAGCCTTCCAGGCCGTGTTGAAAGGGAAGTCTGTTTCTCCTGCTCCGCGCGAGCAAACTCCCGCTACTACTTCCGCTCCCTAGGAGCCAACCCAGGGCAGACCTGCTGCCACCCCTCTTCGATAGCCAACTTCGGCTACCACGCCCCTCCAAGAGCCGATACAGGTTATTCCCTCTCCCTCATTTCACGGGCAGGTGAGTCAACAACCTCCCTCCTTCCAATTCCCTTCATAATGGCAAGCCCCTGGCATTTCTCATACGCCACTTCAGCCTAGTCCATCTGCTGCCAGGCAATCACAATACCCCGCCCGTACGGGGTTCCCTTCTCAGGCCCCCAAGAGGCCTCCCCCCCTCAGTGGTAGGCGTCACCTACACCCACTGATGACCTTACCCAATCACTCCTTAACAAATTGAATAAAATGGATGAACAGTTTCGAGATTTAAAAAATATGGTGGACATAAAAAATACTTGAACTGTTATTTTTTCATTTTATTGTGCTCAAAATATCTAAATGAATGATTCACAATTGGAACTTCATATCTGGTGTCACATTTGAGCTTAAGTGCGTATCTGATATATTGAATGATGCGTAGTGGAAGGGTGGATTATGTTTACCTGGAAGCTCTCACTATGTGTGAGTCGGGTCTTCGGACTCTCACCTCCGCCTCGTACCAGAACTTGAAAAATCTGACTGACATGTGAATGATTTTTAAACCTATGAAATGCTATTGAAAATCTGTTTCTGAACTGTTGTGAAAGCAATTGAACTACTATTCACGTGCGGCGGGGTGAGGGCCGTGGGTGCACGTGTGTGCGGTTACTAGACTGAGGTGTAGGATAAGGCGACGGGGGGAGATGCCGGAATCTAGGGTACTTCAGGCTCCTCCTCTCATGGCCGTATCTTTCTCAAGGCGACACCGTGCACTCGCCTTTTACTGAAAGCCAAGGGGAGACAAGTGGCACAGGAGGTTTCCTGATTTTTGGGAAAATATGGCTGGGGTGCAGACGTGCCAGTCGATCTCTCGACAATCACCCATGGAACTGAAAGCTGACGGGGGAAGCACCACCTGGGAGCGAGATGTGGACTCAGGAGATGAGAGACACATGGAGGGAAGGGCGGTTCCACGGGTGCGAGTGCACAGGCGACTGTGGGGAGTCATGCACTGGACGTCTTTCCCCACCGACTGCAAGCAGTTGGTGTTAATTTACATCGAATTGAATCTGAACACCTTCATTCCATGCTAAAGAGAGATCTGTATGTATCTGAAGCCATGGGTAGAGAGTAGGGAGCACTTTATAGCTGTGGGTTCGCACTAAGCCGGAGGATGTTGGCTGAGGTTGGAGGTACTGGGGATTCACGTCAAGTGACATGGGGGAAGCTGGGGCCCGAACGTGGATGCGAGCGCATTTGTTCAAGAGGCAATATAATTCATGAGAGCCGTATGGCTTTACTGGTGGGCCACAGTAGCCAAAATACAACTGGCGCAAGCCGCGGGACAGTTCCGACGTGATGGTCAGTTCCCGGGTCAATGCGTAGCAAAGCGAATATCCGCTTGCTTTACAGAGGGCCCCTCTCGTGGCGTGGGTCATGTTTGCTCCGCCAGGGTCAAGGGCTATAATTGGGTGGCCGGAGAAAGCAGGGGCTGGAGACTGGGCGAGGGTCGATCACGGCTCGAGTAGAGCGGTCGAACATGGCCTCGCGACTGTGGGAAGGTATGACATCATGACGCATGCGTAGTTGTGGTCGGCGGGCATGCGAGGGGGAACCCCTGCATCAGGGGGCGTCCGCCCTTGTCATAGCGCTCCACAAGCAGTGGGTATAGACTTGCGTGTCATGGCTCAAACACCGTGTAAGGGAAGTACAAGAGACATATCCTCAACGTACTTAGCCGACGAACAAGTCACCCACACACAATTCTCCTTGCTTGAAGTCTTGGCGCTTGCTGGATGCTGGATACTTGATCTCTGAATGATCCCTGTTACCCCTTGGGCTTCTAAGGGGTTTTCGGTAACATCCGTAATTTAGTAGATCTTTAGTGGGTCGAGTCTGCAAGTTATTCCGGTGAATTCATGTGATTTTTACAGATTTTTGGGCTATTTTTCGGTGACCCACGGGCAGCCTACATGGTTGGAGCCGCTAAGAGTATACGGGGGAGGACAGACCTAAGGTCTGAAGGTCGCCCGACTCAGCTGAGGCAGAACCAGTGCCCGAGGGCGGGTATTACGACACTCTCTCACACGGCAACGGTCAGCACTCAACGTTCGGGAAATTTGGAACGAGCTCTCCTCACCTTTGGCGTGAACATTGATCAGATACTACGAAAGCAAAGCCAAGGAGCAAGGTCAGATCTATACCTTGCCGAGTCTGAAGAGACCGGCACCATTCGAAGATGAGGGCGCGCCGGGGAGCGTGTGCACCCGGCAAACACGCTGCGTTGATGGAGCTTGTAGTCGGCCCTGCTAGTACATGCACAGACAACCTCCACGCAGGGAGAGGGAGCAAGGGGAGGGGCTCAAAATTACAACACACTACCCTCACATAGGAGGGGGAAACATAGGGAAGGGGAGGTGGGCCCGATGCCCAATATCTGTCCTGTTGGACAGAACTGAAGCAATCCAAGTGGTACGTTGTACTCCAGGGTCTGACGAGGATGCCGCATGTGCCCAGATGAAGCTTGAGAAGTGTAGATGCACTTCTAAAAGTCCAGCATCGTTCTAAGGTCACCTGAGGGTGGGGATGGTCGCAGCTGATGGCCTGCACAGTTCTGTCTCGCCGGATAGGATGGGGCGGTCGTGGTGCGTCAGCCGGTACGAGCGTTTTAGAACTCCAAACACGATGGGCCAAGTCATGGATGTTGCTGACAGGGAGATCTACGAACCCTCAGAAGATGGCGACCGTCTGATCACCTTGCTGGACGTGGTCACAGGAATGGCCGGCGTCAGGTTCCTAGGCGAACAGCAGGATAGGACACCGATGGTCGTGGTGGAACTTCCAGTGCCGACGTCAGAACGAGATGAAACCACTTGCGTTGGTTTTGCTTCATCGAAATACGCAATGTTACTAAAGATTGCATGACCTGAAACAGAGAGAAGGAGGGGGTGTTAGGGCCAACTTGGCAGTAATCAGTCCTGAGTGAACAGGGGACTCCGGATCTGGCACGACTGAGGGAGATTGGACGCCCTGGATGGAGGCGTTGTCAAAACCAGGTGGGACCACTCAGGTTCGTCAGTGCTTT